>CM038226.1:31237318-31617345 GCA_021442155.1 Cymbidium sinense | reverse complement strand
TCCAACCACCTCCTAAATTGGCTCTTAAGTTAGGACCTCTTCAAGACATTCATTTGATTCTAAATTTAAGTGAAAAGTATGTAGAGCTCTTGAAGATATCATCAATCGGATGAAGATTCAAATGAATCCTCAACCAAATCGATCGATCAATCAAGTAATATTGAAAAAGTTCAAAACCTTTTTCAAGAATTACAAGATCCTCATCCTCCTCTTGATATCCAAAAACTTTCTTATCCAAAAAAAATTTGGAAAACATTATTAAAAAACCCACTCCTCCTGATTTATTATTTGAGGAAGATACTCATTTCATAGGAAATTCCTATGATGGAGATTCTTTATATGAATGGAATATTGATGGACTTTCTGAACATCAAATCATTCATACCCTTCATCGAATGCTTATGTTTGCTACTGTTGTTCAATCTAGACATCAAGCAAAACCACATATTGTCACTCGAGCCATCATTTTAGGATTCTCTGGAACTCTGAAAGGATGGTGGGATAATTTTCTCACTATTCCTCAAAGGGAAGACCTCCTTAGCAAAATTGACTTAAGTACTAAGGATCTTCCAAAAGAACAACAAAAACCTAATGAAAATTGGTCTATAATCTTCTCCAAACAATTATAGATCATTTTGTTGGATCCATTGGAGATCAAGGAGTAAAAACTCGCTCCTTACTCCGAAAATTAAGATGTCCATCCTTAACCCATTTTTATGGTACAAGGATATATTTCTAGCATGACACTTTATGATGCCAATAGCCTTCACGAAGCAAAATTCATTGAAGGCCTTCCCAATCTATTTGCTAAAAAGGTTAAGGTTTCTCTTCGCCTATACGATGGAACCATCCCATATGAAACCCAAACATATGGAAACCTTATTTCTGCATGTATTAAAACTGGTTTAGCAATCTGCTCTGATCTTAAATTAAAAGATCAAATGAAAAGAGAACGTCTACTTGAGTGCAAACAGCTTGGCAAATTCTGTGAGCAATTCAACTGTGACCCTCAGTACATCCTTTATCTTCTAAACACAAGGGAAAAGCATGAAATACTATTTTTCCTAAACATGAAAAATCATGTCATAAAAAACATGATAAATTCACACACAAACACAAGCACTCTCATCCCTCTGGTTCTAAAACCAAAGAGACAAGAGAAATAAAATGTTACAAATGTGGTTCTGGTCATTACGTGAACAAATGCACCATCAAGAAGAAGTTAAATGAACTTCAGATTGATGAAGGGTTAAAACAAACCCTGATGAAAATTCTTACATCCTCTGATTCTGAAAGAGAATCAGAAGAAGAAGAAGAACATATTTCATCTTCATCCTCATCAGATTCTGATAAATCTGATAAATCTAACTGTTGCAAATCCTGTCAATAGATAGATTATTATAAAAATATAATAAATATGACAGGTCTGTATACGCTCACCCATGAGCAAAAGGACCAATTAATTAAACTTTTAGCACAAGTTGAAGATGATTCAACTCGTGATAAAATTATCGATCTTCTTAATGATAAGAAGAAAGATAAATTAGAAAAATTTAATTACAAGCCTCCTATATACTCCTTATCAGTATTTAAGAAAAAATCTAAGGCAAGTTCATCTTCTAATTCTTCTTTGCGAGCTAAAAGAATTAAAGAAACTAAAATTAGAAGTTCAAATTAAAGTTGAGAGAAAATGAATGGTCGTCTAATGGATCTTGAAATTAATCAGAAGACACCCAATTCATTTGAAAATATAGTAGCCGATTCTAATCAAGAACCAGGTTTCTTACAAAATATTCAAAAGGCAATATACCAGAAATGGTATATTTCATTAAATTAATTATAAATAAAGAATTTATTTTACCAAATTTAACTACTCTAGTTGATAGTGGAGCAGATTTAAATTGTATACAAGAAGGAATAATTCCTTCTAAATATTTTGAAAAAACTAGCCAGCGGTTAAAGGCAGCCGACGGTGAGTCTTTACAAATTAAGTATAAATTATCATCTGTGGTCGTGTGTCAAGATGATATTTGTATTCAAATGCCTTTTATTTTAGTCAAAAATTTGACACAACACATTATTTTGGGAACTCCTTTTCTTCTTAAAATAATGCCTATCACTAGAATTGATGATACTGGAATTCAGTGTTTTCTTTGGGATAAAGAAATCACATTCCATTTTATCACCAATCCTAAAGAAATTATCATAAATGAAATGAATAGGCTTAATAATAAGTCTATGCATATAAATTATTTACAAGAAGAAATTGCTAGTTTAACTTATTAAACAACAAATTTCTTCCCCAAAATTAAAGAAAAAATTCAAAATTGCCACCAAAAATTCCAAAGGAAGTTGTGGTGACAACAATTGCTTTCTGGGAAAGAAAGACTCATGTAGTGGATCTCCCATACATTGATAATTTCAATGAATGGGACATTCCCACTAAAGCTCATCCTTGTCAGATGAATGAGCACTACCTTGCTTTATGCAAAGATGAGATTGATTTATTAAAGAAAGGAATAATTTGACAATCCTACTCCTCTTGGAGCTGTACTGCATTCTATGTTATGAATTCGGCAGAAAAGGAAAGAGGAGACCATGACTTGTAATTAATTACAAGCTGTTAAACAAAGTTTTAAAATGGATCTGATATCCAATTCCTAATAAAAGGGATTTATTAAATAGATTGCATAATGCAAAAATATTTTCCAAATTTGATTTAAAATCGGGATATTGGAGATCAGATAAAAGAATCGTCTATAAAAAGCATTCTGTGCCCTTTGGACATTACTGAATGGAGCGTAATGCCCTTTGGTTTAAAAAATGCACCTTAAATTTAGATATCATGAATAATATATTTAAAGATTATTTTAAATATATTTTAGTCTATATTGATGATGTTCTTGTTCTCAAATATTGATGAACACTTCAACCATCTAAAACATTTAAATGGTTAATTTTAAAAATGGATTAGTTATTTCCAAAATCAAATTATTTCAAACTAAATAAGATTTTTAGCCATAATATATCCAATGCTTCTATTATACCAATTAATAGAAGTATTGAATTTTGCTAACAAATTTCGATATCATTTTAGATAAAAAATACGAGTTCTTAGGAGCTCTCAATTATGTAGATTTTATCAAAATCTTGCCAAAGATCGCCCACACTTTGACAAATTAAAGAATCCCCCCATGGTTACTCATACCATGGCGATTCATAAAAAAGAAAGGGTTCAAAACCTTCCCTATCTTAATCTTGCGGACTACTAGTTTCAAAATTGTTGAAATGATGCCTCGATAAGTATGGAGGTATCTTAGCGAAAGAATTCTAAAGAAGAATTAGTTCACTTTATTTAGTAAATGGAATCCTACTAAGAAAAGTATTCCATTATCAAAAGCTCTTCTTCAATTTTGACCAATTCATTAAAGACATGAAAATTCTCTTGATTTTGACATTAATTCTTGCATATTGATCACCCCATGAATGATTCTCTAAGAAATCTTTTTTTTCTTTTTTTGTGGAGGTCGCGGCCATGACCACTTTAATGGTAAAGATCCGATCAATTCAATAATTGGCATGATCAATTTGCAAACTTATCTTTATGGTACTTCCTCTTCAACTACGGTGGAAAAGGGTGAACCCTCTAAAAAAAACTGCAACACCATCCCTAAAGATGTCATTGCACAAGAACCTGTTTATTTCTCTAAAGAAATAAAATAGAATATTATTGAAATTAATCCCTCTGATTATTCAATAAATAATGGGCCTTATTTGAAAGATATTTGGGAAACAATCCTTTCCCATTTGAATCTAATCTCTCGAGAAAATTATGAAAAAATCTTAATACAAGTGTATTGAGATTAATCATATTCGACCATACAATTTTGTATAGCAAATGCATTATACAAAAGATCTTTCATCAAAGTGAATGGGGTCTAACTCCATTCCAAAGAGAAAAATGTATTCTTATCCTCCACTTAATACAAAATTGGCATAAAATTGGTGCTATGTGCAAGCTATGATGAAGGCCTTCTTCCTTCTCAATGACAAATGAAGGCATTCATGGATGTTCATAATGAACAAGATATTATCAACAAAGAACTTCCATGGTTCTTAGATGGTGGAACTATTTTGGGTAAATTAAATATTCTTCCATCCAATCAAAGAAGTCTTCAATGGGATGGAAGCTGCCCCCAAAATGAGGGCTATTAATCCCAAAAAAATGATTCAAGGACAAATCTTGCTCATTTCTTCACTGCCAAATCCCATGGATTTGGAGTAATATACTTGGAAAGGACCCTTCAATGGTTGGTCCTTGAAAGATAATTTTACTAAAATGGTGGAATTCAATCAACATAGGATAAGCTCAAAAAATTAAAGCCATTATTAAAGCATTCTTATTAACGATCCCTCAAAATTACAGATTTTGAGCTATCAGTAGATGAGGTACTACAAAGCATCAAAAGACGTTATCCTCATGAGACCGAGATTCAACATAAGGAACGTCTCAAAAAAATCTATGAAAATCAACTCGCCAAGGTGTTTAATCACCCTATCTATATCTGTGATAGTGGCGAGTCTTCTGACGACGTCGACGTGGAATCCACCGAGAAACTTAAATTCATAAAGCAGACCCACCAGAAGAAATAATTTCTACTTTCCAAAAGTAGCCCTTATCTTCACCAGCAAGGAACCTACTTTACATAAAGTGGGTCCCACCAAAAAAGAAATAATGTTACTTTCCAAAAATAGCCATCTTATAATATTTGTACCTTTGAGCCTCTAAGCAAAGTATCTTTTATTTAATAATAGTAGCTTTGCTTAACAGTAAAGTTTCTATTTAATAATTATACCATTGCTTAACTTCAACATTTCTCTTTGTTTAATAATTGTACTTTGCTTAAGCAAAGTCTCTCGTGCCTCCACCTCTATATAAAGGCTCTCATGTATTGCTGGCTCTTTTCCCTTTCTTCTCTTCTATTCTCCTCTTGTACTCTCCTTGGTTCTTCCATTCTTTTATTAACATGATAAATAAATAAGATTTTTATTTATTTCACCATGCTTTGGATAAAGATTTGTTCATTCCTCCCATGGATTTATCTTCTTCATCATAAATGGCCATCCCTTTGTGTGATGCTTGATAGGTGATAAGTCCATTTATTGTTGATTAGGATAATTCTCATGAGGTTTATATTCCGTCTTTGCAAATGGCCATAAATCCTGTTTGAGGCTTGAAAGGGTTGTAAGTCCTATTTTTTTATGCAGGGAAGATAATTCTCTAAAGGTTTATACTTAGTTTGTTTATCCTTATGTGGTGATTTCAAATTCTCCATCATCTTCCTCTCCCTTTTCCCCTTTTGGTAATATGGCTTCTACTTCTTTTGAAGTAACTTCTAATCTAACGATTAGGAGAAATAATAATTTAATCAAGAAAATTGAAATGGCATAGTTCCCCTTGAAAGAAGAAGACCTAAATAGATGGTCTCTCCCCAAAATTAATAAAATTATCATTTATCAATTTGGAACTACAATGATGGCATGTTGAGGAGATTCAATTCTTGATCCATTACACTTTTTTCTATCCCTTAGAAACCTCAAAGTCTAGATAATGGTTCACACACTAAATGTCGAGAAATAAAAAATCTTATCTTATGAGAAAATCAATCTCACTCCATCGATGAACTTTAGTCTTAATGAGCTACACAATAGGTTCTAAGACTAGAGGTTGTTCAATAAATACTTCCAACCAAATATGATAATTTTTCATACTTAGAAGTTTTATTCTCAAACCAACATCTCAATAAATGATTTATATTTTGAGAAAATGAGAGAAAAGAAATAGTCAAGCCAAGACTATTCCTTTCATAATGGTTTTTGATTACTATGCTCAATCTGCTCAAGTTGCTATTTTAACTACCAAAAAAATGGCAAAACAGAGCAAGAAAAAAAATAATTCATCTTATCTCATCTTGTAAAAATGGTGGATGATAAACCTTTAGAATTAGGCCTTTAGAAAATAAGTTGATCCAAAATTCTAAAGAATTTATTATAATTAAACAACTTATAGTAATAGTATACTTCAAATAATCACTATCATCTTTTTAGCCTAGAATCTAAAATGATGCTTAAATAAGGTTTATCACGAAACTAGCAAAGCTTCTCTTAGTATAAACCCATTTGTGAATTTCAAACCTCTAAATGCTCTTAAGTTAGGATCTTCAAGACATTAGATGTTCTAAATTTAATGAAAAGTATAGAGCTCTTGAAGATATCATCAATGGGATGAGATTCAAATGAATCTTCATATCAATCGTAATAAAAAGTTTAAAACCTTTTAAGATCCTCATCCTCTTTTGATATCCAAAAACTTTCTTATCCCAAGAAAAATTTGGAAAAACATTATTATAAAACCAACTTTCTCGATTTATTATTTGAAAGATAATATACTCATTTTAGGAAATTTGTGATGGAGATTCTTTATAATGATATTGATGGACTTTCGACATCAAATCATTCATACCTTTCATTACTTATGTTTGCTATCTGTTCATGACATCAAGCAAAACCACATTTTGTGGCTCGAGCCATCATTTCAAGACTCTCTGGAATTCTGAAAGGATGATGGGATAATTTTCTCACTGTTACTCAAAGGAAAACCTCCTTAGCAAAATTGACTTAAGTACTAAGGATCTTCAAGAACAAAAAAAACCTAATGAAATTCTTAAATCTTCTTCAATAATTATAGATCATTTTCGATCCCTTTGGAAATTAAGGAGAAAAAACTTCCTTCAAAATTAAGATGTCCATCCTTAACCCATTTTGATGGTCAAGGATATATTTCTAGCATGACACTTTATGATGATAATTCACGGAAGAAAAAAATTCATTGAAGCCTTCCCAATCTATTTTTGAAAAGGTTAAGGTTTCTCTTATTCGATGGAACCATCCCATATGAAACCCTTACATATGGAAACCTTATTTCTTCATGTATTAAAACTGGTTTAACAAACTGCTCTGATCTTAAATACAAAGATTAAATGAAAAGAGAGCGTCTACTTGAGTGAAGATAGCTTGGTGAATTCTACGATCAATTCAACTGTGATCCTCAGGTACATCCTTTATCTTCCAAACACAAGAGAAAAACACGAAAGACTATTTTTCCTAAGCATGAAAAATCACGTCATAAAAAAGTGACAAATTCACGCACAAACACAAGCACTCTCGTCCCTGTCGTTCTAAAACCAAAGAGACAAGAGAAATAAAATGTTATAAATGTCATTTGGTTATTACGTGAACAAATACATGAAAGAAGTTAAATGAACTTCATTGAGAAGGGTTAAACAAACCCATGAAAATTTTCTTACATCCTCTAGAAGAAGAGAAGAAGAAGAAGAATATCATCTTCATCTTCATCGATTTTGATAAATCTATTTTACAAATCACGTCAGAGATAGATTATTATAAAATATAATAAATATGACAGTGCTACGCCACCCAGAGCAAAAGACAATTAATTAAACTTTTAGCACAAGTTGAAGATGATTCAACTTGTGATAAAATCAATCTTCTTAATGATAAGAAGAAAGATAAATTAGAAAAATTTAATTACAAGCCCCAATATATTCCTTTAAAGTATTTAGAGAAAAAATGAGGCAAGTTCATCATAATTCATTCTTTTTCAGAGCTAAAGATAATTAAAACTAAAATTAGAAGTTCAGCAATTAAATGAGCAAAATAAAATGAATTCTAATGGATCTTGAAATTAATCAGAAGATGAATTCATTTGAAAATATAGAAAGATTCTAATGAATTTCTTACAAAATATTCAAAGAAGTGAAATGGTATATTTCCATCAAATTAATTATAAATAAAAATTTATTTTACCAAATTTAACTGTCTAGTTGATAGTGGAGATTTAAATTGTATACAAGAAGGAATAATTCTTCTAAATATTTTAAAAAAAGCATTAAATATATGATCTTTACAAATTTATAAATTATCATCGTCGTGTGTCAAGATGATATTTTATCAAATGCCTTTATTTTAGTTAAAATTTGACATAACACATTATTTTGAACCTTTTCTTCTTAAAATAATGCCATCACTAGAATTGATGATCTTGAATTATTGTTTTCTTTGGGATAAAGAAATCACATTGTTTATCACAATCTAAAGAAATTATCATAAATGAAATGAATAGCTAATAATAAAATTATGCATATAAATTAAACAAGAAGAAATTGCTAGTTTAACTTTTAAATCAAATTTCTTCCCAAATTAAACCAAAAATTCCAAAGTTTGTGGTAACAATTACTTTCGGGAAAGAAAGACTCATGTAGTAGATCTCCCATACATTGATAATTTCAATTAAAGACATTCCACTAAATCTCATCCTTGTCAAATGAGCAGCACTACCTTGCTTTTAAAAGAAGATTGATTTATTAAAGGAATAATTGCAATCCTACTCTCTTGTAGCATTCTATGTTATGAATTTTAAAAGGAAGAGGAGACCGTGACTTGTAATTAAATATATTTATAATGCAAAAAATATTTTATTGTTAAAATCGGATATTGCAGATCAAATAAAAGATATCATTTATAAAATATTTATAATTTCTGACATTAAAATGATAATGCTTTGGTTTAAAAAAATGCACCTTCTAATTTCAGATATCATGAATGATATATTTAAATATTTTAAATATATTTTGGTCTATATTGATGATGTTAGTTTCAAAATAATATTGATGAACACTTCAACCATAAAAATATTTAAATGGTTAATTTTAAAAATGATTAGTTATTTAGAAAAAATCAAATTATTTCAAACTCAAATAAGATTTTAGGCCATAATATATCAATGCTTCTATTATACCAATTAATGAAAATTGAATTTTTACAAATTTCATATCATTTTAGATAAAAACTCTGGTTCTTGAGCTCAATTATGTATGATTTCTATCAAAATCTTAAAAGGTGACTCTTTGACATTAAAAGAATCTCACCACATTCGATACTCATACCATGGCAATCATAAATTAAAGAAAGGGTTCAAAACCTTCTGCTTAATCTTACCACTTAGTTTCAAAATTGTTGAAAAGATGCTGATAATATGAGGTATCAGAAAAAATTAAGAAGAATTAGTTCACTTTTTTATTAATGGAAATTACTCAGAAAATATTCCATTATCAAAAAAAATGCTTTTTGTGATTAAGTGCATTTCAAAATTCAAGATGATTTACTTAATCATTTCTCCTTTATGATTGTTCCTCGATTATATCATTGAACAAGATAAAAAATTTTAGAACAAAACAAATTTTTTGCATCATGGTTCGACTCTCGTATCAATTTTTGACATCAATTCATTAAAGGTAATGAAAATTCTCTTTTGATTTTGACAATTCTTGAGACATCTGGATCACCCAGCATGGAAAGACTCTAATGAGGATGTCTTTCTTTTAGAGGGTTAGTGTCATGGCTAATGCAAAGATATCAATTCAACAATTGGCATGATCAATTTTTAAACTTATATTTATGGTACTTCCTCTTCAACTACGATTGAAAAGGGTGAACCTCTAAAAAATACAACACCATCCTAAAGATGTGGTTACAAGAACTATTTATTTCTCTAAAGAAATAAAACAGAATAATTGAATCTCGATTATTCAATAAATAATCTGTGGGCCTTATTTGAAAGATATTTGAAACAATCCTTTCCCATTTGAATCTAATCTCAAAGAAAATTATGAAAAAATCTTAATACAATTAAAGTGTATTGAGATTAATCATGTTCATGATCAGATGAACCATACAATTTTGTATAGCAAATGCGTTATATAAAAAAAATCTTTCATCAAAGCAAATGGGGTGTAACTCCATTCCAAGAGAAAAATGTATTCTTATCCTCCACTAACGTACAAAATTGGTGTAAATTATTATTGTATATAAATATGATGAAGGCCTTCTTCCCTATAAAGAAAGAAGGCATTCATGGATTTTCATAATGAACAAAGATATTATCAACAAAGAACTTCCAACATGGTTCTTCAGATGGTGGAACAATTTTGGAGCAGAATTAAATATTCTTCCAGATCTAATCAAAGAAGTCTTCAATGATTGGATGGAAGCTGCCCCCCAAAATGAGGGCTATAAATCTCATAAAAATGATTCAAGGACAAAATCTTGCTCATTTCTTCATTTGTAAAATCCCATGGATTTGGAGCGAATTATACTTGGAAAGGACCCTTCAATCAGTTGGTCCTTCAAAGATAATTTTACTAAAATGGTGGAATTCAATTAACATTGAGGATAAGCTCAAGAATTAAAGCCATTATTAAAGCTTAATTAACAATCCCTAAAAACTACGGATTTTGAGCTAGAGAAAGTACTACAAAGCATCAAAAGGCGTTATCCTCATGAGATGAGATTTAACATAAAGCATCTCAAAAAAAAATCTGAAATTAATCGAATCATATCTATATTTGATATGGTTCTTGAACGATCGATGAATCCAGGCTTAAATTCATAAAAGCCCACCGAAGAAATATACTTTCCAAAAGTAGCTTATCTTCACCGACAAGGAACCTACTTTACATAAAGTGGGTCCCAAAAAAGAAATAATTGCTTTCCAAAAGTAGCCATCTTATGATTTGATGAAGAATATTTAATTCTTCTAAAATAGTTCCACCATGAAAAATTATAATTTCTTTGTTGATAATATCTTTTTTCATGCATCCATAAATGTACTTTTCTAGGAAGAAGGCTTTCATCATTGCTTGCACATAACACTAATAATTTATGCCAATTTTGTACTGTAAATTAGTGGAGGATAAAAATACATTTTTTTCTTAGAATGGAGTCAGACCCCATTCACTTTGATGAAAGATTTTTTTGTATAACACACTTGCTATACAAAATAGTATGGTTCGTCTGATCACAAATATGGTTAATCTCAATACACTTTAATTGTATTAAGATTTTTTTATAATTCTCTCTCGAGAGATTAGATTCAAATGGCAAAGGAGTGTTACCCAAATAATATAGATTATTTATTGAATAATAAGAGGATTAATTTCAAATATTCTATTTTATTTTAGAATAGCATTATTCATCTTAGGATGGTGTTGCCTTTATATCACCCTTTTCAATAAAGATAGGTTTTCAAATCAATCAGGTCTAAATTCATCTTTGCCATTCATGGGGACCTCCAAATCCTGGTTAGGAGTAGTCATTCTTCCATGGATGATCCACATCGAATAAGAATTCACGGGTCAAAAAATGAAGAGAATTTTCATTCCCTTTAATGAAGATGTTGAAATGAAACGATTGCATTAAAATATTTGAAATAAAATTTTTGACATCTTGTTCAATGATGTGACTAAGGAGATAAGAAGGAGAAAATGTTGATTAAGTAAATCATCTTGAATTTTGAGATGCACTAAAAGCATTTTTTTGATAAAATACTTTTAGGATTCCATTTTGAAATAAAGTGACTAATTCTTCTTTAGAATTCTTTTCGCTTTAGGATACCTCCATTATCGAGGCATCTATTTCAATAATTTTGAAACTAGTGGGATATAAGATGAAGGTTTTGAACCCTTTTTTTTAATGCCTGTATCAGACCATGGTGAGATTCTTTTAATATGTCAAAGGGGTGGTGCATCTTTTGGCAAGATTTTGATAGAAATACATAATTGAGCTCTAAGAATGGTTTTTATCTAAAATGATATCAAATTTGTTAACAATTCAATACTTCTTAATTGGTATAATAGAAGCATTGGATATAATAAAAATCTTATTTCAGTTTAAAATAATTTGATTTTTGGCTCAAATAACTAATCCATTTTTTAAAATTAACCATTTAAATGTTTTAGATGGTTGAAGTGTTCATCATATTGTTTGAGGAACATCATCAATATAGATTAAAATATATTTAAAATAATCTTTAAATATATTATTCATGATATGCTAAAATTTAGAAGGTACATTTTTTAAACCAAAGGGCATTACGTTCCATTAATGTCCAAAGGGCATGAAATAAATCGTTTTATAGCGATCAATTCTTTTATCTAGATGCAATATCTAATTTTAAATCAAATTTGAAAAATATTTTTTGCATTATGCATCTATTTAATAAATCCCTTTATTTGGATATCGATCCATTTTAAAACTTTGTTTAGCGGCTTGATTAATTACAAATTCATCTCTCTTTCCTTTTCATTGAATTCAACATAGAATTCCTCCGAGTAGGATTGAATTTTCCTTTCTTTAATAAATCAAATCTTTTCATAAATGTGCTCTATGAGCCTTAGAATGTCTATTGAAATTATGTATGATCCACTACATGAGTCTTTTTCGAAAGTATGGGTTGTATCCAGACTTCCTTTGGAATTCTGGTGGCAATTTTGAACTTTTAATTTTGGGGAAGAAATTTGTTGTTAATAGTTAAACTAGTAATTTCTTCTTGTAAATAATTTATATGCATAACTTATTATTAAACTATTCATTTCATTTATGATAATTTCTTTATTGGTGATAAAATGGAATGTGATTTCTTTATCCCAAAGAAAACACTGAATTCTAGTATCATCAATTCTAGTGATACTTATTTTAAGAAGAAAAGGAGTTCCCAAAATAATATGTTGTGTCAAATTGTCTAAAATAAAAGGCATTTGAATAAATATCATCTTGACACTGAGATGATAATTTATCTAATTTGTAAGATTGCCTTTCACTTATTTTTTCAAAATATTTAGAAGGAATTATTCCTTCTTGTATACAATTTAAATCTCTCTGTCAACTAGAAAGTTAAATTTGGTAAAATAAAATTTATTTATAATTAATTTAATGAAATATACCATTTAGGTATATTGCCTTTTGCATATTTTGTAAACACGGTTCTTGATTAATCGACATCTATATTTTCAAATGAATTGAGCCTTCTGATTATTTCAAGATCCAAATGACCATTCATTTTCTTCTCGACAATTTGTTGAACTTCTAATAATTTCTTTAATTTAGTTTTTAGCCTAGAATAGAAGATGATGAACTTGCCTCAATTTTTTTCTTAAATACTTCCATGTATACAGGAGGCTTGTAATTAAATTTTTCTAGTTTATCTTTCTTCTTATCATTAAGTGATCGATAATTTTATCAGAGTTGAATCATCTTCAACTTGCTAAAATTAATTGGTCCTTTTGAAGTGAAGTGATGTCATATTTATTATATTTTTATAATAATCTATCTGTTGACAGGATTTGCAATAGTTAATTTTGTCAAATTTATCAAAATCTGATGAGGATGAAGATAAAATATGTTCTTCTTCTTTTTCTGATTCTCTTTAATCGAGAAGATGTAATATTTTCATCGAGTTTGTTTTAAAGTCAATCATACTTTTCTTCTTGACGGCATTTGTTTGCATAAATGTGGCATGCACATTTGTAATTTATTTCTCTTTCTCTTTGGTTTTAGAACGGAGGGATGAGAGTGCTTTGTTTGTGTATGAATTTATCACATTTTTTATGGCGTGATTTTTTTTTAGAAAAAATAGTCTTTTATGTTTTTCCCATTTTGGAAAATAAAGGATGTACGTACCTGAGGATCACAGTTGAATTGTTCATAAAATTTGCCAAGCTGTCTTCGCTCAAGTGGACGTTCTCTTTTCATTTGTTCTTTTAATTTATCAGAGCAAATTGTTAAACCAGTTTTAATACATGCAGAAATAAGGTTTCCATATGTTAGAGTTTTATATGGGATGGTTCCATCATAAAGATGAAGAGAAACCTTAACCTTTTCAATAAATAGATTAGGAAGGCTTTCAATGAATTTTTTCTTATAGTGAAGGCTATTGGCATCATAAAAAATGCGTGATGTTAGAAATATATCCTTGTACCATCAAAAATGGGTTAAGGATGGACATCATAATTTTTTGGAGTAAAGCGAATTTTTTCTCCTTGATCTCCAATGGATCCAAAAAATGATCTATATAATTTTGAGAAGATTATAGACCCAATTTTCATTAGGTTTTTGCTATTCTATTGGAAGATCCTTAGTACTTAAGTCAATTTCGCTAAGGAGGTCTTCCCTTTGAGGAATAGTGAAGAAAATTATACCATCCTTTAAGTTCCAATCCTGAAATGATGGCTCGAGCGACAATATGTGGTTTTGCTTGATGTCTAGATTGAATAGCAGTAGCAAACAAAAGCATTCGATGAAGGGTATGAATGATTTGACATTCAAAAAGTCCATCAATATTCCATTCATATAAAGAATCTCCATCATAAGAATTTCCTACAAGTATCTTCCTCAAATAATAAATCGAGGAGTGGGTTTTTTATAATTGTTTTCAAATTTTTCTTTGAAGAAAGTTTTTGGATATCGAGGATGAGGATCTTGTAATTCTTGAAAAGGTTTGAACTTTTTTAATATTAGATTGATCGATCGTTTTTTGGTTGAGATTCATTTGAATCTTCATTGGACGATATCTTCAAAACATACTTTTCACTTAAATTTAGAATCAAATTACGTCTTGAAGAGTCCTAACAGAAATAGTTTAGAGGTGGTTGATATAAGGTTTTAAATGGGTTTATACTAGTAGAAGCTTTTTTTACAAGCTTTCTTGGTTTAATAGAAACCTTTTGTTTAAGCTCATCATTTTAGACTCTAAAAGATGATGATTATTTAATTACTTATTACTATAATTAAGTTGTTTAATTACAGTAATAAATTCTTTTAGAATTTATGGATTGAAACTTATTTTCTTGAAGGCCGCTAATTCTAAAGGTTTATCATCCACCATTTTACAATGATGGAGGATAAGATGCTTCATTATTTTCTTGTTTTGCAATTTTTTTGGTAGTTAAAATAACAACTTGAGCAGATTGAGCATAATAATCAAAAACCATGTTAAAAGAATAGTTGCCTTGCTTGACTATTTCTTTCTCTCATTTTCTAAAATATAAATCATTTATTTGAAACATTGGTCTTGAGAAGTAAAACTTTTTTTATACCAAGTATGAAAAAATTCATACTTTGGTTGGGAATATTCAAGAACAACCTCTCAGTCTTAGAATTCAATTTAGACTAAGTTCGAGATGGATGATCTCATGATAGATATGATTTTATTTAAACAAGTGAGATGGTTCAAGAATGTGAACCATCTCGATCTAGACTTCATTTGAAGGGATAGAAAAAGGAGTGTGAAGATCACGAGGTTGAATCGACTTCAACATTCCATTATTGTTTGATTCGATACATCTTGATTAATGGAATCTTGAGTAGAAGAATGGTATTTTAAAGAAATTTGAAAAATAATTTTTTGAAAATTAGTGCAATAGTTTAGAACTTGAAGGAAATCATAACCATAAAGCTATAAATGTAATTTTATAGCTTCTAAGATTTATGTCGAAGAGATAAACTTAGATTAGGAAGGTGTTGAAATAAACGTGACATAGGTAGTCTCTACAACACTCATTAGGGATTAGCCCTGAAGGCATCACATCTTAGCTAAATGAAAATTTAGACCTTTAAGGGTTAAAGGTTTGAATGCTATATGTATCATCTATATGAATATATTTAAAATCTTGCATATATTTATGCATATCTTCAAACGTTAGTAGATAAATGGTTTTATCCATTTTGATCTGATAATGGTTTGTTCTACTTTTCACTAAAGATTTTGAAATCAAAGTTCCAAATTGATAAATGATAGTTTTATCAATTTTGGAGAGACCATCTATTTGGTCTTCTTCATTCAAGGAGAACTAGATTTGAGTTCTTGATTAAATATTATTTCTTTAATGATTAGAAGTTACTTTGAAGAAGTAGAAGCCATATAACCAAAAGGGAAAAAAGGGAGGAAACAAAGATGATGCGATGAAAATAAATTACCACATAAGGATAAAACAAACTAAGTATAAACCTCCATTAGAAATTATCTTAGACAAAATAGGACTTACAACCCTTTATCCTCACACAATGGGATTTATGTCCATTTATGATGAAGATGAATATAAACCTCTAGAATTATGAGCATCAACAAAAATGACTTATCACTTTGATTTAGGATGGCCATTTGATAAGTGGGATAAAGCCATGGGAGAATGAACAAGTATCTGGTTCATCCATAGCATGGTGATATGTAATAAAAATCTTAACATCCTTTACAGAGGTTTTAAATTTTTCTTTAATTTTGTGCTTGATGAATTATTAGCCATCATGGGGTAAATATATTGAAGACCTCTTTGATTGATCTAAAGAATATTTGATTCTTTATACTTTAAAATAATCACTTGATCATCTTTTTTGGTGAGTCTATCGATAGATCTTAACAAATTTTATAAATAGCAAAGCTTAGGAAGAAAAAAAGCTTTAGTATAAACCCATTGTAAAATTTTATTGATAAAAGCTCTTAAGTTAGACTCTTTGAAGACATTCAATTTGATTCTAAACTTAAGGGTGGATCGGAAGAATATTTAATTTTGCTCCAAATAGTGGATTCCTCTTTTGGTTGAAAATGAACCTCTAAAAAAAGTACACCATTTTTATAGCTTGTACAGGATGTTAGAGATTTTTATTGTATTTCACTGAACATTTTAAGTGAACTAATTCTTCTTTCGAATTCTTTCACTACATGATAATATCATATAGAAAGAGCACCATAATTTATGCCAATTTTGTTCTATAAATTGGTGATAAGACATTTTCTCTCTTAATGAGTTAGACCCCATTCACTTTGATGAAAGATATTTTATAATGCATTTCTTTTACAAAATTGTATTTTTTTAAGATATGAAACATGATTAATCTCATACACTTTAATTATTAAGATTTTTTTTCATAATTTTCTCTTGAGAGATCTTCAAATTGAAAGGATGTTTCCCAAATATCTTTCAGGCCCAGATTATTTATTGAATAATCGAGGATTAAAATAATATTCTAATTTATTTCTTTAGAAATAATTACTTGTATGACATCTTTTGATGGTGTTGCAACTTTTAAGTTCACCCTTTTCAACCCATAGTTGAGGAAGTACCATAAAGATGGGTTTGCAATCATACCAATTTATTATTGATCTTTGCCATTAATGTGGCCCCATTCGTGAAACTTCTCTAAATTGTCATTCTTCCATGCGGTGATCCAGATCGTCCTAGAATTCAATTAGAAAATCGGAAGAGAATTTTCATTACCTTTAATGAATTTGATGTCAATTAAATCAGAGTGCGATTGACATGGTGCAAAATTTGTTTTAAACTAAATTAAATTTTCTTGTTGAATGATGTATTTGTGAGGATATATGAAGGGAAAATCTTGATTAAGTAAATCATCTTGGAATTTTGAGATGCACTTAATGACAAAGAATTTCTTTTTTGATAATGGAATACTTTTATTTGAGTAGGATTCCATTTACAGAAAAAAAGTGAACTAATTCTTCTTTAGAATTCTTTCATGCTTTAAGACCTCCATTATCGAGGCATCTTTCAACAATTTTGAAATGGGTCATAGATTAAAAGGGGAAGGTTTTGAATTTTCTTTAATTTTTTGCATAAAGATGGTGGTGACACCATTGCTAAGAAAAGACTCATGTAGTGGATCTCTCATTGAAATTATCAATGTATGGGATATCCACTACATGGTCTCTTTTATTTGACTTTAATGAATTCTTGGTGGCAATTTTGAATTTTACTTTTAATTTTGGCAAAAAAAATTTATTGCTTAATAGTTAAACCTTTCTTTCTTGTAAATAATTTATGAATAGACATATTATTAAGCCTATTCATTTCATTTATGATAATTTCTTTAGATTGGTGATAAAATGGAATGTGATTTCTTTATCCAAAGAAATAATTGATTTAATCAATTCTTGATGATTATTATTTTAGAAGAAAAGAGTTCACAAAATAATGTGTGTCATTTTGTCTAAAATATAAAAGACATTTGAATACAAATATCATCTTGACACACCAAGATGATAATTTATACTTAATTTGTAAAGAATTATTTTTCTTATTTTTTTCAAAATATTTAGAAGGAATTATTCCTTCTTTTTACAATTTAAATCTTTTTATCAACTAGAGCAAGTTAAATTTGGTAAAATAAATTCTTTATTTATAATTTAATGGAAATATACCATTTCTTATATTTCTTTTTTGCATATTTTTAAGAAATTTTTTGAAAATTCTATATTTTCAAATGAATTGATTTGATTTCAAGATCCATTAGACATCATTCATTTGCTCTTCACTTTAATTTGTTGAACTTCTAATTTTAGTTTCTTTAATTCTTTTTAGCTAGAAGTTGAATTAGAAGATGATGAACTTTATTTTTCTTTAATACCTGATAAGGAGTATATAGAAGGCTTTAAATTTTCTAGTTTATCTTTCTTCTTATCATTAAGAAGATCGATAATTTATCACAGTTGAAAATTATCTCTTTTGGTTGAAATATTGTTCAAGAAATTCTAGTCTTAAATATTTGTAGCTTTAGACTAAAGTTCATTTAGATATAGATTGATTTTCTCTCCTTTGATGATAGATATGATTTTATTTCGAAGGCCTTGATCGATGGTTAGAGTGTAAACCATATCTTGAACGATTGAAATAAACTTCTAGGAAGTTTAATGATGATTGAATAACTTATCATTCATCAAGCGTAGTTCCAAATTGATAAATGATAGTTTTTTGTCAATTTAGAGACCATCTATTTAGTCTTCTTCTTTAGAAATCTTCATTTAGAGTTCTTGATTAATATTATTTATCTAATTATTAGATTAGAAGTTACTTGAAGTAAAATATTACCAAAAAGGAAAAGGGAGAGGAAGATGATCTGGAAACAAATCACCACATTTCAAACTAAGTATAAACCTCCATTTGAGAAGTCTAGATAATAACAAAATAGACTTACAATTTCAAGCTCACAAAGATTTATCATTTCATGAAGGCGAATATAAACCTCAAGAGATTATCAAAGTCAACAAAATGGAATCACCCTTAATCAATAGGGATGGCCATTTGTGAAGATAAAACCATGGAGGAATGAAAAAATCTTGTTCATACATGGTGATTGAAAATACATTTTAGGATTTACCCCATCATGGCTCTTAAGATTAAACCGATAAAAAATTTATTAAATAAGGATACAAGGAGAATAGAAGAGAAGGAGAAGGGAAAAGATCAAGCTACATACAAAAGACCTCCTTTTATACAGAGAACTTTGCTTAAAGTAAAATTCTGATTATTAAACAAAGCGTTGCTTAGAAGTAAGCAATGATATAATTAAATATTTTCATTGCAAAGTATTATTATAAATATCTCTTGATTAAGAAAATCAATATATGAAATATTTCATTTTGATTCTTTATAAATATTCCATAAAGATAAGTATTTGAAAGTAAATTATTTCTTTGGTTCTATTTATGTAATTTCTCATTATTGGATTCGAAAATTATGAATATAGATTGATTAAATTGATTGATTTCAGATTTTTTTTGAGGCTCTATTTGAATCTCTCTCATAGGATCTTACTTTTGATGCTTTGTATCATTATTGATGTAAAATAGATTTTTTGAGGATCTTATGAGAATAAGCTTAATAATGGCTTTAATTTGCTTGACTTATCTTTAATGTTGATGAATTACATTTAGTAAAAAATTGTCTTTGATGGAAAATTATCTTTAATCGAATTTTCAAAAATTAGTAAATAATATTTTTCTCTTAATGATTTAGAATTTTTTGATGAAAGATCTTTTTATAAAATTTGAATACAAAATTGATGTTTAATAGATCAAATATGATTAATCTCAATACATTTAATTATATAAGATTTTTCCATTTTCTCTTAAATAGATTCAAATGGGAAAAATTGTTTCAATATCTTTCAAATAATACATTATTTATTGAATAATCATGAGTTAATTTCAATAATATTCTATTTTTTATCTTGTTTGAAATGATTCTTGTGACATCTTTAAGGATGGGTTGAACTTTTAAGATTCATTTTCAATTAGTTGAGGAAGCACCATAAAGATGAGTTTGCAAATTGATCATAAATTGTTGAATTGGATCTTTGCCATTAGAGCAGACGATTGAAAGAAAAGATTCTCATTGAGTAGTCATTCTTCCATTGATCCATATTTTGAAAAGAATTTGAAAATTAGGAAAGACTCATTACCTTTATGAATTGATTGAAATCAAAAAGATATTATGATGCAAAAATTTGTTTTGAATAAGACATCTTGTTCAATATGTATTTGGAGGAAAAGTCAATTGAAGAGAATAATCTTTGATTAAGTAAATCATCTTGAATTTTAAGATGCACTTAATAAGAAAGCATTCTTTTGATAATGGAATACTTTTAAGTATTCCATTTACCAAAAAATAAAGCGAACTAATTCTTCTTTAGAATTCTTTTCGCTTTAGGATACCTCATAGATGGCATCTATTTCAATATTTTGAAACTAGTATCCAAGACTAAGGCAAAGGTTTTGAACCCTTTCTTTAATTTGCATTGCATGGTATGAGTATGAGACCATGGTGATTCTTTTTTTAATGTCAAGAGTTTGCATCTTTGGAAGATTTTGATAAATCATTTACTAATTGAGAGCTCTAGAAATTTGTGGTTTTTTATCTAAAATGATATCATGAAATTTGTTAGCAAATTCAATACTTCTATTAATTGGTATAATAGAAGCATTGGATATATTATGGCTTAAAAAATCTTATTTTAGTTTGAAATAATTTGATTTTTTTTCAAATAACTATCCATTTTTTAAAATTAACCATTTAAATGTTTTTTAGATGGTTGAAGATTCTTCAATATTGATACTAGAACATCATCAATAAGTAAAATATATTTAATAATCTTTAAATATATTATACATGATATCTTTGAAATTGAAGGTGCATTTTTAAACCAAAGGGCATTATGTTCCATTGTAATGGGCACCATAAATGCTATTTTATAGCGATCCAATTCTTTTATCTGGATCTAATATCGATTTTAAATCAAATTTGAAAAATATTTTGTATTATGCAATCTATTTAATAAATCTCTTTTATTAGGGTGATATCTAATCCATTTTAAAACTTTGTTTCCTTGTAATTAAAAATTAGTCTTCTTTCCTTTTACAATTCATAACATAGAATGTACATCAAGGGAGTAGGATTCTGAATTATTCCCTTTTTTCATTAAGTTATTTTTAAGTTTTAATAAATAGTGTTTTATATATCTGGTTTAAATTATGTGAGCCATGATGGGATAAATCCACAGGGAAGGATGTTAGAGATTTTTGTTCATATCACCATGTTATAGATGAACCAATACTTTGTTCATTCCTGACTTTATCCCTCTTCATCACAAATGGCCATTTTGCGTGATGCTTGATAGGGTGATAAGTCTATTTTTGTTGACATGCATAATTGGTAGAGGTTTATATTCTCTTCTTCATCAAAATGGCTAAATCCACATTGCGTGAGGCTTGAAATTGTAAGTCCTATTTTGTTGATCGGGAAGATAATTCTCTAATGGAGGTTTATATTTAGTTTGTTTTATCATATGTGGTGATTTGTTCAAATTCTTCATTATCTTCCCTCTCTTTTTCCCCTTTTGGTTATATGACTTCTACTTCTTAGTAATAATCGATTAGGAGAAATAATTAATCAAGAACTCGAAAATTCCCCTTGATTAATATATGACCTAAATAGATGGTCTCTCCCAAGATTGATGAAACTATCATTTTTCAATTTGGAACTTTTGATTTTAAGGAAAATCTTGAAAATTTAGACAAACCATTATGTAGATCAAATGGATAAAACCATTTATCTACTAACATTTGAAGATCCCATAAATATATGCAAGATTTTAAATATATTCATAAGATGATAAGATAGCATTCAAACCTTTAACCCTTAAAGTCTAAATGCTCATTCTAGCAAGCTAGAGATGGTAGATCCTTCTTTGCTCAATCCCTTATGAGTGTTGTACAAACATGTCATGAGCAGTTTATATCAACACCACAATAGTTTATCTATTTCTATAAAATCTTTTTGAAGCTTTAAAATTACATTTGCAGCTTTATGGTTATGATTTTCTCCCAGGTTCTGAAACTATTTCTTTAATCTTCATAATTCATTTTTGAGTTTTAAATACTCTAAATCCTAGAGTTCAAAGTTGTTCAACCAAAGAGAACTATCGATTGAAAAAATCTTTAGCATCCAATATTCTATAGAGTGATTAAATGGAATGAGGTGGTATTTCATCTGGACTATAATAATTATCAAGACCTTCCATTAATGATGATAGATTAGATAATTCAAGATGGCATGTTTGATTCAATCGTATCCATCACATTCCTAAGGTTTATCCCTTCAAAACCTCAGAAGTCTATCGATGGTTCACACTTTTTACCATGATTGAGGCTTTAATAAAAAATATATCATCCATGAGAGAAAATCAATCTCCACTCCATCTAAATGAATTTTTAGTCTTAATGAGCTATACAATGGGTTCTAAGACTGAGAGAGGTTGTTTAGTAGAATACTTTCAACCAAAGTATGATAATTTCATACTTGGTATAAGTTTACTTCTCTCAAGACCAATCTAAATAAATGATTTATATTTTAATGAGAGAAAGAAATAGTCAAGCCAAGGCAACTATTCTTTTGTAGCATGGTTTTGCTTACTATCCTCAATCTCGAAGTTGCTATTTTAACTACCAAAATGGCAAAAGCGAGCAAGGAAAAATTGAAGCATCTTATCCTCCATCTTGTAAAATGGTGGATGATAAACCTTTAAATTAGCGGCCTTTGGAAAAAGTTGATCCACAAATTCTAAAAGAATTTATTACTATCTTTTGGAATTCTTGGTGGCAATTTTAAATTTTAGGACCCTTTGAAGACATTCGAATTTGATTCTAAATTTGTGAAAGTATGTAGCTTGAAGATATCTTATGAAGATCAATTTATCCTCAATCAAAATTGATCTGATCAATCAAGTAAAATTAAAAGTTCAAAACCTTTTCAGAATTACAAGATCCTCATCCTTGATATCAAAACTTTCTCATCAAAGAAAATTTGGAAAAACATTATTATAAAAAACCAACACCTCATTTATTATTTGAAAGATACTCATTTGAAAATTTCTGATGGAGATTCTTTATATGAATGGAATATTGATGGACTTTCTGAACATCAAATCATTCATACCCTTCATCGAATGCTTATGTTTGCTACTTCTGTTCTATCTAGACATCAAGCAAAATCACATATTGTCACTCGAGCAATCATTTCAGGATTCTTTGAAACTCTGAAAGGATGGTGGGATAATTTTCTCACTATTCCTCAAAGGGAAGACCTCTTAGAATTGACTTAAGTATGATCTTAAAAAAAAAAAAAAACAAAATAATAAAATTCTTTATAATCTTCTCCAAATAATTATAGATCATTTTCTTTGATCCATTGGAGATCAGAAAAACTTTCTCAAAATTAAGATGTCCATCCTTAACCCATTTTGATGGGCGGATATATTTCTAGCGTGTATGACACTTTATGGCCAAACCTTCCTTTGGAAGCAAAAAATTCATTGAAGGCCTTCTATCTATAGGTTAAGGTTCTCTTATGATGGAACCATCCCATGAAACCCATTTGGAAACCTTATTTTGCATGTATTAAAATGATTAGCTTATATACGATCTTAAATTAAAATCAAATGAAAAGAGAGCGTCTACTTGGCGAGAAGACATGGCGAATTCATGAAAATTCAACGTGATCCTCAATTATCCTTTATTTTCAAAAATGCAAAACATGAAAGATAATTTTTCTAGCGTGAAAAATCCTCATAAAAATGTGATAAATTCACGCACAAACACAAATCTCGTTTTGGTTCTAAAAAAAGAGACAGAGAAATAAAATATTACAAATCTTTAGATAGGTCATTGCAAATAAATGCCTTTTCAGAAGAAGTTAAATAAACTTATTGAAGGGTTAAACAAACCATGAAAATTCTACACATCCTCTATTACGAAATAGAATCGAAGATGAAGAACATATTTCATCTTCATCCTCATCTCATAAATCGATAAATCTAACTATTGCAAGTCTCATAGATGAATTATTATAAAAATATAATAAATATATCATATAATCACCCATGAGCAAAAGGAGAACAATTAAACTTAACACAAGTTGAAGATGATTCAACTGATAAAATTATCGATCTTCTTAATGATAAGAAGAAAGATAAATTAGAAAATTTTAATTACAAGCCTCTATATACTCTATCGAAAAATCTAGAAAAAAATGAGCAAGTTCATCATCTTAATTCCTTCTTTTGGTAGAGCTAAAAATGAAAAGAAACTAATTAAGTTCAACAAATTAAAGCGAGCAACAAATGAATGGTCATCTAGTGGATCTTGAAATTAATCAAAAACAATTCATTTGAAAATATAGAAGCCAATTAATCAGAGGTTCTTACAAAATATAAAAGGCAATATACCGAAATGGTATATTTCCATTATATTAATTATAAATAAATATTTTACCAAATTTAACATCTAGTTGATGAGAATATTTAAATTATATACAAGAAGGAATAATTCTTTCTAAATATTTTGAAAAAATAAGCCAGCATTTAAAGGCAGCCGACGGTGAATCTTTACAAATTAAGTATAAATTATCATCTGTGGCCATGTGTTAAGATGAATTTATATTCAAATGTCTTTTATTTTAGTCAAAAATTTGACACAACACATTATTTTGGGAACTCCTTTTCTTCTTAAAATATAATCTATCACTAGAATTGATGATCTTGGAATTAGTGTTTTCTTTGGGATAAAGAAATCACATTATTTTATCACCAATCTAAAATTATCTTAAGAAATGAATAGGCTTAATAATATTATGCATATAAATTATTTAAGAGAAATTGCTAGTTTAACTAAACAACAAATTTCTTCCCAAAATTAAAAGAAAAATTCAAATTGCCACCAAGAATTCCAAAAGGAAGTCTGGTGACAACAATACTTTAGAAAGAAAGACTCATATAGTGGATCTCCCATACATTGATAATTTCAATGAGCAGACATTCCAAGGCTCATCCTTGTGATGAAAATTACCTTGCTTTATGCAAAGAGAGATTGTTGATTTATTAAAGAAAGGAATAATTCAACAATCTACTCTTGGAGCTGTATTCTATGTATGAATTTAAAAGGAAGAGGACTTCACTTGTACATACAAGCTAAAACAAATTTTTAAAATGGATCGGATATCAATTCCTAATAAAGAGATTTATTAAATAGATTGCATAATGCATAAATATTTTCTAAATTTGATTTAAAATCAAGATATTGGCGGTCAGAAGAATATCGTATAAAGCATTTAAGTTTTGGACATTATGAATGGAACGTAATGCCCTTTGGTTTAAAAAATACACATTCTGAATTTTAGCATATCATGAATAATATATTTAAAGATTATTTTAAATATATTTTAGTATATATTGATGATGTTCATGTTCTCAACTATTGACGAACATTTCAACCATCTAAAACATTTAAATGGTTAATTTTAAAAAAAGGATTAGTTATTTGAGCCAAAATCAAATTATTTCAAACTAAAATAAGATTTTTTGGCCATATATTAATGCTTTATTATACCAATTAATGTATTAAATTTGTTAAAAAAATTTCACGATATAATTTTAGATAAAAGCTTCTATTCTTAGAAGCTCTGATTTTTATCAAAATCACCAAAGATGCATCTCAGATTAAAAAACAATCCCCACCATTGATACTCATACCATGGCGTTATAAAATTAAAGAAAGTTCAAAACCTTCCCTCTTAATCTTGGACCCTACAAATTTCAAATTGTTGAACATTCATAAGAGTATCCTAAGCGATGGCGATGTTGAGTCATTCAACCCTGTTTATCCATCATACTTCCCAGGTTTGTATCCCTCGAAACCTCGAGAAGTCTAGATCGGATGGTTACACTCTGAACCATCTGAGGCCAAAATAAAATCATATCATCATCCGGTGAGAAAATCTCCCACTCCATCATGAACTTTAGTCTTGTGATAGGTTCTAAGACTAGAGATTATTCTGAAGGAATACTTCCAACAAAGTATGATAATTTTCGTACTTGGTATAGTTTTACTTCAAAGACCACTCAAATAAATGATTTATATTTTGAGAAAATGAGAGAGAAAGAAATAGTCAAGCCAAAAACTATTCCTTTAGTCACATGATTGCATTTACTATGCTAATCTGCTCAAGTTGTAGTTTTAACTACCAAAAAAAATGGCAACGAGCAAGAAAAATAATTGAAGCATCTTATCCTCCATCAGTTGTAAAAATGGTGGATGATAAACCTTTAGAATTAGAGGCCTTGAAAAAAATAAGTTTAATCCACAAATTCTAAAAGAATTTATTACTATAATTAAAACAACTTAATTATAATAAGTATACTTTAAATAATCAGATCATCTTTAGCCTAGAGTCTAAAATCATCAGATGCTTAAACAAAAGGTTTTATAGAAATTAGCAAAGCTTAAAAAAATACTAGTATAAACCCATTTGTGAAACCTTTTATCCAACCACCTCTAAAGCTCTTAAGTTAGGACTCTCTTCGAAGACATTGAATTTGATTCTAAATTTAAGTGAAAAGTATGTAGGAGCTCTTAAAGATATCAGTCAATTGGAGGAAGATTCAAATGAATCCTCGGATCTTGATCAACCAAGTAATATTGAAAAAGTTCAAAACCTTTTTCAAGAATTACAAGATCCTCATCCTCCTTTTGATATCCAAAACTTTCTTATCCAAGAAAAATTTGAAAACATTATTATAAAACCAACACCTCTTGATTTATTATTTGAGGAAGATACTCATTTGTAAGAAATTCCATGGAGATTCTTTATATGAATGGAATATTGATGGACTTTTGAACATCAAATCATTCATACCCTTCATCGAATGCTTATGTTTTGCTACTTTCAATCTTGACATCAAGCAAAACCACATATATTATTTCGAGCCTTCATTTAGATTCTCTATAACTCAAAAGGATGGTGGGATAATTTTTTCCTCAAGGAAGACCTCCTTAAATTGATTTAAGTACTAAGGATCTTCCAAAAGAACAAAACCTAATAAAATTAATTCTATAATCTTCTTCAAACAATTATAGATCATTTTGGATCCATTAGAGATCAAGGAGAAAAACTTCTCTTACTCCAAAATTAAGATGTCCATCCTTAACCCATTTTTATGGTACAAGGGTATATTTCTAAAGTCATGACACTTTATGATGTGATAGCCTTTTGGAAATAAAATTCATTGAAGGCCTTCCCAATATATTTGTTAAAAGGTTAAGGTTTCTTCCTCTATGATGGAACCATCCCATATGGAACTCTTCCATATGGAAACCTTATTTATGTATTAAAACGGTTTAGCAATTTGCACGATCTTAAATTAAAGATCAAATGAAAGAGAATGTCTACTTAGCACAAATAGCTTGGCGAATTTGTGAACAATTCAACGTGATCCTCGATCTTTATCTTCCAAATACAAACACAAAAATGTTTTTCTAAGCATGAAAAAGCACGTCATAAAAAATGTGATAAATTCACGCACAAATATAGGCACTCTCGTCCCTCTGGTTCTAAAACCAAAGAGATAAGAGAAATAAAATGTTACAAATGTATACGGTCATTCATAAATGCACCGTCAGAAGAAGTTAAATGAACTTGATTATGAATGGTTAAAAATAAACCTGAGAAAATCTTACATCCTCGATTTAAGAGAATAAGAAGAAAGAAGAACATATTTCATCTTCATCGATTTGA
The DNA here is from genome assembly GCA_021442155.1 of Cymbidium sinense. Taxonomy (NCBI): domain Eukaryota; kingdom Viridiplantae; phylum Streptophyta; class Magnoliopsida; order Asparagales; family Orchidaceae; genus Cymbidium; species Cymbidium sinense. The sequence continues at coordinate 31,589,512 of CM038226.1, read as the reverse complement.
TAAATAAATCTAACTATTGCAATCCTATTAATAGATTATTATAAAATATAAATATGATAGTGCATTAAGAGCAAAGGACCAATTAATTAAATTTTAGCACAAGTTGAAGATGATTCAACTCGTGATAAAATTATAGATCTTCTTGATAAGAAGAAAGATAAGTTAGAAAATTTTAATTACAAGCCTCTATATACTCCTTATCAGTATTTAAGAAAAAATCGAGGCAAGTTCATCATCTTCTAATTGACTTCTTTCGAGCTAAAAGCGAATTAAAGAAACTAAAATTAGAAGTTCAACAAATTAAAGTAGATAAATGAATGGTCATCTAATGGATCTTGAAATTAATCAAAGGCCAATTCATTTGAAAATATAGAAGCGATTGTCAAGAAGTTTCTTACAAAATATAAAAAATATACCATAAATGGTATATATTTCATTAAATTAATTATAAATAAAGAATTGTTATTTAGCCAAAATCAAATTATTTCAAACTGAAATAAGATTTTTTGATATATATCCAATGCTTCTATTATACCAATTAATAGAAGTATTTTTCTATGAAAAATTTGATATCATTTTAGATAAAACTACGGTTCTTAGGAGCTCTCAATTATGTAGGATTTTTTTCAAAATCTTGCCAAAGATGCACCCACTCTTTGTGATTAAAAAGAATCACCATGGTTTAATATCATACCATGGCGCATAAAATTAAAGAAAGGGTTCAAAACCTGTCTTAATCTTGCGGACCCTTCTAGTTTCAAAATTGAAATTGATGCCTCGATACGCTATGGGTATCTTAAAAGAAAAGAATTTTAAAGAAGAATTAGTTCGCTTTGTTTCTGATAAATGGAATCCTACTCAGCAAAAGTATTCCATTATCAAAAAAGAAATGCTTTCTGTGATTAAGTGCATCTCAAAATTTCAAGATGATTTACTTAATCAGCATTTTCTCTTTCGCATTGACTGTTCCTCAGTCAAATACATCATTGAATAAGATGTCAAAAATTTAGTTTCAAAACAAATTTTTGTATCATGGCAATCACAGCTCTCTGTCTTCGATTTTGACATCAAATTCATTAAAGGTAATGAAAATTCTCTTCCTGATTTTCTGACCATTGAATTCTTGCAGGGCGATCGGTGGATCACCGCATGGAATGACCACTCTAACGAAGAAGTCTTTCTTTTTGGTGGGGGTCCGCGTGCCTCCACAATGGCAAAGATCGTCAATTCAACAATTGGCATGATCAATTTGCAAACTTATCTTTATGGTACTTTCTCTTCAACTACGGTTGAAAAGGGTGAACCCTCTAAAAAACCTACAACACCATCCCTGAAAGATGTGCACAAGAACCTATTTATTTCTCTAAAAAAATAAAATTGAATATTATTAAAATTAATCCCTCTGATTATTCAATAAATAATAGGGCCTTATTTGAAAGATATTTGGGAAACAATCCTTTCCCATTTGAATCTAATCTCTCGAGAAAATTATGAAAAATCTTAATACAATTAAAGTGTATTGAGATAAATCATGTTATGATGAACCATACAATTTTGTATAGCAAATGCGTTATACAAAAATCTTCATCAAAGTGAATGGGGTCTAACTCCATTCCAAGAGAAAAATGTATTCTTATCCTCCACTAATTTACAGTACAAAATTGGCATAAATTATTGGTGCTATGTGTAAGCAATGATGAAGGCCTTCTTCCTTCTCAATGACAAACGAAGGCATTCATGGATGTTCATAATGAACAAGGATATCATCAACAAAGAACTTCCAGCATGGTTCTTCAGATGGTGGAACTATTTTAGAGCAGAATTAAATATTCTTCTAGATCCAATCAAAGAGGTCTTCAATGATTGGATGGAAGCTGCCCCCAAAATGAGGGCTATTAATCCCAAAAAAATGATTCAAGGACAAAATCTTGCTCATTTCTTCCAAATCCATGGATTTGAGCTGAACGTTATACTTGGAAAGGACCCTTCAATCGGTTGGTCCTTCAAAGACAATTTTACTAAAATGGTGGAATTCAATCAACATTGAGGATAAGCTCAAGCAAATTAAAGCCATTATTAAAGCTTATTAAATTGATCCTCAAAACTATGGATTTTGAGCTATTGTAAGATGAGCTACAAAGCATCAAAAGGCGTTATCCTCATGAGAGAGATTCAACATAAGGGCGTCTCAAAAAAATCTCAATCAACTCAAGGTGTTTAATCACCCTATCTATATCTCTGACGAGTCTTCGGCGAGATGTGGAATCCACTGGAGAAACTTAAATTCATAAAGGACCCACTAGAAGAAATAATTGCTACGTTCCAAAGTAGCGCTTATCTTCACCAAATACTTTACATAAAGTGGGTCCCAAAAGAAACAATTGCTACTTTCAAAAGAAATAATTACTTTCCAAAGTATATTATAATATTGTACCTTTGCTTAGCCTCTAAGCAAAGTATCTTTTTTATTTAATAATAGTAGCTTTATCAATTTTGGGAGAGACCATCTATTTAGGTCTTCTTCTTTCAAGGGGAACTCTGCCATTTCAGAGTTCTTGACTAGTAGGGTCCGCAAGATTAAGACAGGGAAGGTTTTGAACCCTTTCTTTAATTTTGCGCACTGCCATGGTATGAGTATCAGACCATGGTGGGGGATTATTTTTAATCTGTCAAAGAGTGGGGCTGCATCTTTGGTAAGATTTTGATAATCTACATGAGAGCTCTTAATTTCAATGAGCGGGACATTCCACTAAAGCTAATCCTTGTCGGATGAGCAGCACTACCTTGCTTTGCAAGAAGAGATTGATTTATTAAAGAAAGGAATAATTAGTAATCCTACTCCTCTTAGTCTGCATTATTCTATGCTATGAATTCGGCAGAAAAGAAAAGAGGAAGACCGCGACTTGTAATTAATTACAAGCCGTTAAACAAAGTTTTAAAATGGATCAAATATCCAATTTCTAATAAAAGGGATTTATTAAATAGATTGCATAATGCAAAAATATTTTCCAAATTTGATTTAAAATCAGATATTGGCAGATCGAGATAAAAGAATCGGATCGCTATAAAACAGTATTTACGGTGCCCTTCGGACATTATGAATGGAATGTAATGCCCTTTGGTTTAAAAAAATGGACCTTCTGAATTTCAGCATTGGAGCTGGAATGTTATACTTGGAAAGGACCCCTTTTGTTTGTTATTGACCTATTTAAAATCTCTTTATATTAGCATCATATGATATGAATATTAGAAGGGCATTTACATACATATCACACAATTTTTATACATTTGCATATGTAACATCTAATCTTTAATATTTACATAACACCTAAATCTTTAATATTACATCAAAAATAGCATTATCATTAACTTTTAAAGTGAAATGCACATTTTCATGCTTAGAAAAGTGCTATATTTGTGAATATCAAACATTAAGCTATGATATGTAAATACATAAGAATTGTGCAATGTATGTAAATCTTCCATATTAAATTATCTACCTCTTTTTAACTTTGCATTAAAAATAGTATAACCTAAAATTTATAGAAAAATCTTAGCATGATATTTGAGAGGAAACAAAGATAATTTTCATCCTTGAAATAATAGATATAAAAAATCTTGACATCAATTTCTTCTCCAAAAAATAAATGAATAAATAAATAAACAAAGGTGGATCTAGAAATCAAACAATCATAAAACTTTCATCTTATAAAAATAAAAAAATTAAAAGTAAAGAAAAAACATCACTTCTAAAAAAATCAAATAAATGGAAGAGAGTTTTGGTTAAGAGACAATATCATAATGATAGGGCTTGGTGGAAATCTTTGTATTTATTCCCATATAGAGGTGTAAGTGAGCTGAGCGGAATTGTTCGATATTGACTCACAGTTGAGCTTATCAAGTCATGTACTCGATATGACTTGGTTCGTAATTCATAACCCAGTTGTATTCCCCTATATATATATATATATACAATATATCTTTTTTCTTCTTATCTTCTTATCTTTCTCGTTTGGTGTGGAGAAAGGAAAGTTTTATAGGGATGGCTTTTATTTGAAATTACTTTATTGTTGCTCTTTTTTCAAAAGAAGGAAAGTAACCTTGTTGTAATCGTCGACTTCTCCCTTTGTTGTCGCCTTTTCAATTTCTCTGTCAAAATTTTTGTAGCCCTTGTTCTTGCTGACGAGTTCATTGTGCTCTCGAGTCTCATAATACTTCCACCAGCTGAGCTTGACCTCAAGTTCGAGCCTCATTTCTAGCCTCATGTGGGGTTATGTTGGAGTTTGGAGGGGTGGTTTACTTATAATTTGGTGGCTTTACCCTCTTATAATTATTTTGATTAATTGGAATTATTGTGGTGTTGGGCGAATTTTCTTGTCCTTTAATTTGAAATTTCTATTGTAAAGGGTGGTGGTGTTTGATTCTTATGTTTTATGTTAGTTGCGATATTGGAAATATGTATAGTCCTTTTCTTGACCTCAATGCTTGCATTTTGGTTTTTTGAACACTAGGGGATGCAATAATTTTGGATCTTTTTGTTTTCTTAGTTTGTGGTATTGGCATTTGGTTTGCTAGAAAGGGCGTGCCTTTAAGAATTCTATGAGGTTCTTGCAGATTTTGTGGTAGGATTGGCTGAAGGGCTTAATGTGATTGGCTTCTTATATGAGAATTTTGAGATTTTAATTTAAACTTAGATGAAACTTAGACTTATATGCCAATCATATCCTTTAAGCCTCGATTATGCTGATTCTATAGATAATTGTTTAGAAGCGTGTAATTAGGAACTTTTGGCTTGAATGAAGTTTCTCTTTCTAGTTTCAATCTTATGAGTTGAAGTTGAATGTGTGATTCTTTTGAGTGCTTGTTTAGTGCTTTTAATTTAAAATCTAATTTGTGGAAATTAAAATCACCTTGCTCACTGATTTTGTGTTTATAATTCTTCCATGAATTTCTCAATTTATTTCTATTATTTTTCTATCTCTTGGGTTTTAATTCTAGTTTATATGGAGTGTAATTTTAGTTATAAAAGATTTAATGGTGAGGTTGTGACATTAGGTGATCAAGTCATTAAAAAGAGTGAACGTTTGAGATATCTCAGTCTATTGTTCAAAATGATGTTGAATTAGATGGGGATTAAAGTAAAATTCAAGTTGGATGACTAACATCGGCCTATTGTGTGATAGAAAAGCACGCTTAGTCTTAAGGAAAAATTTTATAAAATGGTGGTAAGACCTACAATAATTTACGGTATATAATGTTGGCCAATAAAGAGAATCATAAATTAAGTTAGGTATTGCGATGAGGATGCATGTAGGATGAGTGGCTTGACTCTTTGAGCTAAAATACTGAAATGAATATATACATGATAAGGTTGTAGTAGCTATAATGATATATTAGATTAGAGAGAGTCTTAGATAGTTTGGCCCAATAAAGCTTTGGTGTCGATGATCCAGTTTAGAGTAGATGTATTAGATCGTCTTATATTAAGAAATGTAGAGGTAATCCTAAAAGACTTGGTTGGGATGTATAAAAATGATCTTAGTTTATTAGAATTAAATGAGGATTTAACACTTAATAGGATACAATGGAGAAATTATTCATGTAATTCGACCCACATAGTGGGATAAAGGCTTGTTGCTATTGTTGTTGTTGGGTTTTATTTCTAGTATTGCCTATTTACATCTAAAGAAAGTTAAATTAATTGGCGATGTATGATAAGTGAATTATCAATTTTCATTACATGAAATTATACTGTAAATCATACTATTTGTATTAATATTCCCCAACCATGAGTTTTTGACAAATCTTTTTTTTATGATCTAAAAGTCACCGGTGGTATCTCCTTTGCGATTAATCCTTAACAAATGATAATGGGTAACAAGTTAGGGTTCGATTATAATCGAGACCCTCCTAGAAATGAGATTTTTTTTTAATTTTGCATAAGTGCACACATATGGTGAGAATTATGAAGATTAGGGTTTTGTGATCATAAGAAGATAGTAGGAATTAAATTTTGATAAAAGTTTTAGGGGCACCACTTCACTTTAATTATACCCAAAAGGAGGACAGTTTGGATGATTTGAGTAGTCGATAATAATTATTGGAAAGGCTTTGAAGGCGGTCAAAGGGAGTACTTTCTCCAAAGACATTGTAAGCAGACATCCTTAGATTTTTTTAGCTTTCTCACACTCAATCAAAGAAAAGGCGAGTTTACCCCTAGGAATTTTTTTTTTTTTTTTTTTGAGAAGGCACTTTGATTATCATGCCAATAAGTGGGATTGTATGCTTAGAAAAGAATGATTTATTCAAGTGTTTCCTACGAAATATCAAAAATCAAATTGGTTTCAAGGATTTCATAATTACTTTATCTTTCTTGAAGAGGGTATTAATAAATGTTAGGATGATAATATGGCACTTTGTGGGGGTAGATTATGGATATAGGAGACTTTTCACGATCCTTATTGGATTAAAATGTCTCACGATTGAGTTGTATTTTTGTTCTCCGAGTTAATTGGAGGTTAAGAATGGAGATACCATCTTCGAGATCCCCAACAAACCATTCTACCTCTAGGGTAATGGATGAATGGATATCAATTTTGAGGGCCCGTTTGGGATAGTTGCAGCTGTTTGAGAACTAGTTGTGAAGTTGGTGCAGAAGAAGCTAGTGGCAAAAAGTTGTTGTTGTTGAAGCTATGATTCTGTTTGAAAAACTCAGTCAAAATCTACTATGTTATAGCTATTTGTGTAATAAAATGTTATTAACAGAGTGCAGAAAAATAAGATAATTGATTATCATATAGAAGCATAAGTCCATTAAATTACATTAAGAAATTATATATCACATAATAAATAATACTAATATTAAAATTAATAAATTAATTAATTATAAATATATAGTTTAATATTATTTAGTAAATCTCTAATTAATTATTCACTAAAGTAATTGATCAATAATCAATTTTTTATTAAATAAATTAAACATTAATCAATATTTTTAATTTTTATTTATTTATCATAAACCGTTTAATTATCAAATATACGATTTATAATTAAATTTATTAAATTATAATTATCATAAACTAAAATTTTTAATAAATAAATTAAATTAGATAAAGCTCATTTAAATTTAATTTAATTTAATAAGATTAATTCAAATAAATTAAATATTAATCAATATTATATTTTAAATTAATTAGTTATGAATTAAAAAAGCATCAAATTTATATCAATTATAATTAAACTATTTAATCATAATTAGCTTAAAATAATGTAGTATTTAATTTTTAAATAAACCAATATTTTCATTAATTAAGCATAAATTTAATTTAAGAATATTCTCATTAATAATTATATAATAAATCATAATAGTAATTTAGATTTAAAAAATTAATTAATCAGATTAAAACATGTATTATAATAATAACTTTTTTGGAAAGTTAAATAATAATTACTTAATAAATACTATTTGCAGCAATGTCTCTTCGGTTTCGCCTCTGTCTCTGTTTTGGCACGATTTAAAATGCGGAGCCGTAAGGCTAATTTAGGCAAAAAAAAAGTCATAGATTGCGGGCTGTAGAAGGATGCCTCAAGTCCCAGCTTCGTGGTAGCTGTGGCTCAAAATCCCAAATTTTGGCCAATAGATGCGAATCCAAATAAATCATGCGGTGCGGTGTAAATCCCGATCCTTAAATGTCCCAAACGGCCCTAAGTCTCAAGATTCATATTGTTGATGGTTGGAGTAAGGCCATTGGATGGCTCTAAGGCTGGCCTCAAGTGTTGTTTGGGGTTGGACTAAATGATCTTGGTTAACACCTCAAGATTTGTGTTGGATTTTATGGAATTTATAGAAGGAATGCACACATGTTGAAATGATTTGATAGTGAGGATTTAGAAGTATCGTCACTTTATCTTACACCCATTACAGGAAGATCATAGAAGCACAAGTCTTGACCTCCAACTATATATTTGGAAGACTAGGATTAATTGATACTTTATTTTTACAAGACATCATGATTTGCATTGTTCGTAATTAATTTGATGACCTGGCAACTTTATTTCCTAAATTATTTATTTTATTTTTGAACTATGTACGATTTATTACCGCTTATTTTTTTCATTGTTTTGGGTTAGGAAATATGATTTTATAACTTAATGAAAAGTTAAAATTGAGTTAATTTATTATGTCATGCTTTTGTTTGGAGTGACTTGTTGCCATCTAATGCAAACTTTTATGTTTTAAGTTTTAGTCCCTATTTGGGAGGGGGAAATACCGAGTCCGCATTAGCTTTACGTATGGACTCCAATCGATTAAGACGCTAAGTACGGTAACGGTGCCAAAAAATGACGCCGTAGCGAAACGCTATTTTCCGTGGTTTAGCTAGACCCGAGACCTCGATTTAATTAAACCTCGGGGAACAAAATATCTGCGTGATTCTTTCGTAATACTGACGTGGCTTTCGATGAAGAGAATTTCTGAGCCCCACTTCGCCCACCCCTCGTTCGATCGCTTGAGAATTTCAAATTGAGGTATTCGGTTGGTTACACGAGGTATTTCCACATGCATTCAACTTGAAAGATTTTAGGGTTTTCTCTTTGTCCATTACAATCCATCAAGTGTTTCAGGTTTCTTTATGGCATTTTTTCAAGATATGGCTACCTTCGTACACTGCACTCTATACCTCTCAGACATTCAGATCCTCCCGGATATTAGAGATGATTTTGCACTATTTTTGTTGATTGTTCGGCCTATACCCCTGTACTCTCCGAAACCCAACAGTACCCTCTATACTTTCTTGAGATTTTGTGTTTTTTTCAGTCCATTTTTTATTGTGGAGGGCATACTATGGCTAGAATCCGTTCTGAATAACTGGGAAGTTATGTTTTTCTGGTTTGGGTGTATTCTATGAAGAAAATGAATCGTACTGCATTCACTCTATACCTCTATACCTCTGTACCTCAGTACCTGTACCTGTCTGCACTGCACTGCATCTCCTGCACTGCACCTCCCAATGTTAGAGATTTTGGGCTATTTTTCTTGATTGTTTTGTTGAGACAATGTTTACCGCTATACTTGTGGAAGTAGTTTAGAGGTTGTTTGGAAGCTAATTTAGATGCTTGTTTGCAAATGTACCTCCAACCCCTGCACCTCCCTTCTATACTTTCTTGAGATTTTGCATTTTTTCACCCATTTTTTATCGTGGAGGGCATACTATGGCTAGAATCCATTATGAATAACTGGGAAAAGTTGTGTTTTGTAGGTTTGGGTGTGTTCTGTGGAGAAAATGAATCACTGCACCTGACTCTCCTGCACCTCCCGATGGGAGACGATTTTGGGCTATTTTTCTTGATGTTGGTCCGGTTGTTGAGACAATGTTTACCGCTATCTTGTGGAAGTAGTTTAGAGGTTGTTTGGAAGCTAATTTAGATGCTTGTTTGCAAATGTACTCCAAACCCCTCAGTACCTCACTCTATACTTTCTTGAGATTTTGCATTTTTTCACCATTTTTACCGTTTGGAGGGCATACTATGGCTAGAATTTATGAATAACCTGGGAAGTTGTGTTTTGTCGGTTTGGGTGTGTTCAGAAGAAAATGAATTCCCTCACTCCTCCTGTACCCTCCTGATGTTAGAGACGATTTTGGGCTATTTTTCTTGATTATTCGGTCTGGTTGTTGAGACAATATTTACTGCTATACTGTGAAAGTAGTTTAGAGGTTGTTTGGAAGCTAATTTAGATGTTTGTTTGCAAATGTACTCTCAACCCCTCGTACCTCGTACCCTCCCTATATTAAGGTGCTTGCAATCCATTATGCGCTAATATTCGATTACCTTAACTTTATTTTGAAGTTCGATGTCGCAAAAAAGGATAACGCCTAGATGTGCCGAGTGCCATCGAGCATTATTTGATAATATTACGTACCGCTAGTGAAGTGACCGAAATATTGAAGCGGCTTCACTGAACCAATTCGGATCCGGATCGCAAGAAGACTTCCTTGCCATAACCTCTATCCCATCTTGGACATGACGAAAGAAGCCTTTTCTTGGGTGGGCGTGCATTTCTTTCACCGGATGAGTGATGTTTGGGATGCCAAACAAAGGGGAGAAAGTTTTATGGCGAACCCCATCACAAAGATAGTTCAGATTATAAGAATAAGCTCGAGCAATCGATAGTCGTCGGCACGCTTTTGTACTTTGTACATTTTTCTTATTTCAAATTTGTTCTTTGCATACCACAACTATAGAGTAGCTTCTAGTTTAATTGCTCAGATAATATTGAGAAATTTGTCGAGTACAAGGGTCAAGCCATTTGCCTTCTTAGTGTCACAATTCAATGGCATTACAAGAAAGATACAACAAAAGGTGCGGCTACATGAGTGGCTTTGTCCCTCTTCTTATGGTATGTCGACCCGTTATGTTTTACTTGATGTGAGCAATTTAACTCAGATAAATTTTTTGTTGTAGATCCACAAAGCACATTATTAGCATTAAATCATTTCCAGACACAATGTATGTTGGCCTAAAATAAAGTTTGCGATGTTGCCTCGATGATTTGGGAGGAGACCAGTGCATAGTGTTCATTCATTTCTGTAGTAATGCATTTACCTATGTTGTTTGTCATCATATCTATCTTTGGATTAACACTTTACACTGAGGACTTATCGAAGAGGAGACCGCTCATTGAATCATCCTCTCATCCCCATCTAGAACTCGACATCCCCCATCCGGGTCCATTATCGCTCCTACTAATTCCCCATATATCTCTCCCAGATATTCCCCAAGCGGTGTGCCTCTGCTACTACCCCCAATCGAAGGATCTAGAGATAGGTTATTTGGGTTTGAGGGAGTTGAGGGAAGTTGGCATCCCACCATGCAGAGTGATGGAGAGGTCATGATTCAGCCCTTCTATTGAGTGTATTGCCGAAGAGTGCTTCCATCCCCAAATGGAGTGGAAGTCGCTACGAGGAGACCACCGGGTATCTTCTCGTGAGACCTTCATAGTGGAAGCCCTCCGGTGGAGTCTTGTGCAGAAGTCTGGCCGGGGAAGAGGAGGCTCCCACCGAGCATCCAACCGCTATCATCCCCTTCATTGTGCCTTGTACGCCGTGGGGCACGCAGACGAGGAAGAGGAAAGCTATGTTCTCTCCGCTAGGTTACACATCCACCTGCCAAGAGTGGTCGCCTGACCGCCTCCACCCCACCTCCCTCCACCCCACTGGCCGTAGGTATTACGTTAATTTCATGAATAATGTGATATAATGATGACTTGATTGTTTCACCCTTCAATTCATGGCCTGATGATTTCCTCTGATGAGCCATCAAAGGCTATCGTAGTTGTGGAGGAGCACCAGTCCGAGGTAAGCAGAAGTTCTGATTCTCGAGCTTTAGATGACAATTGATATAGCTTTTTACCAATTAATTTCAGCCTAACTAATTATATTACAGAGGCACAGCAACTCGTGGACTTCCCATCCAGAGATGGCATACCTCGATGCTCCAATGTAATCCGGTGTTCGATTCAGACAAGTAAGTCACCATCTTCCTCCTTTTCACGATTCAAATGTCATATCATTCTAAGTACTTCTATACATAATGCGGGAGATACAAAGGCTCGCCGGAAATATTATTATTTCAGAGGATTGATGATTTAATGATGGATCAAGATTCCGCCGATGCACACGCCGATGCGCTCACATATCTGTTACCGAGAAGTACTCCCTGCCCTGTGATTGTATGTCCCATTCCTTTACATTTCATGCTTACATTGGGTGAGTTACTCCTCCAAAATTACCGGTTCGCAATTCATTCTTGATATTCTGATGTCTGGGTCTTATAGATGTTATCCCGCTATATATGGCTTGCTAAAAGAAAGCAAGATGTATATCCAAAGATCACTACAGATAGTGCATCCGGTCGAATGCTCTTACTCCCGCTTATCCATCAAAAGACTCGACACTTCTTGTTAATATCAAGCTTGCGTGGTCACGACTCATTGCAAACCGACACATAAAGCCATTCAAATGGTATGCACTCTTCTTGGGGGGTTCTCCGGGATCACACTAATACCTTATCCATCTTCCCTGCGTAGATTAAATTCGGCTGATATCGGCCATTATTTTGACAAAGAACCCAAGAAATGGCCAAACGCGTGTGGCCCAGCCTATCAGTTGTCAATGCATGTTCATTTGCAAATACATGGAGGCAGCTATCGAGAAGCCAACAATTAACTGGGCTCTGAACAAGGACTGGGACAAAAAAATGAATAGATTTAGGGCCGACTTTGTTTATGCAATTTTTTGCTTGGCCTCAAAAAATACTTAAATAAAATTTGGATGCTTGAGTTGTTCTCAAAGACATCTGCTTTAGGTAGGGATAAAGCTTTGTTATTTCAGGGTTTATGTAGGGATAATTCCGTTGTTCTCTGTTCTACCATTCTGTTTAGGCATGTTCATTTGCATTTTGAGGCTGCTTTCGAGTATAGACGATTTTTTTCCATTTTTTTTTGGTATGTTTTTCTGTGGAGCTCTTCCTACTCATGTGTGTTTGATGGTTGCCGAGCCTCCAGCTTGCTGTTTGCTTGCCTATGATGTTTCGAATCTGGTTTTTGGCACTAGTTGGTGGTTTTTTGAGGTGATACAACAGATGATATGAGACTAAGTTTCTTATGGAATTTTATATTCTCTTTTGCGATTTATGAGCTCCTCCATAGTTGTTAAGTGGTTGCAACCGAGGATCTGCTCGATTCACCATGGTTTTTTTTCTTCCCTTATGGAGTTTTGGTTATTGAGAGTCACCGATGCATAATTGGGTTCGTGCTGAATTTCTTCCTCAATCATATTCGGAAGTTTTTGTATTTTTTGTGGGAAATGGATTGGGTGTCTCGTGGTTTATGGCTCTACTGATCCTTCACCCTTTCCTCCATTGGATGGCGTACCAACCTGGGGAGCTCTATCTCACGGTGTTTTGATAAATCGCTAATTCGTCCCCTGAGTCCCGATTATATATATATGTTCTTGATGTTGTTATTTAAATTTAACCCTTATCGATTTCTTTCTAGTCATATTCAATTCTCTTTTGAATGAAATCACCTTTCAACTTTCCACAAAAAAAAAAAACTTTCAGAGTTGTTCGATCATGGTATTTTGAGGCAATGCCCTGGATGATTTTGAGATTCCTGCATTTTGTTTCACTCGCAGCCTTAAACATGGTAACTAAATCCCAACCAAGCAATAAGTGTGGTCGCCAATTTTAGAGATTTCGTATCTGCATCCTACCTATGTACCTGCACCTCTGCATCTCTGCACCTCTGCACTGCACTGTCATTCCACCTCAGACCTGCACTCTGCACCACTGCACTGCCTCCCTGCACTCATACCCTCACAGACACTCAGACTGTACTCCTGCATCTGCCTCCTCAGACTCTCCCTGCACTTTGTTTATGCAAATTTAATAGACAATTTTTATGCAAATAGATTTATTTCTCCAATACTTTCTTATATTTAAAAATAGTATATTTTATTTTTAAAAAGTTAGTCTTGATGATAGTAAATGTTTAAACTAAATATTTATTAATTTTATGGTTTAGTTGCAGAGCCTTCTATGCCAGCAATTTGAGCTCCACAATAGACTTATTGAATACATATCGAATTGAATATTGTGCTCATCACTGTGACAATGCCAGGGTTTATATCACGGATGCAGAAAGGCTGCAAATGGCCAATTTTTTCTTCTTTTTTGTTTGTTTTTTGTATGTACATTTGGTTAAATGCTTTAGTGAAGATTTTTTGTTCACGGAAGTTTGTTTTCAAATACATGGTTATGGTATTTTATTAGAATTTAATTGAATATATGTTTTAACCATTTAATATATGTTCCATATGAGAGAAATGGTAAATAGTATTTTATAATCAAACCGAATCGAGGCAAAAAAATAACCTTAAATACATGAAATGCATCTAGTTGGATGCTTTTGCTTTTATCCTGAGCATAGAAATAAATTCATCAGTTTGTGAGAAAATGTTTAAAAAAAAAAACATACAATACAATTCTTTTCGAGAAAATCAATTCTATCTAAATATTACATACATAGAATACAATTCTTTTCTAATATAGCATTTTTTCATGTATAAAATAATGTATTTTATTTTAAAAAGATAATGATGATGATATTTAATGATGTAATATTAAAGATTTTAGTGTTACTTATATGAATATTAATAATTTTGAGTTGGATATGTAAATGAATGAGAATTGTGTGACATGCATGTAATTGCATGTAAAATTTAGTCTCACATAAAAAAGCTGAAAAGGTTAGTTTTGAATGATAGCATTTCGGAAACAGAACTCAATGGAAGAACAGAAAACACCAGCAGTGAGAGGATGAGGAATTAGATAGGTAAATGACAGAAATCAACTGCATGAGAATTTGATCGTTCAAGCAACATATCCAGTCATTACATGAGAATTTGACCGTTCAAGCAACATATCTCCCAAAAGTCAATCATTACAATGTTGTATAGATAAACTTAACTAATAAGAAGGGATTACAATAATTTAGAATCTACCAATATGCAAATAAAAAAAAAAATGTACGAGATATAAGCATGACGAGAGCTTGTCTAGTGTAACATAGTTGGAAGATGATAGCAACTTCTCATTAAACTCGCAAAAATCTGAAATAAAAGGAAGTGGTTTAAACAAGATCATAAATCATTGCGATTGATGAAATCTAAATCATTGTGATTGATTGAATCAAACAGCTGAGATTCATAAATTAACTTGGAACAATCTCAATTTTTTTCTCTCTCCTTTTTTTTGGAGATCATGACTTATTTCAGCTAATAACAGAAATTTGGACACATCCTTCAAGAAAAAATGACATATTGGTTTGTTATTTAACTTTAAGAATCTAATGCCAATTTAAGAGAACAAAGCAACCATAAAAATCATTCTACAGAAGAAAAAGGAGGCATGAACAACTAGACCTACAAAACAATCAAATATTAAACCTCATCTCGGGCTATAGAGTTAAACAATTCTTCACCAAATAACAGCTTCTAGACTTAAAACAACAAAAAATTTGAGAAGACATTAAGGAAAAATTGTACAGTTTCACTTACAAAAAATGGTAGGATTAAAAGTGAAAAGAAGAATTTACTGAAGTTATGAAATGAACAAAGAAAAAAATACAAGGATTATGACTAAAATGCAAAATGAAATTAAAAAAAATGCCTTCTTGGATAATATCATGCATCGAAATGCCGTCTCGTAATAATATCCATCATGAGCTTAGTGTACCCTTCAGCATGTTGATTGATTGACGAGGTCGAATTGAATTCCTGTGGTACAACATCATAGTAATGGTACAACATCTTAGTAATGGATGAATGTTTGACAGCGTCAATGTGCAATATTCTAGGCTTACCTGTGAAAAGCACTGTGGCATAACAGAGTGGAGTCGCAATCCCGCTCTGACTCGGACTTCACTTTTGTTTCTAAGATAAGAAAATATAATGAATTAAATATTTACAACCTATAAGTAATAGCAACATCGAGGCAAGTAGGATAAGTACTTGTGGATTTTTGGATTTCTCCCAATAAGCCTTGAGCCTTGCGTTGGAAACACCCTTTGGACGTCTCTTGATTGGATCCTTCAAACTGTCCTTATCCTTAGCTGATGATGTGGTCGCCTTCTTCCTCTTAACGACGTCAAACGGTGGAGAATTCCCACTATTAAGTCCACTTCATCGATAGTCGCTTAAGAGATGCAAGCATGTAATCCTCGAATCTTATTACCCGTGCTCGGAGCTAATTTGATATGCATATCGACTTATATGGTTCCCGAAAACAATGCCGCCTCTTCTCGGTCTCCACATTTACTAACCTTCTATATGAATCATCGATGTAGATGTCCCTCTTGTTTCGGTAGACCACGCATGAGGAGGTACTTATCCGGAATGCGCAGTACATCATTCTGGCTAAGAACTCTAATGCAGTGTGCACAAAGTATGCCCATCATTTCAAATTTCTGGCAACTACAAGAAATATCCATAGTAGACACATCAAAGTGGACAATCCAGGTTTTGGATGCATTCTTCTTCTCTAAGTTCCTCACCAAGTACTCCATGGGCCTATCATCTGACACAGTAACAGATAATCCCCCAACTCCATGCAGAAATTCTTCTTCGAACATAGAGTAAAGCTTCCTCGTATAAAACAAAGCAGCTTGCTTAAGAATTGGACTACTCCTAACAACAGGAACAATTGCTGACTGGATACACTTGAAGTCTTCATCATGTTCATTTCGGCGCCATGTTTCCATCACCTTCTCCAATCCCAAGAAATAATCTGTCAGCGAACTTGTTGGCTTCGAAATACCATGACACACGCTATTTGTGGCCTCACAACGCTGAGTGGACAACATGCCAATACAAAATTTATCTTTGTTGAATGGTGGACCATTTCGCCTAATTTTGTAAAGTTCGATAGCCAAGCATGATCATACGATTTCCCTCCTCTAGCATGGCATCAAGCATCCTCAAACTCATCCTCATGTCACATTTGCTCATGCATGCATAGAATAGCCCTTGAACTCTCTTTACTTACTAAAGCAATGGACCTTGGCTTTCTTTGAGATATGCCATTGGCACAACCTATGAGCGCGGTAGTACATTCTCGATAGTTTCGCCATAGCGATCTTGATCAAAATATCGCTATAGGATGCCTTCCACCCATCAACCAAGAAGAAATGTCCGAATAACCATGTGAATGACTCGATGGTCTCTTCCGACAAAAGGCTACTCAAATAAGACGTTTTGCCAATGATGATTCACTCACGAGTGCACATATAAGATTATATTTATTGAGATAGCTAGTATCAAAAATTATCACATCCCCAAAACAATCAAATTCAACCCTAGACATACCATTGCTCCAAAAAAAACTCACCAAGCAATCAGACGCATCAACCCAACATCCCATGCAAACATCTCATCCACGCTTGTCTAACAATTAATTGCTACCGCTCTTCACTCTTTGGATGAAATTGAAAGCATCTCGAATCTACCCCACCAACTTCCTCGCCTAGATAGCTGAACGCGTGCTGCCTACGCCGCCTCACATCGTCTTCAAAGCGATGCTTTCTCATCAAGAACGATCGGCGATTTGAGAAGATGCAGATCACCGCTTTGCGTGAATGATTATGGTTCTCTATATATTTTTAACCGACCAATTCCCTCCAAATCCACGTAATCGAATCATCACCGGACAACCACTCGACGCTTTTCTTGAATTTTGTTATATGGTTTAGATTGACAGGTTTTTTCCGACCTGCTTTCGCACACAGAAAATCTCTCGATTTCAATTTCTTAGAGTTTGGCCAATAACTTGTATGGTCTTTTCTAACACAAGCCGCTTGATGTGCATAATCATAATACAAATACATAAGCTTCGGTTTCATTATGCACAACCTGTAGATACCCCAAATTTGGGTCATTAGATAAACAACTTCATCATCGCATTGCTCATTCACCACATTCATCTGAAAACATAGAGTCCAAATCACATAATAGAGAGTACAGATGAAACAGAGAGTACAGAGAGCATAGACGGTACAGTTAGTCCAGAGAGTATAGACACAAAAAAATACCCAAAAAATCGTTCGAACAGCCACCAAGTTGCAACCGGACGGTACAGAGGTACAGAGGGTATAGAGGTACAGAAGGTATAGAGGGTACAGAGGTACAGAGGTATAGCGGTACAGAAGGTATAGAGGTATAGAAGGTATAGCCGGTCGGTACAGAGGTACAGAGCAGATACAGAGGGTACAGAGGTACAGAGGTACAGAGGTATAGCGGTACAGAAGGTATAGAGGTATAGAAGGTGTACAGGTACAGAGTACAGAGCACAGAGTACGTATATGAGGCAGAGGTACGAGGTACAGAGAGGCTGAGGTACGATGCAGAGGTAAATCTCCTAAAATCATCGAACAGCCACATCATTGCTTCGATTGGGATTTAGTTACCATGATCTGAACAACCAGGCTACAGAAAGTGAAACAAAATTGGAAAAAAATCATCTACACTCGAAAGACACTACAGAGAGTACATATGTAAATAAGCACTAAAAAATTAATCAAACAGCCACCAATTTCCTCCTGAAGGATTACATTGAATATGTTTTCTCGAAGAAAAAATCATGAAAAATAAATATGAATACGAAAGGATTACAACTCCTTAAAAGATTACCGATCCATTTTATTTACGACATCATCGCTATTTCCTCAACGCCTCCATTTCAGATTCATTCTCCTTCTTCATAGCTCTTTCAATGCTCTCGGTCACCGCAAATAAAAAAATACGCCCCAAATGAAGATATTTTAATTTTTCCGCGCATATACTCATTCCCCAGCTGGTCGGCCAGGCTAAACCGTGGAAAATAGCACCGTTTCCATCTTACGGCATCATTTTTTGGCGCCAGCATTACACGCTGTCAGCGATTGAGTCCGACGTAAGGTACATGGACTGACGTAATATTTTCCGTTGGGAGAAGTCACTTCCTTCCCTTTTAATGATGTCATGCCCGTGTTGGGAATGACTTGAGATCATTTAATGATGAAACTCCTTTGTCATCGCTTTTGAGTAGTGGCATTGTGGAACTAAACTAGCCGCACAAGACTTCCCAACTTATTATGTATGGTTTTTTTAAATGTTTTAACATGAGCGAATTGGAAATCGAAAAGAGTTAATCATATGGAGAGCTCTTTTTTTTTGTTCTGTATTGTTTAGTATGGAGGAGGCTTCAAATTGAGGTGAAAACAAGGAGTGAAGCTAGGATAAATAGCAGAGACTATGATGTTCTTGATGTAAGTTGAGAAAAATGAGACTAAGAAATAAAAGAAGGAATTTGAGAAATTAAATAAAGTTTTATGTGGGATCAAAACAAGCTTGAGTAAGGGGGAAGAGCTTGGTTTAAGTGCATAAGGTGGAGGTCTGAGACCATTGCTAAGAAAATTATTGGAGGAAGGGATCAATCATAAAAGAAATGGGCTGTGGAGTCCGTACTCTCTTGAGCGTTTTTGTTTTGTGATTCAGATATGATTACTTTTGTCCTAACATAATTGAAATTAAAACATGTTTAAACTAATAAAACCAATTCTCTTTTCTTAGTTTTCATGATTTTCATATAGTTTGAGTGAGTTGTCCACGTTAAGACTTAACTACTTTGGCTTATTGTGTTTGTAGACTTAAATGATCCCAAAAAAGAATTGTGAACCAAAAGCTATTGACTTGGCTATATTATTTCATAAGGCGTGAACCATATGCCCATTTGGTTACTTGAAGTTGGAAAACTTTCTACTTTTGTTTTGAAAAACAACAAAATTTGCCAAGATAAGGCTAATGATGATACTCTATCATTTGTCTAGCACATTTAAAAAATCAGCATTATTTATATTGTTCAACTCAAGAGGCCTAATGAAACAAGCATGATTATTAGACTGAATTAGACATTATCCGATTGCACACGCAGTAACCGCTTCCGATAATATCTACAATTTTTTTTGGGAGTAATTTTTACCTTTTCTTTCTAGATATATCAACACCAACACAACAAACAAATGAGCGCCCTGCAATGGCTCGCTTCTTTCAAATACTGCACTATAAAGGTTCTTCCCTTACTATACATTCAATATTATTGGTTCGGACAACGAAGGTATCTCTGTTTTTCCCCAATCTCTTCAAGCTATTTTCCAGCTCCATTCTTTATTCTTTTGCCCTGTTAGGGAAGGGCTATGTCTATTCATATGATGCCGTTGGATCCTATGAGAGGGTCTTGATTGCCAAGGATGAATAGGTGGAACCCTCATCGCACTGTTTTAGACAACCATCTGAAGTCTCCTAGTCCTTGTTATTACCTGCTAAGGTAAGATGTTTTTATTTTATTTTATTTTGGTTTAGTGAATTTTGTTAGACTTGAATGTTTCAATTTTTCTAGTTTCTAAAGTTTAAAAAAAAATGAACAAGATGTTGTGACACCGCTCTCGGAATCGGAGGCAGTTGATCTTATCAAAGATGTTTTTGCCTCAGCTACAGAAAGAGATATTTACACTATAGGTTTTCCAATCTTATTTTTATTTATTAGCATTTTTAAAGAGTGATATTTTCCCCTGCAAAAAAATAATAACATTGGATCAAGAGCCTCCCAAGATGATGTTCATGCAGCACTGTTAATGATTTGAACTTGAGCCAAACTGATATGATCTCGTGTCAAGATCAGCTCAAATTCATTCAATTTGATACTTGCATTTGATCCTATTTTGATTTGATCAAAGCTATAGGCTAACATGAAATGAATTCAATTTGTGCCAAACTTATCTCATTGAAATTGATTCTAATTTTGGTCTATTGAGCTAAATTTTCAGCTCAAAATATACGATACACTCGCACGTCTGTTCGCGTTCATACACACATATATACATGCAAACTATGTTATGATCCTCGGTTCAAATGATTCCAACCAGCTTGTTCATAATCAAATCAAACCAAACTCAAAAGCAATGCGGCTTTTGAGACCTTTGATCTTATGATCATATTAATCGCCATATTCCTCCATTTTACAAATGCATGAGGTGCAGTTGCATGAGATACTGGAGAAGCCATGTCCTTGCGTAAAATTTTTTAGGTAGAAATAATTTTTGCTTATATTTATAGATATTTCTTTATTTATAGTGCGTTTCAACTATTTCAGGGAGATAAATTAGAAATTATTATTGTAAATGCAACGGGCATCCGACAGGAGTTTATTGAACTGAGGAAGGATTAGAGAATACTTGGTGCGCTCTGAAATTTGGTTTAGACAACTGAAGCTTCCTCAGATTCTTTTGAGTGTTGGAACTTGTAAACTTTTCTTCTATTGGGGAGTGGAACTGATTTGGATTAAGGAAGTACAATTATCATCTTCTCTGTTTATTTTCCTTTGGATTCTTGACTGCTTCAAATTGAGGATTTTATTGTTCTTTATTCGTCCGGAACCTCTCTTGCAATAACTATTTTTCTTCCTGTTAGTGAGAATTGTTATGTTCAGATATTTAATTATAAATAGTAAATTTTTATTTTGTTATAAATTTTTATTAATTGCAATATGGTAAATATAAGAAAATGATTGTTCAATTTTTTAAAGGAAAAATTTAAATATTAACAATATTTCTAAAAAAATATATTATTTTTAATAAAAACAATTGTACCATTTTCCGAAGCAGATCTCAAGTATGGGCTGTTACAGAAGTGAGTCTCTTTGAAAACAAGTAAACCATAATGTCACAATAATAAAATATTTGATATTAATTTTTTGATTATTTTTCCCTTACCTTTTCATATTTGAAATTATCAAAATAAAATAAAAAATGAAAATTTGTATTATTTAAAACTCTATTTTTAATCTCTTCTCTCCCAATTCATATCTCAGGACTCACTGTTCCTCAAAAGAGGAGCTTTCGGAACCAATAGGGATCCACCAGAGTTATGGCAAGGTTTTATGGCGAAGAGATTTCTATTGTTTCACAATAATGATTAACTATTGTTCTGCATGAATGAATTGATCCTTGCATAGTGTGCATGAAAACTATGGGTCAACAACAATAATATAAAGTGTAGGGTAGGCACATTTCTTTTTTCTTGTTCAAATTGTTATTGAATCGAACAAGGTATTTCAATTGAAAGATAGAGATGAACTATATCTTCTTTTAGATAAGGAATTTTTCTTCTTCATATGAGTTCTAAAAGATGAGAGAGCTTTCATTCACAATCTTCAAATGATCGCTTCAAAGTTCTAGTCATATTCTCGTGAATTAAATAAAATAAAATTTTTAATGATTAATTCATATTATATAATTTTGAATTTAAAATATAATATAATTGGAATATAATTATTTAAATTAATATTTAATTATCACATCTTACATTTCAATATTTTTAAATTCACATTATATATATATATATATATATATATTGAAAAATGACACATGATTTTATATCAAAGTATATGTTTGCAAGTGTCGACATATCATAAAAGTATCCTATTAAGAAAATAATAAATAAATTAACGACATGTATATTAAACATGTGTTATGAGTATGATAAGAATGAAAAAATTATAAAGTAAAAGACTAATAAGTTATTTTAATTTTTTTAGAATGGTAATTAAAAATATCTTTAACAATTAATTTTGCTTAAAAATATATTTTAAGTTTTTTTTTTAATAGAAAAATATATCATGTTAGATGGCACATGATGCATTTAAATCTAATTTATTTCAATTAATATTTTACTTTCATGCAAAACTAATTATTTTTAATTTTATATTCAATTGAAAGCTTAGATTATTTTATTTTATATTCAATTATTATATCAGACAAAAATATGATTTATAATATTGATTTAACTAAAAGATATTTGTATTTAAATTTTAATTTATTTGTTCAACTTTTAATTTCAAGTCAAGTCTAACAGAATAAAAGGCTCTAAATTTACTGCAATACTCAAAAAAAAAAAAAAAAAAAAAAAAAAAAAAAACTTTTCCGAACCAATTATGTTCTTATTTCCATCATAATTGTTACAATATCTGCACACAGTAATCTTACATCTCTCTATAGTCTTTTTTAGAATACACTGTATACTATATACATATTTTATTACACAGATATATCTGTAATAAAGCCATCAAACTAAAACAAATGGCTTTCTGCTCAGAAAAAATTCAGAAAAAATAAAATAAAATAAAACAGTATAAAATAGCTCAGAATTTACAAATTGGTATCAAACACAGAAAAAACAAACCATCATTTTGCAGATTTTTTTAGTTCTCCTTTCAATTTTATTAAAATTTCTTCCGATTGTGGTGAAGAATGGATGAGAAGAAATTACTGTTGAGTTATGGCTCTCTGTGCTCTGATGGCTTTGATTCACTTCAGTGCAGAAGCCATTATCGCTTTCTTCCTTCCAGAATTGAAGCTATTATGGCTGCTGGTTTTTGTTTTGAGGTAGAAGCTTCTTCCTCCTATCTCTCTAATTTTATCACTTTTGTTGAGACCTGCATTACATACATATCATAAATATATAATTCTCATATATTTATATATTTAATATCAAAACTTTAATATTTATATACATAACATTTAAATCTTTAACATTATATAAAAATATTTTAGTTATTATATTTTTAAAAGTAAATGTATTTTTTCATGAATAGATGAAGTATTAGAAATATAAATACATAGGAATTGTGTGATATGTATGCAAATCTTCTTTTAAATAGTATTTAAAAAAATAATTGATTTATTATATTTAAATTTAGTCAGAGAGGAAAATTAATTTTAAATTTCATTAATCTTCTCAAAATACTTTAAAAGATGATGATTTTATTTTCACACCCAAAATGAATAAAAAGTAAATCACTATTTTTAAAAAATATATTTTCTATTTACAAGCTTATCCAATATAGCTCTCAAAATAATTTTTGAGGGATTCAAAACCCACCACTGTCAATGGAGAAAATATAAACCAACATTTAAGAATTCAGTTCTAATTTCAATCTAATATAATAAAAAAAGTTGTCATTATCGATATTGTTAAATTTTTTTATTAATTTTTTTTCATATAATTAATTATTTTACGCACTTTAATTAATAAACATAATATAGCTTCAATTTTAAAGGAAAAAAACTAAAATTTTAAGGTTCGATAAGCCAGAATATGTATATATATATATATATGTATATATATCTATATATATATGTATATATATCATATATATATATATATATATATGTATATATATATATATATATATATATATATATATATATATATATATATGTATATATATATATATATATATATGTATATATATGAAGAAGAAGAAGAATTTTATTTGCTTACTCTGGAGACTGAAATGAGAATGGTGAAGCTCAAAGGAGGCCACCGCTTGCTGGTCCAGCCGGGGGCTCCTCCTCACGACCGTATTTAATGTTTAATAACCATATCTCCTCGACGCGCCCCAAGCGCACTTCGCCTTCACCGCCGACTCCCTTCCACGGCCACGCTCACCACCACCTTCGTCTCTCAGCGCCACCAAAATTATTTTGGGGCTTTTACATATAATATCATCCTATTTTTATATATTTGTAAATTAATTATTTCCAACATCAAAATTTTAAATTGAAATTCAAATATTAAAATTCATAACAAAACCCTACTCATATTTTCATTTTGTAAAATTTTTAATGATTTAATCATGTACAAATATATAAGTTTTATAATTAAATAAATAAATATGATTAAATTATAAATATATATATTTTAAATGATTAATTTGTAAATATCCTAATTAATTTTCAATATTTATATTTTTATATATCTTAAAAATATAAATAGATTATTTTTGGTTGAGATTTGATTGAACCTTATTTCATTTGATTTCATTTGAGTTTTAATAATTTAGATCAAATTTACTTAAACTATCCAAACCGAAAGAAATAACTATTTTTCAATCAGCTTTGATAGTTTCAGGGCATTTTTGGCTGAAATTTAAAATCATGCATGAATAAGTTTTTAACCATTTTTCATTCACATTTCTGTTTCATTGAATCAAAATTATTATATATGGAATTGAGATACAGCTTCTATATCAACTCTAATAATATACTATATGATGCTCATTAATATATAATCGTAGTATATTAGTTATGAATAATTGTGTATTTATTGTATTTTGAAGTATACCTAAATATTTTGTATTAATGTGCAGTTAATATTATATCAATACATAATAATATAAAGCAGTTCACAATCAATATACAGAGCAGCACATAGCATTATATTATTGAAGTTCGTACATAGAGTTACCTCAAGACTCTCCACATAATAATCTCTATAAAGAATTCCGTAATTTTTTTGTATTTACTTTATTTATGAAGTTTAAAATACTAGACAAAATATATTATTAAAATCCATCGATTAAATCTTTAAAATAATAATGAGATATTTTTACAAGAGTTTTTATTTGAGTTTTGATGATTTCAACGTCCGTTGTTTATTAACAAATTTTGATAGTTTCACTGTTTCACTTAAATTTTGATAGTTGCTCTTACTATTTGGATTATTTTGACCTAATTTTAACAATTCCAGGCCAAAATCATCAGTCTAGACGGAAGATGTTTTGACCAATTTCATGTTACCGTCTACTAAAACCCCTTAGTTTCTACACGATGCCTAGGAATACTGATGTCCAGTTCCTCCTTCCCTTTCCCTGCGATCAGAATCCCATAAAATCGCTGAGGCGAGGAGAGATTCAAAAGGTTTCGCTTTGGTGCGAAGAAGAAGAAGAAGTTTCAAGGGCGGGAGATGAAGGCAGGGTGAGTGGCGCCGCATCGCCAAAGAACGATCGCTTGAGAGCGGTGAGCTTTGGGGATTTTCCGGCATGGAGGAGATTGAAGAACAAAGTCGCGCAGCACTCTAGTGAGTGGGGCGTCTTGCCGAAAGTGGAAGTTTGACGTTGTTTTTGAAATGCCTACAAATTTGGTGCAAATTACTAGATCTTCTGGTGGGTCTTCTTTATGAATTTAAGTTTCTCCAGTAGATTTCACGTCAACGCCATCAGAAGACTCGCCACTGTCGTAGATATAGATAGGGTGATTAAACATATTGACGAGTTGATTTTCGTAGATTTTTTTGAGACATTCTTTATGTTGAATCTCGGTCTCATGAGGATAACGTCTTTTGATGCTTTATAGTACTGCGTCATCGATAGCTCAAAATCCATAGTTTTGAGGATCGAGTAATAAGCTTTAATAATGGCTTTAATTTGCTTGAGCTTATCCTGTTGATTGAATTCCACCATTTTAGTAAAATTGTCTTTGAAGAACCAACTGATTGAAGGGGTCCTTTCCAAGTATAACGTTCCAGCTCCAAATCCATGAGATTTGACAGTCCGTGAAGAAATAAGCAAGATTTTATCCTTGAATCATTTTTTTTTGGGATTAATAGCTCTCATTTTGGGGTTAGCTTTCATCCAGTCATTGAAGACTTCTTTGATTGAATCTGGAAGAATATTTAATTCTGCTGTAAAATAGTTCCACCATCTGAAGAACCATGCTGAAAGTTCTTTGTTGATAATATCTTTGTTCATTATGAACATCCATGAATGCCTTCGTTTGTCATTGAGAAGGAAGAAGGCCTTCATCATAGCTTGTACATAGCACCAATAATTTACGCCAATTTTGTACTATAAATTAGTGGAGGATAATAATACATTTTCTCTTGGAATTGAGTTAGACCCCATTCGCTTTTATGAAAGATCTTTTGTATAACGCATTTGCTAAACAAAATTTTATGGTTCGTCTGATCACGAACATGATTAATCTCAATACACTTTAATTGTATTAAGATTTTTTCATAATTTTCTCTTGAGAGATTAGATTCAAATGGGAAAGGATTGTTTCCCAAATATCTTTCAAATAAGGCCCACAGATTATTTATTGAATAATCAGAGGATTAATTTCAATAATATTCTATTTTATTTCTTTAGAGAAATAAATAGGTTCTTGTGCAACGACATCTTTTAGAGATGGTGTTGCAACTTTTTTAGAGGTTTCACCCTTTTCAACCATAGTTGAAGAGGAAGTACCATAAAGATAAGTTTGCAAATTGATCATGCCAATTATTGAATTGACCGGATCTTTGCCATTAGAGCGGCCATGGCGACCTCCACAAAAAGAAAGACGTCCTCGGTTAGGAGTAGTCATTCTTCCATGCGGGGTGATCCACCCCTGATCGTCCCTGCAAGAATTCACAGGTCAAAAAATCAAGAAGAGAATTTTCATTACCTTTAATGAATTCGATGTCAAAATCGAAGACAGAGAGCTGTGATTGCCATGATGCAAAAATTTATTTTGAAACTAAATTTTTAACATCTTGTTCAATGATGTATTTGACTGAGGAACAGGCAATACGAAGGAGAAAATGCTGATTAAGTAAATCATCTTGGAATTTTAAGATGCACTTAATCACAGAAAGCATTTCTTTTTTGATAATGGAATACTTTTGCTGAGTAGGATTTCATTTACCAGAAACAAAGCGAACTAATTCTTCTTTAGAATTCTTTTGCTGCTTTAGGATACCTCCATAGCCCTTATCAGAGGCATCTATTTCAACAATTTTAAAACTAGTAGGGTCCGCAAGATTAAGATAGGGAAGGTTTTGAACCCTTTCTTTAATTTTGCATACTGCCATGGTATGAGTATCAGACCATGGTGGGGATTCTTTTTTAATCTGTCAAAGAGTGGGGTTGCATCTTTGGCAAGATTTTGATAGAAATCAGCTACATAATTGAGAGCTCCTAAGAACCGCTAGAATGGTTTTATCTAAAATGATATCTAAAATTTGTTAGCAATACTTCTATTAATTGGTATAATAGAGCATTGGATATATTATGGCGAAAAATCTTATTTCGCTTTGAAATAATTTGATTTTGGCTCAAATAACTAATCCATTTTTTAAAATTAACTATTTAAATGTTTTAGATGGTTTTGTCAATATTATTTGAGAACACCAGAACATCATCAATATAAACTAAAATATATTTAAAATTATCTTTAAATATATTATTCATGATATGCTGAAATTTAGAAGGTGCATTTTTTAATCCAAAGGGCATTACGTTCCATTCGTAATGTCCAAAGGGCACCGAAAATGCTGTTTTATAGCGATCCGATTCTTTTATCTAGATCTGCCAATATCCTGATTTTAAATCAAATTTGAAAAATATTTTTGCATTATAAAATCTATTTAATAAATTCCTTTATTAGGAATTAGATATCTGATCCATTTTAAAACTTTATTCAGCGGCTTGTAATTAATTTCTGTCAGTCTCCCTCTTTCCTTTTCTGCTGAATTCATAACATAAAATGTGGTATAGCTCCAAGGGGAGTAGGATTGCTGAATTATTCCTTTCTTTAATAAATCAGCAATCTCTTCTTTGCCTAAAGTAAGGTAGTGCTCGCTCATCCGACAAGGATGAGCCTGGGAATGTCGTTCATTGAAATTAGTTGCTCTGGTTGAACAGCAACTCTAGGATTTAGAGTATTTAAACCGGAAAATAAATTGAGAGCAATAGTTTTAGAACCCGGAAGGAAATCATAACCATAAAGTCAGAATGTAATTTTAGAGCTTTAAAAGATTTATATCGAAAGAGATAAACTCATATTAGGAAAGGTGTTGAAATGGGCGCCATAGGTTAGTCTCTACAACACTCATTAGGATTGAGCCCAGTGAAGGCATCTGCCATCTCTTAGGCTTGCTAAAATAGAAGCATTAAGACCTTTAAGGGTTAAAGGTTTGAATGCTATCTGTATCATCCCTATATGAATATATTTAAAATCTTGCATATATTTATGCAGATCTTCAAACGTTAGTAGATAAATGATTTTATCCATTTGATCTACAGTAATGGTTTGTTCTACAATTTTCACTAAAGATTTTCCTTAAAATCAAAAGTTCCAAATTGATAAATGATAGTTTTATCAATCTTGGGAGAGACCATCTATTTAGGTCTTCTTCATTCAAGGGGAACTCTGCCATTTCAGAGTTCTTGATTAAATTATTATTTCTCATAATCGTTAGATTAGAAGTTACTTCAGAAGAAGTAGAAGCCATATAACCAAAAAGGGAAAAAGGGAGAGAGGAAGATGATGCAGGGAGAATTTGGAACTACAGTTGATGGCGATGTTGAAGTTCGATTCAACCCTCGTCGATCCATTACACTTCCTAGGGTTTCTATCCCTTCTGAAATCTCAGAGAAGTCTAGATTGGTTCACACACTCCTGAACCATCGAGAGGCCCTTCAAATAAAAAATCATATCTATCATCTAGTGAGAGAAAATCAATCTCCCACTCCATTTGAAATGAACTTTAGTCTTAATGAGCTTCTTTAGAAAGTCCAGCACACACACAGGTATTTAAAGAGCGAACAAGAAAACTCCAAAATTTTTACGTGGAAAACCTCGAAAAGAGGGAAAAACCACGGGGCCTAGCCCAGTAAAAAGCTTCCACTATGTATCTGTTTCAGAGTACAAGATCTTCCTGATACCGGGATTACAGAATTATATATGAGAAATGGGTAACAGTTGCTAGTAATAGATAATGTTGACGACGATGTTAACGATGAAGTTGATGACGAAGTTGACGACGATGTTGACGACGAAGTTGACGACAATGTTGACGGCAAGTTGACGAGTTGGTTGATCGATGACCGACGATAGTGGGTGATGATGACCGCAATAATGGTCGGAAGGCAAAGATCGGCGGTGGCGGCCGATGGCCGCCGTGTGGTGGCGGCACGACGATTGTGCTTGGAGGATCTTTAGAGCTCTCCTTTCTCTTGCTTGCCCCCTTCTCCTTCACTTGGTCTCCCTCATATGAGGAATGAGGGGCTATTTATAGATTGGAGGAGTGGCGTCTCTGTAAATACATGCAAAACCCGCACCACTCCACTTCATCGGACGGCTCAAAATGATCCCCTTGATCATATGATGTATTTCGTGCATTTGAATGCTCAAATGAAGTCAGAATTGTAAGATCTTTGGCTTGTTGGAACCGGCTCGTCGAGACGCTAGATTTGGCTATAAACACTTTATATTTGAGAACTATTTAGGGATTTAAATGATATCCCAAAGTTTCCAAGGATATTTTGAGAGCTTGATCTCGACTAGTTTCAACTTCGGATCAGCTTGCTTTTAACATCAAGATTCGCTTTATTACTAATATTTTAAGTGTCATATCACTACTTTTTTGGATGACATTATCTCAATCGTCCAAAATATTTGTCAAATACTTGAAAATAACAAATTCTTCAATGAAATTTGAGGGTCCATTAATGCACATTTTGAGAGAACAGATCTTCAGAACAAGATTACGTAATGATGTCGCAAATGTGTAGGTATGATTTCGGTTACGGACCCATCTGATGCGAACGGAGTCAGGGAGCCCGCGGGCGCTGCACACGCCGACATAAGCGCGCCGCACCCACGGCCATGGTTTGTGCCTTGGCGGTCACGAACTGAGCGCGGTCGAACGGCGGATGTGGGTCGGGCGAATATTGGATCGCCGAACGGCGAGAGCGGTCAGGTCGGGCGCCGAGTCCGGTCGAACGCTGGTCGGGTCGCAGGGCTGGCGCTGGCCGGAGAGGTTATGACCACTCGGGTCGGTGGTGCGAACCTGGGGCACCGGCATCGAGCGGGTCGAGCGGGTTGGACCGCGGTCGGCCTGCTGGCCATTACGCGGGCCGCAGTCGGAAGGGTTGCGCCCACGGGCCATGCGGCAGAGAGCTGGTCCGGAGCGATGGACCTGTCGACGGTTATGGCCTCGCCCGCACGCGAGCCAGACGTCGGCGGTTATTGACCCGCTGGCCACGGCGATCGCTGGTGGTTACGCACGACGGCACCCATGGTCGGCGGTTACGGCCCGCGGCCACGCGCGACGTTGGTGCGCTGTTTCGCTCGCGGCCACATGCAGCTGCATACGGCGGTTACGCACGGCTGGCATGGACCGCCAAGCATGGCCATGGGCGACGCGAGAACGCTGAAGGCGGGCGTGCCACGTCCGGCGACGGTTTTGACGATTTGGCGGTTCAGCGGTTTTGGTGGTTTTACCCTTTTGCCCCTAGGAAGGGTCTATAAAAACCCCTCTAAGGCCAAGGAGAAGGCACACTTCTTCAATGCCCTAGTGCATCTCTTCTTCTTGAGTGTGGTTCATTTGGAGTCGATCAAGGCCCGCGGTACTTACGTCGTTGTTCCAGTTTTCCCTTGAAAGAGGCATCAACCGGCCTTGGCGGACCGTCCGGGTTTGGAGGCGATCAAGATCCACGGTACTTACGTCGTTGTTTCGGTTTTCCCTCGCAAGAGGCGTCAACCGGCCTTGGCGGACCGTCCGAGTTTAGAGGCGATCAAGACCCACGGTACTTACATCGTTGTTCCGATTTTCCCTCGAAAGAGGCGTCAACCGGCCTTGGTGGACCGTCTGGGTTTGGAGGTGATCAAGACCCACGGTACTTATGTCGTTGTTCTGGTTTTCCCTTGAAAGAGGCATCAATCAGCCTTGGCGGACCGTCCGGGTTTGGAGGTGATTAAGACCCACGGCGGTTTGAGGCGATCAAGACCTGATTACGTCGTTGTTCCGATTTTCTCTCGAAGAGGCGTCAACCAGCCTTGGCGGACCGTCTAGGTTTGGAGGCGATCAAGACCCACGACTACGCCGTTGTTCCGGTTTTCCCTCGAAGAGGCCAACCCTTGACGGACCTCCGGTTTGAGCGATCAAGACCCGTAGTTCATCTGGCGGCTCGGTTTTCCCTCGAAAGATCGTGATCGCTTGTCGGACCGACCGAGTTCGGAGGCGATCATCGGAGACGGGGGTTGACGAAGATGCTCGACGATGGTGGCCGACGACATTGGTCGATGGTGACCTGTGAGGGTGGTCGGCGAGGATAACCAGCGACGATGGTGGTGACCGACGGAGATTGCCGGCGATGGTCGGCGGCAGCGCGGACCGGCGACAATGGCCGGACCGCCATAGTGGTTGGCGCCAATGGGGTGGTCGGCAGCAACCACGTAGTCGGTGCGGCACCAGTGTCAGGTCGGCGATGACCGATGACGATGGTGGTGACCGCGGAGGTTGCCGAGATGACCGACGGAGATTTCGATGGTCGATAGTGACCGCGCAGTGACGGTGACCGGATAGCTTGGCTACGGCGGGTGGTCGGCAGAAGAATCGGCAGGTGAATGTAACCGGCGCCAAGTAAGCGGGATGACCACAACGGTGGTGAGCAAAGAAGGTTGAGATGACCGCCGAGATTGATGCAGCGACCGATACGGAGACCGCTATATGTGGCGTCGACGGTAGCAGATTAAGGCAAAGGTAGAAGGGCTCGGATGGAAATACCCGGCAGCGGGCCGGTCGGCGGCGCTAACCGCGACGGGTGATGACCTATCCAGGTTGTTTGTCGAGTCCACTCGATGCGCGCATGGCGCCTGAGATTTTGACCTATCCGAGGTTGTTTGTCGAGACTCGATGGCGTTAACGGGAAGAATTGAATCGAGATTTTGACCTATCAGGTTGTTTGTCGAGTGTGACTCGATGACGTTAACGTATGGAAGAGGTCGAATTGAATCCGAGATTTTGACCTATCCGAGGTTGTTTGTCGAGTGACTTCGATGACGTTAACTGTATGGAAGAGGTTGAATTGAATCCGCTAAGGATTTTGACCTATCCGAGGTTGTTTGTCAGAGTGTTACCCGATGACGTTAACCTGTATGGAAGAGGTCGTGGGAAGTCCACCAAGGACCTTTTGACCTATCCTAGGTTGTTTGTCAGGGTCTTTGCTCGATGACGTTAACCTGTATGGAAGAAGTCGAATTGAATCCGCTAAGGATTTTTGACCTATCCGAGGTTGTTTGTCAAAATGTTACCCGATGACGTTAACCTGTATGGAAGAGGTCCGATCAAGTCCCCTTGAGATTGATCATGCCCGATTGAGATACAATGTGAGTTGTATATTTCTCAAGTGGGAGGATTAAATGAAGAAGAAACAAGCTTTGTGAGAAAAAACCATAAACTCATTACTTTAATAATATTGGTGATACAATATTATCACAAGATAACTTAACAAAAGGGACGAGATACATTTTTAGAGAGAGTTAACAAAGGACAAGAGGTGGAGAGGAAAGGACAAATGGGATAAATTAAAGATTACAATATTTATACACCATTGATTACATATAACACTTTTAGAGACCCTCCATGTTCCAGGTTTTAAGGAATGTTTTTTCCTCTGGATCGTTGGTCATAGCTTGACGGTTGGTCATCTGATAACGAAGTGGGGAGCAGGTCTTTTACAGGCAAAATTTTCTGAGGTACTTCTTTATCTTGAAGATTAAAATTCTCGATGTTGAAAGTCACCGAAGGGCGTGGTTGAGCTTGTTTGAGGTAACATGATTGTGCTATTTGTTGATTTCCACAGACCACTCCAACCCCAATGGGAGTTTGAAATTTTATCTTAAGATGAGGTACCGAAGACACGGCACCGAAGATTGATTGGAGGGGTCTTCCAAATATAGCGTTGTATGCTGAATTTGACTTGACCACTATGAATTGAACTGAGTGAGTGACTTGTTGAGGAAATTCTCTGAGAACAACGGGAAGGGTGATTGTCCCTCCACTTGCGATTATCAAACCCATATAACGGTCCTGCAGTAGGTTGAAGTTTTTCCTTAACCAGACCCATGCTGAGAAAGGTGGAGTAAAATAAAACATCAACGGAACTCTCATTATCAATCAAAATTCTCTTAACAATATAACAGGGGTCACCAATCCCTGCACTGATGACAAGAGGATCTTGATGTGGAACTTGGACTCCTTCCAAGTCTGAGTTATTAAAAGTGATGGGATGATTAATACTAGATTTTTTTTAACTCGGTTCTTCAAAGGCTGCGATGAAGATTTGATTAGATAGTAGTGGCCCACTTGCAATCGTTTTAATTTCTCTAATTATTTGGCGACTATTATGTTATTTCTGTGATGATTATCCGGTTGCCCCCCAGTTGGAGCTATGTTTGTTTGAGTTGGTTGGTTTTGCATAAATTGATGTAGATATCCTTGCTGAATGAGCCTCTCAATTTCCTCTTTGAGTTGTTTGCATGCCTCAGTAGTATGTCCACGACTTCGATGGAAGTGACAATATTGTTCCTGATTTCCTGAATTTGGTTTCAGTGGATGCCCACTTGATATTTTCTTCATCTCGAATAGCCATTAGGTTAACACGAGATGTGTTCATGCGTGTATTCCTCGTGGTTCGTTGATGCGGGGGCCGTGGAGGGAAATCATGACTGCCTTGTTGCTTCTTCTGATGGGATTGTTGATCTGTGTTTCCTAGAGCACTCTTACGTTTTCCTGTGGATTGTTCAAATTGTTTTCGATGGGCATTAATAGCCTCATCAGCAGAAATCTGTGCTTCCACACGGTGAACTAAGTCAGCATATGAGCGGACCGTATCTCGCATTAGTGATGAGTAGAAAGGACTAGGACGGAGCCCCCCAAGGAAAACTCCTCTTAGTAATTCAGGGTCTACCCTAGGTATTTGGCGAGCTTCTGAGGAGAATCTCTGGAAGTATTCTTTAAGTGATTCACCCTCATTTTGACAAATGCCGAGAGATGGGAGGAATCTTTAATGATCCTCCGGTTTGCAATGAACTGTTCTACAAAAATCTTGGTGAGTTCGTCAAAGGCATGGATGGATTCCCTTGGAAGGGAGTAGAACCAAGTGCGAGCTTGTCCCTTGAGGGTAACTGGAAAGACCTGACAAAGCAGTGTGTCAGGAGCTCGTTGGATATGCATGATAGTCCTGTAATGGTCAATGTGTTCATGTGGGTCCGCCTTCATAGGAATCAATGTTCTAAGCTTGAAACCCACGGGAATAGGATGTTGAAGAATAGCTTCAACTAAAGGTGAGGATTCCTCATAGTCACGGTGAGGGGAAAGATAATTTCTGTCTTGAAGGTGAAATTTGTCTTGCATTAAGCGCCGTAATTCTGCACGTATAACATGACGAGTGGAGTCAACAGGATGAGAACGTGCCACACTACCCACAATAATTGGTGGATTAGCAGTTGAGTAGCACGTGATGGATGAGTAGAAGCGGTCAAGGAGATCGATCATGGAGCAAAGGAACTTCACCGTCGGAGATTAGATGACCTCCGGCTAACGATCGATCTTGGGGGAGATGTGTTTGCCGCGGTAGTGGCTGTTGTGTTCATCACAAAAGTCGGATTATTTTATTTTGAGACTCTTCCATTCGGCGCACACGATCTTCTAAAGAGATTTCTGGCCGTGCCTTCACCGACATGATCACGCCTATCAGAGGGAAGTGAGGCAAAATGTTGGCATCCTTGGTTCAAGGATTGGTTTCGAGAGTGACGAGAGTTAGAGCGGGAGGCTCCGTTGTTACGAGTACTGCGCCTATTGGCCATGACACGAGTTTTCACAGAAATTATGATTGAGGGGTTCTTTTCCCACGAGCGCTAAATGCTGCTTAGAAAACCAGAGGTAGAGTAAAAGTTTGTGCCTTAGCTTTGGAAAGTCCAAATACTGTATTTAAAGAGCAACAAGAAAACTCTAGAATTTCTATGAAAATCTCAAAAGAGGGAAAACCACGGCTAGCCTAGTAAAAGCTTCCACTGTATGCTTTGAGTACAAGATCTTCCGAATACAGGATTGTATATGAGAAATGGACAACAGTTGCTAGTAATAGATAATATTGACGACGATGTTGACGATGAAGTTGATGATGAAGTTGACGACGATGTTGACGACGAAGTTGACGACAATGTTGACGACGAAGTTGACGACAATGTTGACGCTGATGATCGACGATAGTGGTCGGTGATGATGACCGGCAACAATGGTCGACGATGGCGAAGATCGAGTGGTAGATGGTCGCCGAGTGGCGGTGGTATAATGGCGTGCGACGATTGTATTTGGAGGATCTTTAGAGCTCTCTCTCTCTGCTTGCCCCTTCTCCTTCATTGGCCTCCCTCATGAGGAATGAGGGGCTTTTATAGATTGGAGGAGTGGCATCTGTAAATACATGCAAAACCCGCACTACCACTTCATCGGACGGCTCAAAATGATCCCCTTGATCATATGATGTATTTCGTGCATTTGAATGCACAAATGAAGTCGAAATTGTAAGATCTTTGGCTTGTTGGAACCGGCTTGTCGAGACGCTCGATTTGACTATAAACACTTCATATTTGAGAGCTATTTAGGGATTTAACTGATATCCCAAAGTTTCCAAGGATATTTTGAGAGCTTGATCATCGTTCAACTTCGGATCAGCTTGCTTTTAACATCAAGAGTCGTGCTTCGACTACTAATATTTTAAGTGTCATATCAACTTTAATTGTATTAAGTTTTTTTCATAATTTTCTCTTGAGAGATTAGATTCAAATGAGAAAGGATTGTTTCCCAAATATCTTTCAAATAAGGCCCACAGATTATTTATTGAATAATCAGAGGGATTAATTTCAATAATATTATGTTTTATTTCTTTAGAGAAATAAATAGGTTCTTGTGCAACGACAACTTTTAGGGATGGTGTTGCAGTTTTTTTAGAGGGTTCACCCATTTCAACCGTAGTTGAAGAGGAAGTACCATAAAGATAAGTTTGTAAATTGATCATGCCAATTGTTGAATTGACCGGATCTTTGTCATTAAAGCGGCCATGGCCATGACCTTCATGAAAAGAAAGACATCCTCAGTTAGGAGTAGTCATTCTTCCATGCGGGGTGATCCACCCGTGATCGTCCCTGCAAGAATTCACAGGTCAGAAAATCAGGAAGAGAATTTTCATTACATTTAATAAATTCGATGTTGAAATTGAAGACAGAGAGCTGTGATTGCCATGATGCAAAAATTTATTTTGAAACTAAATTTTTGAAATCTTGCTCAATGATGTATTTGATTGAGGAACAGTCAATACGAAAGAGAAAATGTTGATTAAGTAAATAATCTTGGAATTTTGAGATGCACTTAATCACAGAAAGCATTTCTTTTTTGATAATGGAATACTTTTGCTGAGTAGGATTCCATTTACCAGAAATAAAGCAAACTAATTCTTCTTTAGAATTATTTTGCTGCTTTAGAATACCTCCATAGCCCTTATTAGAGGCATCTGTTTCAACAATTTTGAAACTAGTAGGGTCCGCAAGATTAAGGCAGGGAAGGTTTTGAACCCTTTCTTTAATTAGGTCGCCATGGTATGAGAGACCATGGTGGGGATTAATCTATCAAAGAGTGGGGCTGCATCTTTGGCAAGATTTTGATAGAAATCAACTACATAATTGAGAGCTCCTAAGAATCGCTGTAGGTGGTTTTTATTTAAAATGATATCAAGAAATTTTTTAGCAAATTCAATACTTCTATTAATTGATATAATAGAAGCATTGGATATATTATGGCCTAAAAATCTTATTTCAGTTTAAAATAATTTGATTTTTGTCTCTGAAATAACTAATCCATTTTTTAAAATTAATCATTTAAATCTAATTTCTAATTTTAGTTTCTTTAATTGTTTTAGCTCACAAAGAAGAATTAGAAGATGATGAACTTGCTATTTTTTCTTAAATACTTCTGATAAGGAGTATATAGGAGGCTTGTAATTAAATTTTCTAATTTATCTCTCTTCATTTCATTAAGAAGATCTATAATTTTATCACGAGTTGAATCATCTTCAACTTGTGCTAATATTTTAATTAATTGGTCCTTTGCTCGTGTGGCGTATACAAACTGTCATATTTATTATATTTTTATAATAATCTTTTGAGTGATTTGCATTAGATTTATCAGATTTATCAAAATTTGATGAAGATGAAGATGAAATATGTTCTTCTTCTTCTTCTTCTTCTAATTCTCTTTCATAATCAGAGGATGTAAGAAGAATTTTTATCAGGGTTTGTTTTAACCCTTCGTCAATCTGAAGTTCATTTAACTTCTTCTTGACGGTGCATCTATTTGCGTAATGACCTGTACGGCCACATTTATAACATTTTATTTCTCTTATCTCTTTAGTTTTAGAACCAGAGGGACGAGAGTGCATGTGTTTGTGCGTGAATTTATCACATTTTTTATGACGTGCTTTTTAATGCTTAGGAAAAATAGTTTTTCGTGTTTTTCCCTTGTATTTGGAAGATAAAGGACGTACCTGAGGAACACAGTTGAATTGTTCACTGCCAAGCTATCGATCAAGTACGTTCTTTTCATTTGATCTTTTAATTTAAGATCAGAGAAAATTGCTAAACCAGTTTTAATACATGTAGAAATAAGGTTTCCATATGTAAGAGTTTCATATGGGATGGTTCCATCGTAGAGGCGAAGAGAAACCTTATAGTAATAGTATACTTCAAATAATCACTGATCATCTTTTTAGCCTAGAGTCTAAAATTGATCAGATGCTTAAACAAATAGTTAGATTTATCGATTTATCAGAATCTGATGAGGATGAAGATGAAACTTAAAAATAACTTACACGATGGCAGTTGGCAGGAAGCAGGAAGAACTATGGAGAGTACAAGAGGAGAATAAAAGGGAAGAGGAGAAGGGAAAGGCACCGAGCACAATATACACAGAGCAGAGCCTCCTATATGAGGTGGAGGCACAGGAGAGACTTTGCTTTCAAAGAAAGGTACAATTATTAAACAAAAGAGAAATGTTGCTTAGAAGTTAACGGTATAATTATTAAATAGAACTTTCAAGCAAAGCTACTATTATTAAATAAAATACTTTGCTTAGAGGCTAAGAAAAGGGTAATATTAAGATGGATACTTTTGGAAAGTAGCAATTATTTCTTCGGTGGGACCCACTTTATGTAAAGTAGGTTCCTTGGTGGTGAAGATACCGTTGGAAAGTAGCAATTATTTCTTCGTGGTATGAATTTAAGTTTCTTGGATTGTCATGCCATCGAAGACTCGCCAATTATCACGATATGATAGTTATTAAACACCTTGGAGAGTTGATTTTGTAGATTTTTTTTGAGATGTTCCTTAGAATCTTGGTCTCATGAGGATAACGCCTTTTGATGCTTTGTAGTACTCTACCGATAGCTCAAAATCGTAGTTTTGAGGATTAATTGAATAAGCTTTAATAATGGCTTTAATTTACTTGAGCTTATCCTCAATGTTGATTGAATTCCACCGTTTTAGTAAAAATTATCTTTGAAGGACCAACTGATTGAAGGGGTCCTTTCCCAAATATCTTTCAAATAAGGCCCACAGATTATTTATTGAATAATCAGAGGGATTAATTTCAATAATATTATGTTTTATTTCTTTACAGAAATAAACAGGTTCTTGTGCAACAACATCTTTTAGGGATGGTGTTGCCTTTAGAGTTCACCCTTTTCAACCGTACTTGAAGAGGAAGTACCATAAAGATATGTCTTTAAATTGATCATGCCAATTATTGAATTGACCGGATCTTTACCATTAGAGTGGCCATGAGCGCGACCTCCACGAAAGAAAGACTTCCTCGGTTATGAGTGGTCATTCTTCCATGCGGGGTGATCCACCCCTGATCGTCCCTGCAAGAATTCTCGGGTCAAAAAATTAGGAAGAGAATTTTCATTACCTTTAATGAATTGATGTCAAATACAGAGATCAGATTGTTATGATGCAAAAATTTGTTTTGAAACTAAATTTTGATATCTTGTTCAATGATGTATTTGAGAGGAACATAAAAGGAGAAAAATGTAGATTAAGTAAATCATCTTGGAATTTTGAGATGCACTTAATCACAGAAAGCATTTCTTTTCTAATAATGGAATAATTTTACTGAGTAGGATTCCATTTATCAGAAACAAAGCAGACTAATTCTTCTTTAGAATTTTTTTGCTGCTTTAAGATACCTCCATAGCCCTAATCAGATACATCAGTTTCAATAATTTTGAATGCAGTAGGGTCCGCAAGATTAAGACAGGGAAGGTTTTAAACCCTTTCTTTAATTTTGCGCACTACCATGGTATGAGTATCAGACCATGGTGGGGATTCTTTTAATCTCAAGAGTGGGCTGATCTTTGGCAAGATTTTGATAGAAATCAGCTACATAATTGAGAGCTCCTAAGAACTATTGTAGCTAATTTTTATCTAAAATGATATCAAGAAATTTATTAGCAAATTCAATACTTCTATTACTTGGTATAATAGAAGCATTGGATATATTATGGCCTAAAAATCTTATTCCAGTTTGAAATAATTTGATTTTAATTCGAAATAACTAACCCATTTTTTAAAATTAACCATTTAAATATTTTTAGATGGTTGAAATGTTCATCAATAGTATTTGAGAACACAAGAATATTATCATTATAGACTAAAATATATTTAAAATAATCTTTAAATATATTATTCATGATATGCTGAAATTCAAATTGTGCATTTTTTAAACCAAAGGGCATTACGTTCCATTCGTAATGTCCAAAGGGCACCGTAAATATTGTTTTATAGCGATCCGATTCTTTTATCTGGATCTGGCAATATCCTAATTTTAAATCAAATTTGTAAAATATTTTTCATTATGCAATCTATTTAATAAATCCCTTTTATCACGAGTTGAATCATCTTCAACTTGTGCTAAAAGTTTAATTAATTGGTCCTTTTGCTCGTGGGTCAGCGTATACAGACATGTCATATTTATTATATTTTTATAATAATTTATCTGTTGACAGGAGTTGTAATAGTTAGATTTATCAAATTTATCAAAATCTGATGAGGATGAAGATGAAATATGTTCTTCTGCCTCTTTTGATTCTCTTCTAATCGAGGATGTAAGTAAATTTCATCGGGTTTGTTTTAACCCTTCAATCAAGTTCATTTAACTTCTTCTTGATAGTGCATTTACGTAATGACTGACCACATTTCTAACATTTTATTTCTCTTGTCTCTTTGGTTTTAAAACCAGAGGGATGAGAGTGTTGTGCATGAAGTTGTCACATTTTTTATGACGTGATTTTTCACGTTTAGGAAAAATAGTTTTCGTGTTTTTCCCTTGTGTTTATAAGATAAAGGATGTACCTGAGGATCACAGTTGAATTGCTCATAGAATTTGCCAAGCTATTTGCGCTCAAGTAGATGTTCTCTTTTCATTTGATCTTTTAATTTAAGATCAGAGCAGATTGCTAAACCAGTTTTAATACATGCAGAAATAAGATTTCCATATGTAGGATTTCATATGGGATGGTTCCATCGTAAAGACGAAGAGAAACCTTAACTTTTTCAGTAAATAGATTAGGAAGGCCTTTAATGAATTTTTGTTTCCAGTGAAGGCTATTGGCATCATAAAGTGTCATGACGCATGCTAGAAATATATCCTTGTACCATCGAAAATGGGTTAAGGATGGACATCTTAATTTCTAGAGTAAGGAGCGAGTTTTTTCTCCTTGATCTCCAATGGATCCAGGAAAATGACCTATAATTATTTGGTGAAGATTATAGACCGAATTTTCATTAGGTTTTTGCTGTTCTTTTGGAAGATCCTTAGTACTTAAGTCAATTTCTTTATGGAGGTCTTCCCTTTGAGGAACAGTGAGAAAATTATCCCACTGTCCTTTCAGAGTTCTAGAGAATCTTGAAATGATGGCTCGAGCGATAATATGAGGTTTTGCTTGATGTCTAGATTGTACAGCAGTAGCAAACATAAGTATTCAATGAAGGGTATGAATGATTTGATGTTCAGAAAGTCCATCAATATTCCATTCATATAAATAATCTCCATCATAAGAATTTCCTATGAAATGAGTATCTTCCTCAAATAATAAATCATGTTGGTTTTTTATAATAATATTTTTCCAAATTTTCTTGGGATAAGAAAGTTTTTGGATATCAGAAGGAGGATGAGGATCTTGTAATTCTTGAAAAGGTTTTGAACTTTTAATATTACTTGATTGATCAAGACGCTTTATTGAGGATTCATTTGAATCTTCATCCGATTGACTGATATCTTTAGGAGCATAGTAACTGTAAAACCATGCTACGAAAGGAATAGTTACTTTGGCTTGACTATTTATTCCTCTCATTTTCTCAAAATATAAATCACTTATTTCGAGATGTTGGTCTTGATAAGTAAAACTTCTATACCAAGTATGAAAATTATCGTACTTTGGTTGGAAATATTCCTTCAAAACAACCTCTCTTTCTGTAACCTATCAGGTAGTTCATTAAGACTAAAATTCATTTGGGCGGAGATTAATTTTCTCTCCTTTGGATTTTAGAGAAGGGCTCACCAATGGTTCGTGAGTGTGTGAACCATCCCATCTAATTTCTCTAGATTTCCGGATAGAAACCCAAGTGTAATGGATCAACTGAGAATCAAACTTCAACATGCATTTTATTCCAAATTGATAAATAGTTTTATCAATTTTGGGGAGAGACCATCTATTTAGTCTTCTTCAAGAAAGCCATTTCGAGTTCTGATTAAATTATTATTTCTTCTAATCGTTAGATTAGATTACAAAAGAAGTAGGCCATATTACCAAAAATGGGGAAAGAGGGAGAGAGGAAGATGATGCAGGGAGAATTTGAAACAAATCACCACATAAGGATAAAACAAAATAAGTATGAACCTCCATTAGAGAATTAACTTCTCAGACTGTCAACAAAAATAGGACTTACAACCCTTTCAAGCCTCACGTAATAGGGATTTATGACCATTTTCAATGAAGATGGGAATATAAACCTCTACCAGAGAATTATCCCAGATAGTCAACAATAAATTAGACTTATCACCCTATCAAGCATCACACAAGTGGATGGCCATTTTAAATGAAGATATAAAGCCATAGGAATGAACAAAGTACTTGTTATCCAAAGCATGGTGAAATACAATAAAAAAAAATTCTAACATCCTTTCCTGTGAATTTACCATGATGGCTCTATACCAAACTTAAATCAAGATATATAAAACACTTATTTAAAATTTAAAAAAGTACTTACACGATGAGTTTTACTAAGTGTGAAGAACTAAGAGAGTACAAGAGGAGAATGAGAAGAAGAGAAGGGAAAATGAGCAATAAAAGATGAGCCTCCTTATATGAGGTGGAAAAGGAGAGACTGCTTAGAGGTTAAGCAACCAATTATTAAACAAAGAGAAACGCCACTTGAAGCAAGAATGTATAATTATTATAAAAATTATTTTTGTCAATATGATTAATTTTGAAAAGTAGCCATTATTTCGATTACCCATTATGAGTTGTAAAGAATTTCTGAAGATAAGTGATTTAAAAGTAGCAATTATTTTATCTTCTTTATGAGTAAAAGTAATTCTAGATGATGATTACTTTAGCAAAATTATTTCTTCTTTTGCTTGAATTTAAGCTCAATTAGGAGTCAAAAGATAATATCGCAGATAATTGATTAAACACTCATGAAGTATTTTCAAATTTTGAGATTCCTTATGATTCTACCATGAATAATAAGTCTTTTTGATACTTTATAAGATTCATCTCCATTTAAAATACCTCCTTGATATCAAAATTTCTTATCTCAAGAAAAATTTGGAAAACATTATTATAAAAAAAACCTCATTTATTATTTGGGAAGATATCATTTTGTAGAAATTCTTTTGATTTAAAGGAATATTGATGGACTTTGAACATCAAATCATTCATACCTTCATCAAAGCTTATGGTTTTATCCATTTGATCTACAAAATGTTGTTCTATGTTTTCACTTCTTTTCTTAAAATCAAAGTTCCAAATTGACAAATGATATTTTATCAATTTCAGAGACCATCTATTTAGTCTTCATTCAAAAAATCCAATTGAAAGTTCTTTATTAAATTATTATTTCAAATCATTAAGTTACTCTAATATAAGTCATATATCCAAAATTTAAAAAAGGA
Source organism: Cymbidium sinense (assembly GCA_021442155.1). Taxonomy (NCBI): domain Eukaryota; kingdom Viridiplantae; phylum Streptophyta; class Magnoliopsida; order Asparagales; family Orchidaceae; genus Cymbidium; species Cymbidium sinense. The sequence continues at coordinate 31,546,028 of CM038226.1, read as the reverse complement.
GAGAGAAGATGATAAGAGTTGGAACAAATCACCACATAAGTGATAAAATAAATCAAGTATAAACCTATTAGAGAAAATTATCTTCCACAATCAACAAAAAATAGACTACAACCTTTCAAGTTGAAAGATTTCCCATTTCTAAAGATAATATAAATCTAAGAGAATTATGATTCAAGACAATGGACTTAAGAAGTAAACTTTTATACCAAGTACAAAAAATTGTACTTTTTTGAAGTATTCTTTCAATTTAAGAATATCAGGTAGCTATTAAAAAACAAAAGTTCATTTCATGGAGTGGGAGATTGATTTTCTCAATGATACATAGATTTTATTCACCTCAATCATGGTTCAAGAGTGTGAACCATGATCTACACCTCTAATTTTAAAAGGATAGAAACTCTAGAAGTGTGATGGATGACCATTGAATTATTCAACATAATTATTTGAATTATCTTATCTACATCTATTAATGGAAGGTCTTGAAATGGTATAGTTCATGATTCTCAAAATACAATTTATTCCATTTAATCACTGAGTAGTAATATGAGATGCTAATAGATTTGTTTAATTAGATCATTTCAAGCCTTCTAATAGATTTAGATTTAAAACTCAAAATGAATTTGAAAATTAAAGTAATTTTTAAGGAGAAAAAATCATAACCATGAAACTATAAATAATTTTAAAGCTTCAAAGATTTACATTAGAAAGAGATAAACTTATTATGTTGAAATAAACCAAATAATTACAACACTATTAGATTTCAAGGCATCTCATTCTCTTTGCTAAAAATAGAAGCATTTTACCCAAGGAGGCTTGAATTAAACAATTTATCTTTCTTCATCATAAGAAGATGATAATTTTATCAGAGTCCTTGTGTTTATAAGATAAAGGATGTACAGATCACAATCAATTGCTCACTAATTTGTCCTTCTTGCACTCAAGTGATTTCTTTTCATTTGATCTTTAATTTAAGATGAGAAATTGCTAAAAGTTTTAATACATAAAGAAGATTTCCATATTTGGTTTCATAAAAAGCAACTATTCCTTTAGAAATTTTTTGAGATATGTAATCTTGTTATTTTAACTACCAAAAAAAAGGCAAAATTATAAGAAAATATGAAGCATTATCCTCCATTTGTAGAAAAGTGGATGATAAAATTGATAAATTTGGAAAAATAAGATGATTAATACAAATATCATCTTGACAATTATGATGATAATTTATACTTAATTTGTAAAGATTCACCATCTGCCTTTACTTATTTTTTTCAAAATATTTAGAAGGAATTATTCCTCTTGTATACAATTTAAATCCATCTCCATCAACTAGAACAAATAAATTTGGTAAAAAATTCTTTATTTATAATTAATTTAATGGAAATATACCATATGGTATATTATCTTTTTGCATATTTTGTAAGAAATTCTTGATTAGAATCTTCTATATTTTCAAATGAATTGGGCATCTTGAATTCATGATCCATGATACCATTCATTTTCTCGCCTTCAATTTCTCAACTTAATTTTAAATGCTTAATTCAATTTTGGCAAACTTAAATAGATATATAAAACACTTATTTATTAAAACTTAAAATAAACTTAATTTAGATAGAAGAATATCCATGAGAAGAGAATTAAGAGAAGGAGAAAAAAAAGATTTAACATACATATAGAAGCCTCCTTATAGATTAAAGAGACATCTGAAGAAATTTTTATTAAACAAAAAAGAGAATTCTTATTAGTTAACCAAGATAATATTAAAGAAAACTTAATGTTTAAAGCTATTATTAAAAAGATACTTTGCTTTATGTACAAAAATATAAAGATTTTACTTTTAAAGAGCAATTGTTTTATGGGACCCATGAAGTTTCTTGTTGGTGAAGAGCTACTTTAAAGTAATTATTTCTTTGCTTGCTTATTATTTATGGATTAAGATCAAGACTGATCGTCAGATATATTAAAAAATTCAGTTCCAGATTTTTTGAGACGTTTCATGTTGAATCTCGATGAAATATATTTTCTATGAAAAAATCATTTTTTGAGGATCAATAATGCTTTATGGCTTTAATTTGTTGAGATTATTCAATGTTGATCTACCATTTTAGTATAATGAAAGTCCTTTTAAACGAGAAATCCATATGGCAATGAATCAAAGCAAAGATTTTGTCCAATCATTTTTTCTTATAATCATTTTGAAGAAATGAAATTCTTTGATACAAGAATATTTAATTGAAAATAGTTCAATATCTCAAATCATAAGTTCTTATAGATATTTTGTTAAATATCATGATTCAATTGGAGAAGAAATTCATCAAAGACATAGCACCAATATTACGCTTTTTTGTATATTAGTATAAAGAATACAGAATAATTCTTCATGATGAAAGATCTTTGCAAATTTTTATTTCTTACAAAAATAAGGTCGATCCTAACATGAAATTCAATATTTTATATTAAGATTTTTTTCATCGAGAGATTAGATTAAATTTAAATCAATATCTTTCTAAATGGATTATTCAGAATAATCGAGGATTATCAACAATATTCATTTTATTTCTTAAACATCTTTGGAATTGAGCTTTTGAAAATTTCAAATCTAGTTGAAGAGAAGTACATAAAGATGAATTGATCATGCCAATTATTGATCATCCATCTTTGCCATGAAATATATGACTCCAAAAAGAAATTTAAATATTTTATCTGATCCACCGAAGAAGAATTCGCAAAGAAAAATCGAAGTGAATTTCATTATTTAATGAATTCCAAAAGAAGTGAGAGCTAATGATGCAAAAAAATTTGTTGAAAATAAATTTTGACATCTTGTCAAATGATTTTGAGAGGAACATTCAATGAAGGAGAAATACCATTAAGAAATCATCTTGAATTTTGAGATGCACTTAATCACGTAGTCTTTTGATAAATAAATTTTACAAGAGATTTCATTTACCGTAAATAAAGAAAACTAATTCTTCTTGTGATTCTTTCGCTTTAGATACCTATAGATCGTAGAGGCATGCTTCAACAATTTTGAAACTAGTAGTTGCAAGATTAAAAGGTTTTGAACTCTTTCTTTAATTTTATAAATGGTAAAAATCATGGTATTCTTTTTAATACAAAAGAGTCATTTTTAAATAATAGAATCATCAGAGCTTTTATCTAAAAATGATATCGTGAAATTTGTTAAGAAATTCAATACTTAATTGGTATAATAGAAGCATTGATATATTATAAAAAAATCTTATTTCAAAATATTTGATTTTTTGGCTCTCAAATAACTAATCCATTTTTAAAATTAACCATTTAAATATTTTAGATGGTAAGTGTTCAATATTATTTGAGAACACTAGAACATCATCATGAAAAATATATTTAAATCAAATAAGATTTTGCCATAATATATCTAATGCTTCTATTATACTAATTAATAAGTATTGAATTTTAACAAATTTCTTGATATCATTTTAGATAAAAACCTACGTGATTCTGGGCTCTCAATTATGTAGATTTCTATCAAAATATGCCAAAGATGCATCCCCAATTTTGACAAATAAAAAAATCATGGTCCGACACTCATACCATGAAGACGCAAAATTAAAGAAAGGTTCAAAACCTTCTCCTTAATCTTGAGGACCTATTAGTTTCAAAATTATTGAAACGATGCCTAAAGGGCTATGAGGTATCCTAAAGTAGTGAAAGAATTGAAGAATTTCTGCTGGGTAAATGGAATTACCAAAAAAGTATTCCATTATCAAAAAGAAATGCTTTCTCGTGATTAAGTGCATCTAAAAATTCCAAGATGATTTACTTAATCAGATTTTCTTCTTCAGATGACTCTACCAAATACATCATTGAACAAGATGTTAAAATTTAGTTTCAAACAAATTTTTGCATCATGGCAATCGATCTCTATCTTCAATTTGACATAATTCATTAAAGGTAATGAAAATTCTCCCGATTTTTTTAACTGAATTCTTCAGGACGATCGGGTGGATCACACTGCATGGAAGAATGACTACTCCTAACTAAGGATGTCTTTCTTTCATGGAGGTCATAATGGTCGCTATAAAAAAGATTCAATCCAATATAGATGATCAATTAAACTTATCTTTAAGGTACTTCCTTCAACTACTGAAAAGGGTGAACCTCTAAAGCTCCAACACCACCCAAAAGATGTCATAAGAACTTTTATTTCTAAAGAAATAAATAATATTATTGAAATTAATCCTCCATTATTCAATAAATAATGTTATTGAAAGATATTTGGAAACAATCCTTTCCCATTTGAATCTAATCTCAAGAGAAAATTATGAAAAATCTTAATACAATTAAAGTGAAGATAATCATGTTCGTGATCGATTAACCATACAATTTTGTATAAAATGCTATACAAAAGATCTTTCATCAAAGTTTAATCTAACCCATTCCAAGAGAAAATGTATTCTTATCCTCCACTAATTTACAAGATAAAATTGCATAAACTATTTGCTATGTCAATTATGATGAAGGCCTTCTTCCTTAGACAATAAGGTATTCATGGATGTTCATAATGAACAAAGATATTATCAACAAAGAACTTCCAAAGATGGTCTTCAAATAACTATTTTGAGCAAAAATGATTCAAGACAAAATCTTGCTCATTTCTTAATGCCAAATCCCATGGATTTAAGGGAACATTATACTGAAAGGATTCAACTTTCCTTTAAAGACAATTTTTACTAAAATGGTGGAATTCAACCAACATGAGGATAAGCTCCAAATTAAAGCTATTATTAAAGCTTCTCAATTAACGATCCTCAAAAAACTACGGATTTTGAGCTATCGAGATGAGGAACTACAGCATCAAAGACATTATCTCATGAGACCGAGATTCAACATAACGCCTCAAAAAAAATCTATGAAAATCAACTCGCCATGGTGTTTAATCATATCTATATCTCAACAATGGCAGTTCTGACAGATCGACGTGGAATCCATGAGAAACTTAAATTCATAAAGCATCCACCGAAGAAATAATTCACTTTCTTTCAAAAGTAGATATCTTCACCAAGAAGACAATACTTTACATAAAGTGGGTCCCACTAAAGAAATAATACTTTTCAAAAGTAGACATCTTATAATATTATACCTTTGCTTAGCCTCTAAGCAGTATATCTTTTATTTAATGATAGTAGCTTTGCTTAACAACAAAGTTTATTTAATTTCATTACTTAACTTCTAAGCAATGTTTTGTTTAATTGATTGCTTCTAAGCAAAGTCTCTCCTATGCACCTCTATATATGAGGCATGTATTATGTGTGTTCTAATGCTCGCTTTTCTTCTCTTCTCTTCTATTCTCCTCTTTATCTCCTTATCTTGCTTTACCTATTATCATCATGTACTTTTAAGCTTTAATAAATCAATGTTTTATATATCTTTAAGTCTATCGAGCCATGATGGGGTAAATCGAGGGAAGATAGAGATTTTTTATACATATCACCATGTGATGAACCAAGATTTTGTTCATTCCTATGGCTTTATCCCATCTTTCATCAAATGGCCATCCCTATTACATGATGCTTGATAGTGATAAGTATTTTTGTTGATCAGATAATTCTTAAGAGGTTTATTCTCCTTCAAATAAATCTCAAGGAGATTTTAAAGGTTGTAAGTCCTATTTTTTTTAATGAAGAAATTCTAATGGAGGTTTATACTTAGTTTTTTATCTTTATGTGGTAATTTGTTTCAAACTCTCCTACATCATCTTTCTCTCTCCTTCTTCCCCTTTTGGTTATATGGCTTCACTTCTTTAAGTACCAATCTATCAATTTGAGAAATAATAATTTAATCAAGAACTCAAATGGAGTTATTGAATGAAGAAGACCTAAATAGATGGTTCTTCAAAATTGATAAACTATCATTTATCAATTTGGAACTTTTTATTTTAAGGAAAAATCTTCGAAAACCTAGAATAAAACATTATTGTGATCAAATGGATAAAACCAAATATCTACTAATTTGAAGATCTCATAAATATATGCAAGATTTTAAATATATTCATATATGATGATACGATATATTCAAACCTTTAACCTTAAAGGTATAAATGCTTCTATTTTACAATTAAGAGATGGCGATGCCTTCAGGGCTCAATCATAATGAGTGTTGTAGAGATTAAATTTGTCGTGAGCCGTTCAACACCTTTTCCCAATAGTTTATTTCTTTCGATATAAACCTTTTGAAGCTCTAAAATTACATTTACAACTTTATGGTTATGATTTATTTTGGCTCAAACTATTTAATTTTCAATTTTTGAAGTTTTAAATTCTAAATCCTAGAGTTTGAAAACTTCAACCAATGAACGATACTCGATGAAATAAATCTAGCATCCCATATATCTACTAGAGGATCAAATGGAATGTGGTATTTCACTCATGGACTATACCATCTGCTGAGGCCTTCCATTAATCAAGATGTGATCGATAATTCAAAAAATGATGTTAGAAGTCGATTCAACCTCATCAATCCATCACACTTGTGGTTTCTATCTTCTCAATTGAGAAGTTTAGATCGGATGGTCACACTGAACTATCGAGGCCCTTCGCCAAATAAAAAATCATATCTATCATCCAAAGGAGAGAAAATCAATCTTTACTCCATAAATGAACTTTCCTAAATGAGCTACAATAAATTCTAAGACTAGAGAGGTTGTTCTAAAGGAATACTTCCAACCAAAGTATGATATTTTCATTGGTATGAAGTTTTACTTCTTAACCAACGTTGAAATAAATGATTTATATTTTGAAATGAGAGAAAGAAATAGTCAATAATTTCTTTCATCACATGGTTTTGCGCATATGCAATCGCTCAAGTTGCTATTTTAACTACAAAAAATGGCAAACAGAAGAAAATAATTGAAGCATCTTATCCTCCATCTTGTAAAAATGGATGATAAACCTTAATTAAATCTTTCAAAAAATAAGTTGATCCATAAATTCTAAAGGAATTTATTACCGTAATAAAAAACTAATTATAGTAATAGATACTTCAAATAATCTGATCATCTTACCTAGAGTCAAATCATCGATGCTTAAACAAAAGGTTTTAAACTAGCAAAATTTTAGAAAGCTTTACTAGAAACCCATTTGGAAACCTTTATCCAACCATTAAAATTTAAGTTAGATTCTAAAGACATTGAATTTGATTCTAAATTTAAGTGAAAAGTATGTAAAAGCTCAAGATAGCATTTTGATGAAGATTCAAATGCCTCAATCAAATGATCAATCAAGTAATATTAAAAAAGTTCAAACCTTTTCAAGAATTCCAAGATCCTCATCCTCCTTTTGATATCCAAAAACTTTCTTATCCCAAGAAAATTTGGAAAAACAATATTATAAAACCCACCTCATTTATTATTTGAAAGATACTCATTTCGTAAGAAATTCTAGATGAGATTCTTTATATGAATGGAATATTGATGGACTTTCAACATCAAATCATTCATACCTTCATCAATGCTTATGTTTGTTACCGCTCAATCTAGACATCAAGCAAAACCACATATTATCACTGAGCCATCATTTCGTGATTTTTAACTCAAAAGGTGGGATAATTTTCTCTCACTATTCCTCAAAGGGAAGACCTCCTTAAAAATTAATTTGTAAAAGGATCTTCCAAAAGAACAAAGAAAACCTAATGAAAATTTGATCTATAATATTCTTCAAACAATTATGATCATTTTGGATCCATTGAGATCAAGGAGAAAAAAATTCTACCAAAAATTAGATGTCCATAACCTATTTTTGATGGTACAAGAATATATTTCTAGACACGCCATAACACTTTATGATGTATAGCCTTCATGAAGCAAATTCATCAAGGCCTTCCCAATCTATTTGAAAAGGTTAAGGTTTCTTTCTTTATGATAAACCAACCCATATGAAACTCTTACATATAGAAACCTTATTTCTGTATTAAATTTAGTAATTTGCTCGATCTTAAATTAAAAAGATCAAATGAAAAGAGAATGTTTACTAAAAGAAAGCTTGAGAATTCTATAAACAATTCAATAAGATCCTGTAGCCCTTATCTTAAATACAAGGGAAAACACAAAAGCTATTTTCAAAGCATGAAAAAGCACTTATAAAAATGTCATAAATTAAGAAAATATTTATCCCTCCGCTCTAAAACTAAAGAGACAAGAGAAATAAAATATTACAAATAGGCATACGTCATTACTTAAATAGATGCACTCAAGAAGAAGTTAAATGAACTGATTGATGAAGGGTTAAAACAAACCTCGATGAAAATTTTTCTTACATCCTTGATAAAGAGAATCTAAGAAGAAGAACGATTATCTTCATCTTTATCGATTCTAATAAATCTAATAAATCTAATTGTAAATGTCAACAAATAGATATTATAAAATATAATAAATATGATTCAGAATACCACCATAAAAGAATCAATTATTAAAACTTTAGACAAGTAAGATGATTCAACTCGTTGATTATCGATCTTCTTAATGATAAGAAGAAAGATAAATTAAAAAAATAATTAGAAGCCTCCTATATACCTTATCAAGTATTTAAGAAAAAATCAGAGGCAAGTTCATCATCTTCTAATTCAGCTTCTTTAGTTGAGCTAAAAACTGAATTAAAGAAACTAAAATTAGAAGTTCAGCAAATTAAAGCTGAGCGAGAACAAATGAATGGTCATCTAAATCTGAAAATTAATCAAGATGCCAATTCATTTGAAAATTTAGAAGCCATTAATCAAGAACCGTGTTTCTACAAAATATGCAAAAGGTAATATACCGTAAATGGTATATTTCTATTAAATAATTATAAATAAATAATTTATTTTACCAAATTTAAGTTCTAGTTGATAAATGAGGAGAATAAGAGAAGAAGAGAAGGAAAAATTGAGCACATAGCACCAATAATTTACGCCAATTTTGTACTATAAATTAGTGGAGGATAAGAATACATTTTTCTCTTGGAATGGAGTTAGACCCCATTCACTTTGATGAAAGATCTTTTGTATAATGCATTTGCTATACAAAATTATATGGTTCGTCTGATCATGAACATGATTAATCTCAATACACTTTAATTGTATTAAGATTTTTTTATAATTTTTTTCTTTAGAGATTAGATTCAAATGGGAAAGGATTGTTTCCCAAATATCTTTCAAATAAGGCCCACGGATTATTTATTGAATAATCAGAGGGATTAATTTCAATAATATTCTATTTTATTTCTTTAGAGAAATAAATATGTTCTTGTGCATGACATCTTTTAGGGATGGTGTTGCAGCTTTTTTAGAGGGTTCACCCTTTTCAACCGTAGTTGAAGAGGAAGTACCATAAAGATAAGTTTGCAAATTGATCATGCCAATTATTGAATTGACCGGATCTTTTCCATTATAGCGGCCATGGTCATGACCTCCTCGAAAAGAAAGACGCCCTTGGAGTAGTCATTCTTCCATGTGGGGTGATCCACCGACGTCCTCGCAAGAATTCACAGGTCAAAAAATCAGGAAGAGAATTTTCATTACATTTAATGAATTCGATGTCGAAAAATCGAAGACAGAGAGTGTTATTGTTATGATGCAAAATTTATTTTTGAAACTAAATTTTGACATCTTGTTCAATGATGTATTTGACCGAGGAACATAATATGAAGGAGAAAATTGATTAAGTAAATCATCTTGGAATTTTGAGATGCACTTAATCACGAAAGCATTTCTTTTGATAATGGAATACTTTTGGTAGGATTCCATTTACTAAATAAAGTGAACTAATTTCTTCTTTAGAATTCTTTCGCTTTAGATACCTCCATAGCCCTTATCGAGGCATCTATTTCAACAATTTGAAACTAGTGGTCCGCAAGATTAAGACAGGAAGGTTTTGAACCCTTTCTTTAATTTTATATGCCATGGTATGAGTATGCACCATGGTGGGGATTCTTTTAATCTGTCAAAGAATGGGGCTACATCTTTGGCAAGATTTTGATCGAAATCAGCTACATAATTGAGAGCTCCTAAGAACCGCTGTAGCTGGTTTTTATCTAAAATAATATTACAAAATTAATTAGCAAATTCAATACTTCTATTAATTGATATAATAGAAGCATTTGATATATTATGGCCTAAAAATCTTATTTCAGTTTGAAATAATTTGATTTTGGCTCAAATAACTAATCCATTTTTAAAATTAACCATTTAAATATTTTTAGATGGTTGAAGTGTTCATCAATATTGTTTGAGAACACCAGAACATCATCAATATAGACTAAAATATATTTAAAATAATCTTTAAATATATTATTCATGATATGCTGAAATTCAGAAGGTGCATTTTTTAAACCAAAGGGCATTACGTTCCATTCATAATGTCCAAAAGGCACCGTAAATGCTGTTTTATAGCGATCCAATTCTTTTATCTGGATCTGCCAATATCCTGATTTTAAATCAAATTTGGAAAATATTTTTGCATTATGCAATCTATTTAATAAATCCCTTTATTGAATTGGATATCTGATCCATTTTAAAACTTTGTTTAGCGGCTTGTAATTAATTACAAGTCCCTCCTCTTTCCTTTTCTGCCGAATTCATAACATAGAATGTGGTATAGCTCCAAGGGGAGTAGGATTGCCAAATTATTCCTTTCTTTAATAAATCAGCAATCTCTTCTTTGCATAAAGCAAGGTAGTGCTTGTTCATCTGACAAGGATGATTAGTGGGAATGTCTGCTCATTGAAATTATCAATGTAGAGATCCACTACATGAGTCTTTCTTTCCCTAAAGCAATTGGGTTGTCACCACACTTCCTTTGGAATTTTGGTGGCAATTTTGAATTTTTCTTTTAATTTTGGGAAGAAATTTGTTGTTTAATAGTTAAACTAGCAATTTCTTCTTGTAAATAATTTATATGCATAGACTTATTATTAAGCCTATTCATTTCATTTATGATAATTTCTTTAGGATTGGTGATAAAATGAATGTGATTTCTTTATCCCAAAGAAAACATTGAATTCCAGTATCATCAATTCTAGTGATAGCATTATTTTAAGAAGAAAAGGAGTTCCCAAAATAATGTGTTGTGTCAAATTTTTGACTAAAATAAAAGGCATTTGAATACAAATATCATCTTGACACACCCACAGATGATAATTTATACTTAATTTGTAAAGATTCACCATCGGCTGCCTTTAACCGCTGGCTTATTTTTTTTCAAAATATTTAGAAGGAATTATTCCTTCTTGTATACAATTTAAATCTGCTCCTCTATCAACTAGAGTAGTTAAATTTGGTAAAATAAATTCTTTATTTATAATTAATTTAATGGAAATATACCATTTCTGGTATATTGCCTTTTGCATATTTTGTAAGAAACCTGGTTCTTGATTAGAATTGGCTTCTATATTTTCAAATGAATTGGGCATCTTCTAATTAATTTCAAGATCCATTAGACGACCATTCATTTGCTCTTGCTCAGCTTTAATTTGCTAAACTTCTAATTTTAGTTTCTTTAATTCAGTTTTTAGCTCTGCTAAAGAAGCTGAATTAGAAGATGATGAACTTGCCTCAATTTTTTTCTTAAATACTGATAAGGAGTATATAGGAGGCTTGTAATTAAATTTTCTAATTTATCTTTCTTTCTTCATTAAGAAGATTGATAATTTTATCAGAGTTGAATCATCTTCAACTTATGCTAAAATAATTAATTGGTCCTTTGCTCGTGGGTGAAATTTGCACATCATATTATATTTTTATAATAATCTATCGATGACTTGCAGGATAGATTTATAGTCGATGAGGATGAAGATGAAATATGTTCTTCTTCATCTTAATTCTATTGAGAATCGAGGATGTAAGTAGAATTTTCATCGGTTTGTTTTAACCGTTAATCAAGTTTTAACTTCTTCTTGCATTTATTTTGAATGACACATGCGACATTTGTAACATTTTATTTCTCTTGTCTCTTTGGTTTTAGAACAGGGACGAGTGTTGTCGCATGAATTTATCACATTTTTATGACATATCTTTCACGTTTAGAAAAATGTCTTTCATGTTTTCCCTATTTTGGAAAATAAAGGACATACAGGATCGTTGAATTGTTCCGAATTTCAAAATTTGTCTTTGCTCATAGATGTTCTCTTTTCATTTGATCTTTAATTTAAGATTGAGCATATAACTAATCCGGTTTTAATACATAGAAATAAGGTTTCCATATGTAGGTTTCATATGGGATGGTTCCATCGTAGAAGCGAAAACCTTAACCTTTTGAAATAAATAGATTGAAGGCCTTCAATGAATTTTTGCTTCGAAGGCTATTGGCATCATCAAGTGTCATAATGGTATAGAAATAAATCCTTGTACCATCGAAAATGGGTTAAGGATGGACATCTTAATTTTTTTGGAGTAAGGAGCAGTTTTCTCCTTGATCTCCAATGGATCCAGCAAAATGATCTATAATTGTTTGGAAATTATAGATCAAAATTTTCATTATGTTTTTTGTTCTTTTGGAAGATCCTTTACTTAAGTCAATTTTCTGAGGTCTTCCTTTGAGGAATAGTGAAAAATTATCCCACCATCCTTTGAGTTCAGAGAATCACGAAATGATGGCTCGAAAGACAATATGTGGTTTTGCTTGATGTCATTGAAGTAGCAAACATAAGCATTGATGAAGGGTATGAATGATTTGATGTTCAAAAAAGTCCATCAATATTCCATTCATATAAAGAATCTCCATCATAGGAATTTCTACAAAATGAGTATCTTCCTCAAATAATAAATCAGGTGGTGGGTTTTATAATAATGTTTTCCAAATTTTCTTTGGATAAGAAAGTTTTGGATATCAGGAGGATGAGGATCTTGTAATTCTTGAAAAGGTTTGAACTTTTCAATATTATGATTGATCGATGTCTTTGGTTGAGATTCATTTGAATCTTCATCCGATTGATTGATATCTTCAAGAGCTCTACATACTTTTCACTTAAATTTAGAATCAAATTAAGAATGTCTTAAGAGGTCCTAACTTAGAGCGTTTAGGAGGTGGTTGGATAAAGGTTTACAAATGGGTTTATACTAGTAGAAGCTTTTTTCTAAAGCTTTGCTAGTTTGATAGAAACCTTTGTTTAAGCATCCATCGATTTTAGACTAGGCTAAAAGATGATTGATTTAGTATCTATTACTATAATTAAGTTGTTTAATTACGGTAATAAATTCTTTAGAATTGAAACTTATTTTTTTGAAGGCTAATTCTAAGGTTTATCATCCACCATTTTATGATTGATGGAGGATAAGATGCTTCAATTATTTTTTTTTCTGTTTGCCATTTTTTGGTAGTTAAAATAGCAACTTGGATTGAGCATAATGCGCAAAACCATGCTAAAGGAATAGTTGCTTTGGCTTGACTATTTCTTTCTCTCATTTTCTCATATAATCATTTATTTAGGTTGGTCTTGAGAAGTAAAACTTCTATACCAAGAAAAATTATCATACTTTGGTTGGAAGTATTCCTTGAACAACCTCTCTAGTCTTAGAACCTTATTTGCTCATTAGATAAAAGATATTGGATCGATTTGAATCATTGAATCAAACTTCAACATTGCCATCAGCTGTAGTTCCAAATTGATAAATGATAGTTTTATCAATTTTTAGAGAGACCATCTATTTAGGTCTTCTTTCATTGGGGAACTTCCATTTCGAGTTCTTGATTAAATTATTATTTCTCCTAATCATTATATTAGAAGTTACTCAAAAGAAGTAGAAGTACCAAAAATGGGGAAAAGGGAGAGAGATGATGTAGGGAGAATTTGAAACAAATCACCACATAAAGATAAAATAAAACTAAGTATAAACCTCCATTAGAGAATTATCTTCCCACATCAAAAAATAGACTTACAATTGCTTTCAACAAAGGATTTATGGCCATTCATGATGAAGATGGGAATATAAACCTACCGTGAGAATTAGTCAACAAAGACTTATCACCCTATCAAGCATCACGCAATAGGGATGGCCATTTTTGATGAAGACAGGATAAATCCATGGGAGGAATGAACAAAGTACTGGTTCATCCAAAGCATGGTGAAATACAATAAAAAATCTCTAACATCCTTCCCCTCCCCAGGGATTTACCCCATCATGGCTCTGATACCAGACTTAAACTAGGATATATAAAACACTTATTTATTAAAGCTTAAAAAGTACTTACATGATGATAAGAAATGTGAAGTGAAGAACTCTGTGAGAGAGGAGAATAAGAGAAGAAGAAGAGAAGAGAAGGGAAAATTGAGCAAACAGGGCACATAATATTACATAGCCTCATGAGGTGGAGGCATGTGAGAGAGACTTTGCTTAGTAAGCAAAGGTACAATTATTAAACAAAGAGAAACGCTGAAGTAAGCAACAATATAATTATTAACAAACTTTCTTAAGTAAATCTACTATTATTAAATAAAATATACTTTGCTTAACGGCTAAGCAAAAGTACAGAATATTATAAGATTGCTACTTTTGGAAAGTAGCAATTACTTTATTTGGTGGGACCCACTTTATGTAAAGTAGGTTCCTTTCTGGTGAAGATAAGTGGCTACTTTTGGAATGTAACAATTATTTCTTCTGGTGGGTATGCTTTATGAATTTAAGTTTCTCCAAGATTCATTCGCCGTAAGACTAAAGATCACAGAGATAGTGATTAAACACCTCGAGTTGATTTTCATAAATTTTTTGACGCTCCTTATGTTGAATCTCTGCCTCATGAGGATAACTTTTGATGCTTTATAGTACCTCATCTACCGATAGCTCAAAATTTAATTTTTTTTAGGATCATTAATGAAGCTTTAAAATGACTTTAATTTGCTTGAGCTTATCCTCAATGTTGATTGAATTCCACCATTTTAGTAAATTGTCTTTGAAGGACCAACCGATTGAAGGGTCCTTTCCAAGTATAACGTTTCCGCCAAATCCATGGGATTTGTAAAAGAAATGATCAAGATTTTATCCTTGAATCATTTTTTTGGGATTAAAATTTCATTTTGAGCTTTCCATCCATTTATTAAAGACTTCTTTCATTGGATCTAAGAATATTTAATTTACTCCAAAATAGTTCCACCATCTGAAGAACCATGCTGAAATTTCTTTGTTGATAATATCTTTGTTCATGAACATCCATGAATGCCTTCATTTTCAAGAAGGAAGAAGGCTTTCATCATACTTGCACATAACACCAATAATTATGCCAATTTTACAAAATTAGTGGAGGATAAAATATATTTTTCTCTGGAATGGAGTCAATTCACTTTGATGAAAGATTTTTGTATAACGATTTGCTATACAAAATAGTATGGTTCATCAACATGGTTAATCTCAATACACTTTAATTGTATTAAGATTTTTTCATAATTCTCTCTCGAGAGATTAGATTCCAATGGGAAAGGATTGTTTCACAAATATCTTTCAAATAAGGCTCATGGATTATTTATTGAATAATCAGAGGGATTAATTTTAATAATATTCTTTTTATTTCTTTAGAAATAATAAGTTCAACATCTTTTGATGTGTTGCAATGACATCTTAGATGGTGTTGCTTTAGTTCACCCTTTTCAAAGAGTTGAAGAGGAAGCACCATAAAGATAAGTTTGCAAATTGATCATGCTAATTATTGAATTGACAGGATCTTTTCCATTTGAGCGGCCATGGCCATGACCTCCATGAAAAGAAAGATTCTCTAGAGTAATCATTCTTCCATGGGTGATCCACCCCATCATCCCCAAGAATTCATGTCAAAATTGAAGAGAATTCATTACCTTTTAATTTGAATATCAAAGATTCCAATCTGGGAGCTTAGATGTCGCACAAGGACAACCAAATAAATTTGTGAAACTGCCAAGAAATTTGCTATTTTG
The DNA here is from genome assembly GCA_021442155.1 of Cymbidium sinense. Lineage (NCBI taxonomy): Eukaryota > Viridiplantae > Streptophyta > Magnoliopsida > Asparagales > Orchidaceae > Cymbidium > Cymbidium sinense. The sequence continues at coordinate 31,530,135 of CM038226.1, read as the reverse complement.
ACCACTATTAAACAACAAATTTCTTCCCAAAATTAAAAGCCTTCAAATTTAATCGCTTTACGAGGAACAAAGTTGAAAGGAGCTAATTCGCATAATAAATGTGTCATTGAAAACCGCCCCTTTAGAAATATCTTGAATCCTTTGAGATGGACTTTTTAGATCAAAAAGCATTTTTTGATCAGCAGCAGGCTAGTTTTTTTCACAGGATGGACATCTAATTCCCTAACCAATCTGGCCCTCAAATAAAGGATGCGAAAGTTTAGTTTTTTGAATCCTACACGATCTCCAATATCCAAAGAAAAATGATCTATAATTTTTGGAGAAGATTATAGACCAAATTTTCATTAGGTTTTACGGAAATCGTTCTTTTAAATGGAAGATCCAATGCATACCGCCCTAAAGTCTTAAGTCAATTGATGTGGCACAATAAGGAGGTCTTCCTTTGCGCTTATAGAACAAGATGAGTCTTTCTATTCTCCTCTTGTATCTCCTTGGGCATCTTCTAATTAATTTCAAGACCCATTAGATATTTTTTTTTCAAATATTTAGAACATTTCAAATATCTAAAAAACATTTAAATGTTTAATTTTATGGTTGTTATTTGTTAAAAAATCAAATTATTAAATAAAAAGATTTTAAATATAATATATTCTATTATACCAATTAAACAAGAGAAATGTTGCTAGAAGAACCAAAATATAATTATTAAATAGAAACTTATATGATCAAATAATGGCCATTTTTCAAGATATAAAATATGGAGGAATGAACAAAGTACTGGCTTATCCAAAGCATGGTGAAATACAACAAAAAATCTTTAACATCCTTTGAAGCATCTTATCCTCCATCAGTTATAAAAATGGTGGATGATAAACCTTTAGAATTAGCGACCTTTGGAAAAATAAGTTCCGATCCATAAATTTTAAAGGAATTTATTACTATAATTAAACAACTTAATTATAGTAATAGTATACTTAATAATCAATCATCATCTTTCCTAGAATCTAAAATCGATCAAATGCTTAAACAAAAGGTTTCTATGAATAGCAAATGAGAAATTACAATAGATATAAAACACTTATATTAATAAAAAAAAGTACTATTCATGACTGAGCTGAATGAAGAACTAAGAGAGTACAAGAGAAGCAAGAGAAGAAGAGAAGGGAAAAATGATCTTAAGACACATAATACATGAAAAAATTTTTATGGAAATTCTTTTAGAAGAAATACAATTATCAAACAAAGAAATTTTTTAAGTTAAGCAACGATAATTATTAAATAGAAATTTTCTAGAAAAGCAACTATTATTAAATAAAAGATAATTTCTTTTAGATAAAAGGTACGTAATAAAGATTACTTTGAATTTCTTTTAGTACCCAATGTAAAATTTCGTGAAGATAATATTTCAAAGTAGAAATTATTTCTTTTAATTATTTAATTTAAGTTTCTAAAGATTGATTGATACCAAATATATGAAAAATAGAGTTGATTAGATTTTTTTTTTGAGATCTTATTTAATCTCGGAGGATAATTTGATGCTTGTAGATTATCGAAAATAATTTAGGATAATCTATAAGCTTTCATAATGGCTTAATTTTGCTTGAGCTTATCCTCAATGTTGAATTCCACCATTTTAGTAAAATTCTTGAAGGACCAAGATTGATCATTTCCAAGTATAATGAGAAATCCATATTCTCATGAGGAAAGAGCAAGATTTTGTCCTAATCATTTTTTTAATTCTCATTTATTAAAGATTCATTTCTTTTGATTGATCGAATTTCGATGATCAATATTTAAAGAATGTATTTCTTTTCATGGAAAATGAGCTAATCATTTTATAATGGCATGATTTTGCAAACTTATCTTTATTCTCTTTCATTTGAGAAAAGCAACACCATCCCTAAAAGATATCAATGCAGAACTGTTATTTTCTTTAAAGAAATAAAATAAATATTATTGAAATATATCGACATTCAATAAAATAACGTTTATTTGAAAGATATTGGGAAACCTTTCATTTGAATCTAATCTCTCAAGAAAATTATGATAAAAACTTAATATATTTAGTTTGAGATTAATCATGTTTTAAACCATACAATTTTGTATAGCAAATGCTATTTTTTGTATTTTATTCTCTTTATACAAGACAAAATTATTGCTATCAAGATGATGAAGGCCTCTTCCTAATGACAAATATATTTATAAATGGAACAAAGATAAACTCAAAGATGATTTCACTTTTTAAAGATTCTCCGATCCAAACACTTCAAAGATCTGATGGAAGTCAAATGACTATCTCAAAAGATTCAAAATCTCATTTCTTCATTTTAAATCAATGGATTATAATAAAGGATTCAATTTCAAAATTTACAAAATGGGGAATTCAATCAACATTGAGATAAGCTCAAACAATATTTTATGCTTTTTGATTCAATTCAAAAAAACATTTGAGCTAATCTTATCTTATCTCATGAGAGGATTCAACATGAACGCTTCAAAATTACTTGGGGATCATGAATATGAGCAATTAATCAAAGATTTAACCATAAGAAAATAATTGCTACTTTAGTATCGCTATCTTCAAAAGAACTATTTATAAAAATTAAAGAAATAATTATTTTTCCAAAAATATCTATAATATTTGTACCTTCTTATCTAAGCAAAGTATCTTTATTTAAATAGAGCTTTTAACAAGAATTTTTAATCTATTTTTACAAGCAAATTTTCTTGTTTATAATTGTACTTTGCTTCTAAGCAAAGTCTCTATGCACCTCTATATAAAGATTCTGTCAGATTATGTGTAATCTTGCTTTTTCACTCTTCTTTATTCTATTCTCTCTTCTTTTCTGCTTAGCCATCTGTTGTTATTTTTAAGTTTTAATAAATAAGTGTTTTATATATCTTTAAGTATACCAAATTTAACTTCTCTAGTGATAGAAAATTTAATTGTATACAAGAAAATAATTCCTTCTAAATATTTGAAAACTAACCAAGATTAAAGAAAATTATGAGTCTTTACAATTAAGTATAAATTATCATTTGTGGGTGTCAAGATGATATTTATTCTTCAAATACCTCAATGACACAAACACAATTTTGGGAACTCCTTTTCTTCTTAAAATAATAAATTATCACTAATCAATTGATAAATTTAAATGATTTTCTTTGGGATAAAGAAATCACATTCCTTTATCACCAATCCTAAAGAAATTATCATAAATGAAATGAATAGCTTAATAATAAGTCTATGCATATAAATTATTTGTAAGAAGAAATTGAAGTTTAACTTTAAACAAATTTCTTCCCAAAATTCAAAGAAAATATTCAAAATTGCCACCAAACATTCCCAAAGGAAGTTTGTGGTGACAACCCAATTTCTTTCTTGAAAGAAAGACTCATGTATAGATCTCCCATACATTGATAATTTCAAACATTCTACCAAAGCTCTCCTTGTCGATGAATGAGCCACCTTGCTTTATGCAAAGACAAGATTCATTTATTAAAAGGAATAATTTGGCAATCCTATCTTGAGATACATTCTATATTATGAATTCTTAAAAGGAAAGAGAAGACCTGACTGTAATTAATATGCTAAACAAAGTTTTAAAATGGATCGAGATCTAATCCTAAAAAGGGATTTATTAAATAGATTGCACAATGCAAAATTATTTTCAAATTTGATTTAAAATCGGATATTATCGATAAAAGAATGGATTGCTATAAAATAGCATTTACTGAAGTTCTATTAGTTAATGGAATGTAATTCCCTTTGGTTTAAAAAAAATGCACCTTCAATTTCAGATATCATGAATGATATATTTAAAGATTATTTAAAAAATATTTTAGTCATATTGATGATGTTCTGTTCTCAAATAATATGATGAACACTTCAACCATCTACAAACATTTAAATGGTTAATTTTAAAAAATTAGATTTCTTTTGAGCCAAAATCAAATTATTTCAAACTAAAATAAGATTTTAGGCCATAATATATCAATGCTTCTATTATACCAAATAAAGAGGTTTTGAATTTGCTAAAAGGAAAGAGAGAAACGCCACATGTATAATTAGCCGCTAAACAAAGTTTTAAAATGGATCGATATCCACCCTAAAAAAGGGATTTATTAAATAGATTGCAATGAAAAATATTTTCCAAATTTGATTTAAAATCGATATTGGCGCATCCGTGATAAAAGAATGGATCACTATTAAAAAAGATTTACGTTCCCTTAATAATGGAACGTAATGCCCTTTATTTAAAAAATCAATTTCAAGATATCATGAATAATATATTAAAGATTATTTTAAATATATTTTAGTCTATATTGATGATGTTCGGTATTCTCAAATATGACGAACACTTCAACCATCTAAAAGCATTTAAATGGTTAATTTTAAAAAAATGGATTAGAAGAGAAAAAAGCACTCAAAGACATACAAAATGCATGAGCCTCCTTATATGAGGTGAGGACAGAGAGAGACTTTGCTTAGAAGCAAAGGTACAATTATTAAACAAAGAGAAACGCTGTTTAAGCTAAGCAATGGTAATTATTAAATAAAACTTTGTTGTTAAGCAAAGCTACTATTATTAAATAAAAAAGATACTTTGCTTAGAGGCTAAGCAAAGGTACAAAATATTATAAGATGGCTACTTTTGGAAAGTAGCAATTATTTCTTTGGTGGGACCCACTTTATGTAAAGTAGGTTCCTTGTTGGTGAAGATAAGCGCTACTTTGGAAAGTAGAATTATTATTTTTCCGTGGTCTTATGAATTTAAGTTTCTCCAATGGATTCCATGTCGACGCCATCAGAAGACTCGCCACTATCACAGATATAGATAGGGTGATTAAACACCGCTGATTGAGATTTTTTTGAGATGTTCCTTGTTGAATCTCTGCCTCATGAGGATAACGTCTTTGATGCTTTGTAGATTCATCTACCGACAAATCCATAGTTTTTTGAGGGATCATTAAGTAATAAGTTTTAATAATGGTTTAATTTGCTTGAGCTTATCCTCAATGTTGATTACTTCCACAATTTTAGTAAAAATTGTCTTTGAAGGACCAAATGATTGAAGGGTCCTTTCCAAATTATAACGTTCCCAAATCCATGATTTGGCAGGAAGAAATGAGCAAGATTTTCCTCAATCATTTTCTGGGATTAATTCATTTTGGGGCATCTTCCATCCATTGAAGACCTCTTTGATTGGATGGAAGAATATTACCGCCCAAAATAGTTCCACCATCAAGAACCTGAAGTTCTTTGTTGAAATTTGTTCATTATGAACATCCATGAATGCCTTCATTATCAAAAAAGAAGTTCCTCTTCTTTAACATAGCAATAATTTACGCCAATTCATAAATTAGTGGAGGATAAGAATACATTTTTCTCTTTGGAATGGAGTAGACCCCATTTTTGATGAAAGATTTTTTGTAAGCATTTGCTATATAAAAATTGTATGTCTTCGATCACAAACATGATTAATCTCAATACACTTTAATTGTATTAAGATTTTTTCATAATTTTCTCTTGAGAGATTAGATTCATATGGGAAAGGATTGTTTCCCAAATATATTTCAAATATGGCTCACAGATTATTTATTGAATAATCAGAGGGATTAATTTCAAAAATATTCTATTTTATTTCTTTAGGGAAATAAATTTCTGTAACATATATTTTAGATGGTGTTGTGCTTTTTTTGAGGGTTCACCCTTTCAACCATAGTTGAAGAAAGTACCATAAAAATAAGTTTTAAATTGATCATGCCAATTATTGAATTAATATCTTTGCCATAAATGCCATGGTACCTCCATGAAAGAAAGACATCCTCGCAGAGTAGTCATTCTTCCATATGATCCACCTCGTCCTCGAAGAATTCATGGTCAAAATCGAAGAGAATTTTCATTACCTTTAATGAATTGATGCAAACGAAATGAATCTATCGCAAGATGCAAAAAAAATTTATTTTGAAACTAAATTTTGACATATTGTTCATAATGTATTTTGAACTAATAAGGAAAAAAATGTGATAAGTAAATCATCTTGGAATTTTGAGATGCACAATCACGTAAAGCATTTCTTTTTTGATAATGGAATACTTTTTCAGTAGATTCATAAATAAAAGCCCAATTCTTCTTTCCTTTCACGCTTAAGATACCTCCATGATCTTATCGAGGAGATTTGAAACTAGTATTCCGCAAGATTAAGATGAAGGTTTTGAACCCTTTTAATTTTATACTATCATGGTATGAGTATCCATGGTATTCTTTTTAATCACAAAGAGTTCGATCTTTCAAGATTTTGATAAATCTATACATGAGAGCTAAGAAAATTGGTTTTATCTAAATGAATCAAAAAATTTATTAGCAATTCAATACTTTATTAATTGGTATAATAGATTGATAAATTATCCTAAAAAAATATTTGATAATTTGATTTTAATTCAAAATAACTAACCCATTTTTAAAATTAACCATTTAAATGTTTTAGATGGTTGAAATATTCTCTTTCATTTGATAACACAAGAATATCATCAATATAGCCAAAAATATATTAAAATAATCTTTAAATATATTATTCATGATATGAAATTAATGCATTTTTTAAACCAAAGGGCATTACGCTCCATTCGTAATGTCCAAAGGGCATAAATGCTATTTTATAGATCCGAATTTTATCCGATTTCAATATCCTATTTTAAATCAAATTTGGAAAATATTTTATTATGCAATCTATTTAATAAATCCTTTTATTAGAATTGATATCTGATCCATTTTAAAACTTTTAGTTGTAATTAATTACAAGTCATCTCCTCTTTCCTTTCTAGCCATAACATAATGTGTAAAGAGTAGGATTGTCAATTATTCCTTTCTTTAATAAATCAAGAATCTCTTCTGCATAAAGCAAGGTAGTGCTGCTCATTGACAAGACGAGAGGAATGTCTGCTCATTGAAATTATCAAATGAGATCCACTATATGAGTCTTTCTTTCTTGTAAATTTTGTCACCAATGCACTTCCTTTTAGAATTCTTGCAATTTTGAATTTTGTTTTTAATTTTGGGGAAGAAATTTGTTATTTTAGTAAACTATTCTTCTTGTAATAATATAAATGCATGACTTATTAAGCCTATTCATTTCATTTATGATAATTTTTTAGATTTGATAAAATAGATTTCTTTATCCAAAGAAAATATCAATTTCAAGATCATTCTATGATAGGCATTATTTTAAGAAGAAAAGGAGTTCTCAAAATAATGTGGTCATATTTTTACTAAAATAAAGACATTTGAATATAAATATCATCTTGACAATAATGACCAGGTGATAATTTATTTAATTTGTAAAGATTCATGTCATGCCTTTAACCGCTTTATTTTTCAAAATATTTAGAAGGAATTATTCCTTCGTATACAATTTAAATCTTCTCTATCAACTAAGTTAAATTTGCAAAAATAAATTCTTTATTTATAATTAATTTAATAAATACCATTTAATATTTTTTGCATATTTTGTAAGAATGGTTCTGATAGAATTTATTTTCAAATGAAGAAAATTATACAAAATAAGCTTTAATAAAAAATTTAAGCTTTCAAGAATGAATGAGATGAACTTCATTTTTCTTAAATACTTCAAGGATATATGAGGCTTGTAATTAAATTTTTCTAGTTTATCTTCTATCATTAAGAAGATCGATAATTTTATCACGAAGTTGAATCATCTTCAACTTGTGCAAAAAGTTTAATTAATTGGTCATTTTTCTCAATGTTTTGCCATTTTATTATATTTTATAAATAAGAGTTGCAACAAAGATATCATATTTATAATCAATGAATGAAGATGTTCTTCTTCTTCTTCTTATTCTTTCATGTGATCAAGCGATTAATGATTTGTTTTAACTTCAATCAAGTTCATTTAACTTCTAGGCATCTTACAATGACTATGCACCACATTTGTAAATATTTTATTTCTCTTTTTTAAAAAACGAGAGTTTTTGTGTTTGCGTGAATTTCACATTTTTTTATGACGGATTTTTCATTGAAAATAGTTTTTTCGTGTTTTTCCTGTGTTTATAAGATAAAGGATAGATCATAAAATTAATTAGATAAGTAATTTGCTGACATTCTTTTCATTTGATCTTTAATTTAAGATCGAGTAATTACTAAACCAATTTTCATACATGCGAATAAGGTTTCCACATGTTTTCATATGGGATGGTTCCATCATGATTTAAGAGAAACCTAACCATTTCAAGAAATAGAGGGAAGGTCTTCAATGAATTTTTTCTTCCAAAGCTATAGCATCATAAAATGTCATGATGCGCTAGAAATATATCCTTGTACAATCAAAATGGTTTAAGGATGGACATCTTAATTTTTGGAGTAAACAAGTTTTATCTCCAATGGATCAAAGAAATGATCTATAATTGTTTGGAGAAGATTATACAATTTTCATTAGTTTTTGCTATTCTTTTGGAAGATCCTAGTACTTAAGTCAATTCGCTAGGAGGTCTTCTTTGAACAAGGAAATTATACCATCCTTTCGTAGTTCCGAGAATCCTAAAATGATGGCGATGACAATAGAGATTTTTGATGTTCAGATTGAACAATAGAAAACATAAGATTGATGAAGGGTATGAATGATTTGATGTCAAAGTCCATCAATATTCCATTCATACAAAGAATCTCCATCATAGGAATTTTACAAATGAGTATCTTCTCAAAATAAATAAAGGATGGTTATAATAATGTTTTCAAATTTTCTTTGGATAAGAAAGTTTTTGGTAATCAAAAGGAGGATGAGGATCTTGTAATTCTTGAAAAAGGTTTTGAACTTTTTTAATATTACTTGGTTGATCAGTATCAGTTTCAGTTGAGGATTCATTTGAATCTTCATCCGATTGAATGATATCTTCAAGAGCTCCTACATACTTTTCACTAAAATTTAGAATCAAATTTTGAATGTCTTAAGAGGGTCAACAAGAGATTTAGGAGGTGGTAAATATTTCACAAATTTTACTAGTAGAAGCTTTCTGCTTTGTTAATTTTATAAACCTTGTTTAAGTATCCGATCATTTTTACTTTAAATTAAAAAGATGATCGATTATTTGAAGTATACTATTACTATAATTGTTGTTTAATTAAGATAAATTCCTTTAGAATTTGTGGATCTAACTTATTTTTTTCTAAGAATTCTAAAGGTTTATCATCCACCATTTTTTACAAGATGGAGGATAAGATGCTTTAATTATTTTTCCTTGCTCTGTTTTCCATTTTTTAGTAGTTAAAATAGCAACTTGAGCAGATTGAGCATAGTAAATGCAAAACCATGCTACGAAAGGAATAGTTGCTTTGGCTTGACTATTTCTTTCTCTCATTTTCTCAAAATATAAATCATTTATTTCAGATTGTCTTGAAGTAAAAATACCAAGTATGAAAAATTATATACTTGTTGAAGTATTCCTTCTAACAATCTAGTCTTAGAACCTATTGTGTAGCTCATTAAGACTAAAGTTCATGATGGAGTAGATTGATTTTCTCAATGAATATGATTTTATTTAAATCCAATCGATGGTTTAAAGAGTGAACCATCCCATGACTGAGGTTTCAAGAGAAACCCTAGAAGTAATGGATCAACATTGAATTAATTTCAACATATCTCGCTTGAATTATGATACATCTTGATTAATGGAAGGTCTTCTAATGATGAAAGTCCACTCAAGAAATACCACCATTCCATTTAATCACTCCTAGTAATATGGGATGCTAACAGATTTGTTTCAATCAGAGTAGTTCAATGCTGAACACCTTTTCAAACTCTAGATTTAGAGTATTTAAAACTTGAAAAATGAATTCAAGATTAAAGCAATAGTAACTAGAAAATCATAACAAAATCAAAATGTAATTTTAAATTTCAAAAAAGATTTATATCGAAAGAGATAAACTTATATTGAAAGGTGTTGAAATAAAGCTGACATAGGCTAGTCTCTATAACACTCATAAGGGATTGATCCCAATGAAGTATATCTGCCATTTAAGCTTTAGAATTTATTTGACTTTTAAAAATCTTGTATATATTTATGCACTTCAAACGTTAGTAGATAAATGGTTTTATCCATTTGATACAAGAATGGTTTGTTCTATATTTTCAATAAGATTTTCAAAATCAAAAAAAGTTCAAATTGATAAATGATATTTTATCAATTGAGACCATCTATTTAGCCTTCTTCATTCGGGGAACTCTATCAGAGTTCTTGATTAAATTATTATTTCTCCTAATCGTTAGATTAGAAGTTACTAAAGAAGTAGAAGCCATATATAACCAAAAAAGAAAAAAAGAGAGAAGATGATTTGAGAATTTGAAACAAATCACCACATAAGATAAAATAAACAAAGTATAAACCTCCATTGAGAATTATCTTCATCCAACAAAATAGACTTAAACCCTTTCAAACCTCACACAATAATTTACATTTGTTAATTTAAGATGAATATAAACCTCTATAGAATTATCCTGTACAAATAAAAAAGACTTATCACCCTATCAAGATCAACAAGGATGGCCATTTTGATGAAGATGGGATAAATCCATAGGAATGAACAAAGTACCATTTATCCAAAGCATGGTGAAATGTAACAAAAATCTCTAACATCCTTTTTTTATTTACCCCATCATGGCTATGATACCAGACTTACACCTGGATATATCTATAAAATGTATTTATTAAAGCTTAAAAAGAACTTACATGATGACAGTAGGAAAAAGGAGGAAGAACTAAGGAGAGTACAAGAGGAGAATATAAGAGAAGAAGAGAAGGAAAATTATAATGAAAGCACCATAATATTATGCCAATTTTGTAAAAATGTGGAGGATAAGAATACATTTTTCTTAAATGAAGACACATTTGCTGATGAAAGATCTTTGTATAACACATTTTACTATACAAAAAAAGTCTTAAATGAACATGATTAATCTCAATACACTTTAATTGTCTTAAAATTTTTCATAATTTTCTGAGATTAGATTTAAAATGGGAAAGGATATTTCCCAAATATATCAAGGCATATTATTTATCAATAATCGAGGGATTAATTTCAATATTCATTTTATTTTAGAGAAATAAAATTTTGTGCAAATTTTAGATGGTGTTGCTTTTTTAGAGGATTCACCCTTTTTTCAACCGAAAAAGAGAAAGTAATTTAAAGATGTTTGCAAATTGATCATGCCATTGTTGAAGACCGATCTTTTCATTGAGCCATGAATCATAAAAGAAAGATTGCTAGAGTGGTCATTCTTCCATGTGATCCAATCTCGTAAGAATTCTTTCAAAAAAATCAGAAGAGAATTTCTTTTAATGAATTCATATAAATCAAATTTACAGATGCCATGATGCAAAAAAAATTTGTTTTGAAACTAAATTTTAACATCTTGTTGAATGATGTATTTGACCAGGAAATAAATATGAAGGAGAAATGATTAAGTAAATCATCTTAATTTTCAGATGCACTTAATCATAAATTTTTTGATAAATACTACTTTCCATTTACCGAAATAAAAGCAAACTAATTCTTCTTTAGAATTTTTTCGCTTTTAGATACCCATAGCCCTTATCTAGCATTTTTCAACAATTTTGAAACTAGTGGGTCCACAAGATTAAGACAAGGATGGTTTTGAACATCTTTAATTTTATACCAATGAGTATCGATCATGGTGGGGGATTTTTAATCCAAAGAGTTTGCATCTTTGGCAAGATTTTGATAAAATAAATATAAAGAGCTCCTTAGAATCTATAGTTTTTATCTAAAATGATATCAAATTTGTTAAATTCAATACTATTAATTGGTATAATAAGCATTGATATATTATGGCCTAAAAAATCTTTCAATAAATAATTTGATTTTTGGCTTAGAAATAACTAATCTTTTAAAATTAACCATTTAAATATTTAGATTTGAAGTCATATATTGTTTGAGAACACAGAACATCATGAATATAGAATAAAATATATTTAAAATAATCTTAAATATATCATTCATGATATGTTAAATTCAAAAGGTGCATTTTAAACCAAAGGCATTACATTCCATTCGTAATGTCCGGCACATAAATGCTTTTATAAATTCATTTATCTGAGCCAATATCTATTTTAAATCAAATTTGGAAAATATTGCATTATGCAATCTATTTAATAAATTTTTAGAATTGAGACCATCCATTTTAAAACTTTGTTTAAGCTTGTAATTAATTACAAGTCAGGTTTTTCTTCCTTTACCAATTCATAACATGAATTACCTAGGACTAGATTGAATTATTCTTTCTTTAATAAACCAATCTCTTCTTTGCATAAAGCATAGTTTCGCTCATGACAAGGATGAGCAGTGGGAATGTCCGCTCATTGAAAATTATCAATGTATGAGATCTACTACATGAGTCTTTCTTTCCCGTAAAGAATTGTTGTCACCACAAACTTCCTTTTGGAATGTTTGGTGGCAATTTTGAATTTTCTTTGAATTTTGGGAAGAAATTTATTGTTTAAAAGTTAAACTAATTTCTTTGTAAATAATTTATATGCATAGACTTATTATTAAGCCTATTCATTTCATTTATGATAATTTCTTTAGATTGGTGATAAATAGAATTTGATTTCTTTATCCCAAAGAAAACACCAATTCCAAAGATCAATTCTAGTGATAGGCATTGAAGAAAAGGAGTTCCCAAAATAATGTGTGTCAAATTTTGATTAAAATAAAAGGTATTTGAATACAAATATCATCTTGACACAATGATGATAATTTATACTTAATTTGTAAAGACTCACCGTCTGCCTTTAACCGCTAGTTGGTTTTTTCAAAATATTTAGAAGGAATTATTCCTTCTTGTATACAATTTAAATCACCCACCATCAACTAGATCTTAAATTTGGTAAAATAAATTCTTTATTTATAATTAATGATGGAAATATACCATTCGTATATCTTTTGAATATTTTGTAAGAAACTTCTTAGAATTGGCTTTATATTTTCAAATGAATCTATTTTAATTCAAGATCAAACCATTCATTTTCTCTTAATTTATTTAACTTCTAATTTTAGTTTCTTTAATTCAATTTTAGCTCTGAAAGGTAATTAAGATGATGAACTTGCCTCATTTTTTTCTTAAATACTGAAAGGAGTATATGAGGCTTGTAATTAAATTTTCTAGTTTATCTTTCTTCTTATCATTAAAAGATCGATATTTTATCAAAGTTGAATCATCTTCAACTGCTAAAAGTTTAATTAATTGGTCCTTTTGCTCGTAAGTGAGTATATTGCACTCATATTTATTATATTTTTATAATAATCTATCTATGACAGATTTGTATTAAATTATTTATCGAATCATGAGATGAAGATGAAATATGTATCTCTTCTGATTCTTTAATCGAGGAAAGTAATTTTCATGATTTGTTTTAACCCTTCATCAATCAAAGTTCATTTAACTTCTTCTGAATGTATTTGTTCGTAATAATGACGCCACATTTGTAATATTTTATTTCATTTCTTTTGGTTAGAACCGAGGGACGAGTGCTATGTTTGTATTAATTTGTCATATTTTTAACGCGGATTTTTCATGCTTAGGAAAAATAGTTTCATATTTTTCCCTTGTGTTTGAAGATAAAGGACATAGAGATCACATTGAATTGACCACGAATTCACCAAGTCAAGCTCCAAGTAGATGTTTCCTTTCATTTGATCTTTAATTTAAGATCGATATTGCTAAACCAGCTTTTAATACATGAAATAAGGTTTCCATATGTAAGGGTTTCATATGGGATGGTTCCATCAAAAACAAGAGAAACCTTAACCTTTTCAAAGAATAGATTAGAAGGCCTTCAATGAATTTTTGCTTCCAAAGGAAGGCATCGCATCATAAAGTGTCATGATGCTAGAAATATATCCTTGTACCATCAAAAATGGGTTAAGGATGGACATCTTAATTTTTTGGAGTAAGGATGAGTTTTTTCTTTGATCTCCAATGGATCCAAAAAAATGATCTATAATTGAAGAAGATTATAACAAATTTTCATTAGTTTTTTGTTTGTTTTTTGGAAGATCCTTATTAAGTCAATTTCGCTAAGGAGGTCTTCCCTTTGAGGAACAAGGAGAAAATTATCCCACCATCCTTCTGAGTTCAGAATCCCAAATGATTGACAATATGTGGTTTCTGATGTCTATATTGAACAAATAAAAGAACAACATAAGCATTCGATGAAGGGTATGAATGATTTGATGTTCGAAAGCCCATTAATATTCCATTCATATAAAGAATCTCCATCATAGAATTTCCTATGAAATGAGTATCTTCCTCAAATAATAATCGAGGAGTTTTTTATAATAATGTTTTTTTCAAATTTTTCTTTGGATAAGAAAGTTTTTGGATATCAAGAGGAGGATGAGGATCTTGTAATTCTTGAAAAAAGGTTTTGAACTTTTCAATATTACTTGATTGATCAAGATTTTGAGGATTCATTTGAATCTTCATCCGCTTGACCGATATCTTCAAGAGCTCCTACATACTTTTCCTTAAATTTAGAATCAAATTCAATGTCTTCTAAGAGGTAACTTAAGAGCGCTTAGAGGTGATAAAAGGTTTCACAAATGGGTTTATACTAGTAGAAGCTTTCTCAAGCTTTGCTAATTTCTGGCTAGAAACCTTTGTTAAGCATCCGAATTTGACTCTAGAAAAAGATGATCGATTATATGAAGTATACATTACTATAATTAAGTTATTTAATTACGAATAAATTCTTTAGAATTTGTGGATTTAACTATTTTTTTTCAAAGGCCACTAATAAAAGGTTTATCATCCACCATTTTTAAAACTGATGGAGGATAAGATGCTTCAATTATTTTTCCTTGCTTTGTTTGCCATTTTTTGGTATAAAACAAAGAACTGAGCAGATTGAGCAACTATAAACCATGATGAAAGGAATAGTTTGGCTTATTTCTTTCTCTCATTTTCTCAAAATATAAATCATTTATTTGACGTTGGTCTTGAAGTAAAACTATACCATGAAAATTATCATACTTTTGGAAGTATTCCTTCGTAACAACCTCTCTAGTCTTAGAACCCATTGTGTAGCTCATTAAGACTAAAATTTATTTCAATGGGAGATTGATTTTCATTGGATGATAGATATGATTATTTACGAAAACCGATGGTTCGAGTGTTTGAACCATCCGATAGACTTCTCTAAGGTTTTGATAGAAACCTGAAGTGTGATGGATCAACGAGGGTTGAATCAATTTCAACATCGCCATCAAATTATCTGATACATCTTGAAATGGAAGGTCTTATCAATGGTATAGTCCATGAGTCTGAAATACCTCATTCCATTTAATCACTAGTAAGAATAGATGCTATGATTTATTTTGATTAGAGTAGTTCATTGGTTGAAAATTTAACTTTAAGATTTAGAGTATTTAAAACTCAAAATGAATTCTAAAAAATTAGAGCAATAGTTTCGAATGGAAAATCATAACCATAAAAAATGTAATTTTAGCTCAAAAGATTTATATCAAAGAGATAAACTTATTGAAAAAGTGTGAAATAAATGCGTGACATATCTCTACAACACTCATTAGGATTGAGCAAGAAGGCATGCCATCTCAAGCTTAAAAAATAAGCATTTGACCTTTAAATTAAAGGTTTGAATGCTATCGATCATCCCTATATGAATATATTTAAAATCTTGTATATATTTATGCATCTTCAAACGTAGTAGATAAATGGTTTTATCATTTGATACAAGAATGGTTTGTTCTACAATTTTCATAAGATTTTCCTTAAAATCAAAGTTCCAAATTGATAAATGATAATTTTATCAATTGGGGAGATAACCATCTATTTAGGTCTTCTTCAAAGGAACTCATTTGAGTTCTGAAAATTATTATTTCTCCAATCGTTGAAGTTACTCAAGAAGTAGCCATATAACCAAAAGGGGAAAAGGAGAGAGGAAGATGATGCTGAGAATTTGAAACAAATCACCACATAAAGATAAAACAAACTAAATATAAACCTCCATTGAGAATTATCTTCTGCATCAACAAAAAAATAGACTTACAACACTTTCAAGCCTCAAAATATTTATGACCATTGCATGAAGAGAATATAAACCTTTAGAGAATTATCTTGATAAACAAAAAAAGGACTTATCTATCAAGCATCATGCAAAAGTGATCCATTTATTTTAAGACGATAAATAGAGGAATGAACAAAGTACCTTCATCCAAAGCATGGTAAATGTAACAAAAAAATTCTAACATCTTTCCTAAATTTATCATCATGGCTTTGATAGACTTACCAAAGATATATCGCTTGCATATTTCGAGCTCAAGATGTATCTAAAATGATATTTTATTTAAAACAAATTAATTTTTTTAATAAAGAAGCATTGATATTATAATATATTTTTGAAATATATTTTTTTTTAAATAATAATTATTTTTTAAATCCATTTAAATTTTTTTATGGTTGATGTTCAATATTGTGAGAACACCGAACATTATATTAAAATATATTTATATTTAAATATATTATTCATGATATCAAATGTATTATTTTAAACCAAAGATTATGTTCCATTCGTAATGTCCAAGGAGAAAATGCTTTTATAATATCCCATTCTTTTATCTGATTAAATATCTGATTTTAAATCAAATTTGGAAAATATTTTGTATTATGCAATTTAATAAATCTTTATTAGAATTAGATATCATCCATTTTAAAATCTTGTATGCTTGTAAAAAGATTCTTCTTTCTTTTAGAATAACATAAAATGCATCTAAGGAGTAGATTCAATTATTTCTTTCTTTTAATAAATCAAGAATCTTTGCATAAAGCAAGGTAGTGCTTGTTCATCCGATATGAAGCCTTAGTGGGAATGTCTCGCTCATTGAAATTATCAATGTATGGAGATCCACTACATGAGTCTTTCTTTAAAGCAATTGTTGTTATCTGCATTCCTTGAATTCTTGGTAAATTTTGAATTTTTTTTTAATTTGGGGAAGAAATTTGTGTTTAATAGTTAAACTAGCAATTTCTGTAAATTTATATGCATAGACTTATTATTAAGTCTATTCATTTCATTTATGATAATTTCTTTAGATTGGTGATAAAATAAGATTTCTTTATCCCAAAAAAAAAATCCAATTCAGATTATCAATTTAGGATGGCATTATTTTGAAAAGGAGTTTCAAAATATTGTGTCAAATTTTGAATAAAATAAAAGGCATTTGAATGTAAATATCATCTTCACACACAGCCACTGATGATAATTTATGCTTAATTTGTAAACATTCATCAAGCCTTTAATCTTATTTTTCAAAATATTTAGAAGGAATTATTCCTTCTAGTATACAATTTAAATCGCTTCCACTATCAACTAGAGAAAGTAAATTAGTAAAATAAATTATTTATAATTAATTTAATGAAATATAATTTCTGTATATTGCTTTGATTAAGAAACTTCTCATGAACCGCTTCTATATTTTCAAATGAATTGGGCATCTTTAATTCAAGATCCATTGAGGACCATTCATTTACTCTGCCTTTTAATTTGAACTTAATTTTAGTTTCTTTAATTCGCTTTTAAATTGCTAAAGAAGTTGAATTAGTGGATGATGAACTTGCATTTTTTTCTTAAATACTTTCATAATTTTATCAATGAAGAAATCATCTTCAACTTGTGCTAAAAGTTTAATTAATGGTCCTTTCCATGGTGAATACGCACTGCCATATTTATTATATTTTTTAATAATCTATCTATTGACGTGACTTGCAAAATTAGATTTATCGATTTATCGAATGAGGATGAAGATGAAATATGTTCTTTCATCTTCATTTATGTAATCGAGGATGTAAGTGAATTTTCATGGTTTGTTTTAACCTTGTCAATCAAGTTCATTTAACTTCTTCTTGATAGATTTATTTGTGTAATATGACCAGATCAATATTTATTTCTCTTGTCTCATGGTTTTGAAGAGGGATAGAGTGCTTTGTGCATGAATTTATTTTTATGACATATTTTCACATTTAGAAAACAATCTTTCATGTTTTCCCTTTTTGGAAAATAAAGGACGCATCGGGATCATGAATTGTTCATAGAATTGCCAAGTTGATAGATGCTTATTTGATTTTTTTAATTTAAGATCAAAGATATAGCTAATCCATTTTAATAAAATGCTAATAAAGAAATATGTATGGTTCAGAGATGAAGAGAAACCTTAACCTTTTCAGCAAATAGATTGGGAAGGCCTTCAATGAATTTTAAAACCAAAGAGATAAGAGAAATAAAATCAAATGTAATTTCATCATAGTGAACAGATGTACATCAAGAAAAGTTAAATGAAATTGACATTTAATTTTTCAACTTCTCAAAAAGATCTTAGTAATTGACTTAAGAATTCTGGATCCTAAAGAACAACAAAAATATGAAAATTTGGTCTATAATCTTCTCCAAACAATTATAGTCATTTTGCTAGATCATTGGAGATCAAGGAGAAAAAAATTCTTATCTAAGATGTCCATAACCCATTTTATGGTAAGATATATCTCGATCATATGACACTTATGATGCTTCATATTAGGAAGCAAAAAATTCAAAGGTTTATATTTGCTAAAATGTTTTTTCTCTTTTGCTTATCATGGAATTCCCATATGAAACCCTAACATATAAACCTTATTTCATGTATTAAATCTAGATATTTTTGATCTTAAATTAAAAGATTAAATGAAAAGAGAATCTACTCAAAACAAATTTTGGTTAAAGAAATTATATAAATGAAATGAATAGCTAATAATAAGTCTATGCATATAAAATTATTTACCCCATAAAAAGTACTTACAGATGACCTGAAGAAAAACTATAGAGTACAAGAGGAGAATAGAAAGATGAGGAGAAAAATGCCATGCTTTATTAACCAAGATTTGTCCATTCCTATGTAATTCTCAAATGGTTATCCTCTTGCATGATTTTGATAGGGTGATAAGTTCTATTTATTGTATATATTTTTAAGAGATATTCTTCATCAAATGGTCATAAATCCTATTGAGTGCTTAAAATTGTAAGTCCTATTTTGTTGACCTCTAAGATAATTCTAATGGAGGTTTATACTTAGTTTGTTTTATCTTTATGTGGTGATTTGTTTCATGCATCATTTCCTCTCCCTTTTATTTTGGTAATATGGCTTCTACTTAACTTCTAATCTAACGAAGAGAAATAATAATTTAATCAAGAACTCAAATGGCGATTCCCCTTGAAAGAAGAAGTCCCAAATAGATGGTCTCTCAAAATAGATAAACTATCATTTAGCAATTGGAACTACAAATGATGGCATGTTGAAGTTCGATTCAACCCTCATCTATTACACTTCCTAGGGTTTCTATCCCTTAAACCTCGAGAAGTCAGATCGGATGGTTCACATCAACCATCTGAGGCCCTTCCCAAATAAAATCATATCTATCATCCAAGAGAGAAAATCAATCTCCCACTCCATCTGAAATGAACTTTAGTCTTAATGAGCTACACAATAAGTTCTAAGACTAGAGAGGTTGTTCTGAAGGAATACTTCCAACTAATGTATATAATTTTCATACTTGGTATAGAAGTTTTACTTCTCAAGACCAACATCTCGAAATAAATGATTTATATTTTGAGAAAATGAGAGAAAGAAATACCCAAAGCAACTATTCCTTTCAGGGTTTTTGCGCTACTATGCTCAATCCGCTCAAGTTGCTATTTTAACTACCAAAAAATGGCAAAGAGCAAGGAAAAATAATTAAAGCATCTTATCCTCCATCTAAAATGGTGGATGATAAACCTTTAGAATTGCCTTCTAAAAAATAAGTTCGATCCACAAATTCTAAAGAATTTATTATAATTAAACAACTTAATTATAGTAATAAGATACTTCAAATAATCATTGATCATCTTTTAGCCTAGAGTCTAAAATCAATCAGATGCTTAAACAAAAGGTTTCTAGCTCCGAAACTAGCAAAGCTTCAAAAAGCTTCTACTAGTATAAACCCATTTGTGAAACCTTTATTCAACCACCTCCTAAAGGCTCTGTTGGGACTCTCTCAAGACAGAATTTGATTCTAAATTTAAGTGAAAAGTATGTAGAGCTCTTGAAGATATCAATCAATCGGATGAAGATTCAAATGAATCAAAAATCGACATCGATCAATCAAGTAATATTGAAAAGTTCAAAACCTTTTTCAAGAATTACAAGATCCTCATCCTCCTTTTGATATCCAAAACTTTCTTATCCCAAGAAAAATTTGGAAAACATTATTATAAAACCAACACCTCCTGATTTATTATTTGAGGAAGATACTCATTTCATCTAAAATTCCTATGATGGAGATTCTTTATATGAATGGAATATTGATGGACTTTCTGAACATCAAATCATTCATACCCTTCATCGAATGCTTATGTTTTAATCTGCTCAATCTAGACATCAAGCAAAACCTCATATTGTACTGAGCCATCATTTCGGATTCTCGAACTCAAAGGATGGTGGGATAATTTTCACTGTTCAAAGGGAAGACCTCCTTATAAATTGACTTAAGTACTAAGGATCTTCCAAAAGAACAAGAAAACCTAATGAAAATTTGGTCTATAATCTCCAAATAATTATAGATCATTTTGTGGATCCATTGGAGATCAAGGAGAAAAACTCGCCCTTACTCCAAAATTAAGATGTCCATCCTTAACCCATTTTTGATGGTACAAGGATATATTTCTAGACGCCATGACACTTTATGATGCCAATAGCCTTCACTAGAAGCAAAATTGAAGGCCTTCCCAATCTATTTGCTAAAAAGGTTAAGGTTTCTCTTTGCCTCTATGATGGAACCATCCAATATGAAACCCTAACATATGGAAATCTTATTTCTGCATGTATTAAAATTGGGTTTGTTATATGCTCTGATCTTAAATTAAAAGATCAAATGAAAACAGAATGTCTACTTGAAAGACAGCTTGGAGAATTCTGTAAATAATTCAACTATGATCCTCAGGTACATCCTTTATTTTCCAAAAATAGGGGAAAAATATGAAATACTATTTTTCCTAAACGTGAAAAATCACGTCATAAAAAATATGATAAATTCACACACAAACACAAGCACTCTCGTCCTGTTCTAAAAAAAAGAGACAAGAGAAATAAAATGTTACAAATGTGGCCGTATCATTACGCAAATATGCAAAAAATTTCAAGAAGAAGTTAAATGAACTTCGAGATAAGGGTTAAACAAACCCCGATGAAAATTCTACTTACATCCTCGATCAATAATCAAGATGAAGAACATATTTCATCTTCATCCTCATCGATTCTCGAAATGATAAATCTAATGCAAGTCCTCTCAATGAGAGATTATTATAAATATATAATAAATATGGCAGTCAGATATCTCACACAGCAAAAGGACCAATTAATTAAAATTTTAGCACAAGTCAAATATGATTAAACTCGGGATAAAATTATTGATCTTCTTAATGATAAGAATAAAGATAAATTAGAAAAATTTAATTACAAGCCTCCTATATACTCCTTATCAAGTATTTAAGAAAAAAATCTAAGGCAAGTTCATCATCTTCTAATTCAGCTTCTTTAGCAGAGCTAAAAACTGAATTAAAGAAACTAAAATTAGAAGTTCAACAAATTAAAGTTGAGCAAGAGCAAATGAATGGTCGTCTAATGGATCTTGAAATTAATCAGAAGACACCCAATTCATTTGAAAATATAGAAGTCGATTCTAATCAAGAACCATGTTTCTTACAAAATATGCAAAAGGCAATATACCAGAAATGGTATATTTCCATTAAATTAATTATAAATAAAGAATTTATTTTACCAAATTTAACTGCTCTAGTTGATAGCGAAGCAAATTTAAATTGTATACAAGAAGGAATAATTCCTTCTAAATATTTTGAAAAACAAGCTAGCAGTTAAAGGCAGCCGACGGTGAATCTTTACAAATTAAGTATAAATTATCATCTGAGGCCGTGTGTCAAGATGATATTTGTATTCAAATGCCTTTTATTTTAGTCAAAATTTGACACAACACATTATTTTGGGAACTCTTTTCTTCTTAAAATAATGCCTATCACTAGAATTGATGATAGAATTCGATTTTCTTTTGGGATAAAGAAATCACATTCCGTTTTATCACCAATCCTAAAGAAATTATCATAAATGAAATGAATAGGCTTAATAATAAGTCTATGCATATAAATTATTTACAAGAAAAAATTGCTAGTTTAACTATTAAACAACAAATTTCTTCCCCAAAATTAAAAGCAAAAATTCAAAATTGCCACCAAGAATTCCAAAAGGAAGTCTGTGGTGACAACCCAATTGCTTTCTGGGAAAGAAAGACCAATGTAGTGATTTCTCGTACATTGATAATTTCAATGAACGAGACATTCCCACTAAGGCTCATCCTTGTCAGATGAACGAGCACTACCTTGCTTTATGCAAAAAAGATATTGCTGATTTATTAAAGAAAGGAATAATTCAGCAATCCTACTCCTTGATACCGCATTCTATGTTATGAATTGGTAAAAGAAAGAGGAGACCACTTGTAATTAAGTCAAACAAAGTTTTAAAATGGATCGATATCCAATTCCTAATAAAGGGATTTATTAAATAGATTGCATAATGCAAAAAATATTTTCCAAATTTGATTTAAAATCGTGATATTGGCGATCAAGATAAAAGAATCGATCGCTATAAAGATTTACGGATTCTTTGACATTACGAATGGAACGTAATGCCCTTTGGTTTAAAAAAATGCACCTTCTAATTTCAAGATATCATGAATAATATATTTAAAGATTATTTTAAATATATTTTAGTCTATATTGATGATGTTCTGTTTCTCAAACAATATTGATGAACACTTCAACCATCTAAAACATTTAAATGGTTAATTTTAAAAAATGGATTAGTTATTTTGAGCCAAAAATCAAATTATTTCAAATAAATAAGATTTTTTATAATATATCCAATGCTTCTATTATACCAATTAATAAGTATTGAATTTGCTAATAAATTTCGATATCATTTTAGATAAAACCATAAATGCTCTTAGAGCTCAATTATGTAGTTGATTTCTATTAAAATCTTGCTAAAGATGCGACCCCACTCTTTGACAAATTAAAAAAGAATCCCCGACCATGGTCTGATACTCATACCATGGCAATATGCAAAATTAAAGAAAGGGTTCAAAACCTTCCCTGTCTTAATCTTGCAGACCCTACTAGTTTCAAAATTGTTGAAACAGATGCCTCTAATAAGGGCTATGGAGGTATCCTAAAGTAGCGAAAGAATTCTAAAGAAGAATTAGTTCACTTTATTTCTAGTAAATGGAATCCTACTCAGCAAAAGTATTCCATTATCAAAAAATAAATGCTTTCTATGATTAAGTGCATCTCATAATTCCAAGATGATTTACTTAATAAATATTTTCTCCTTTGTATTGAGTATTCCTCAGTCCGATACATCATTGAACAAGATGTAAAAAATTTAATTTCAAAACAAATTTTTGCATCATGGCAATCACAGCTCGTTTTGATTTCACAAATTCATTACATGTAATGAAAATTCTCTTCCGATTTTCTAACATGAATTCTGCAGGGATAATCGAGGATCACCCCATGGAAGAATGACTACTTCTAACCAAGATGTCTTCTTTTTTTCATGGAGGTCATACCATGGCGCTTTAATGGCAAAGATCCGGCCAATTCAACAATTGGCATGATCAATTTGTAAACTTATCTTTATGGTACTTCCTCTTCAACTACGGTTGAAAAGGGTGAACCTCAAAGTCGCAACACCATCCCTAAAAGATGTTGTTGATAAGAACCATTTATTTCTCTAAAGAAATAAAATAGAATATTATTGAAATTAATCCTCCGATTATTCAAATAATCCATGGGCCTTATTTGAAAGATATTTGAAACAACTTTCCCATTTGAATCTAATCTCTCAAGAGAAAATTATGAAAAAATCTTAATACAATTAAAGTGTATTGAGATTAATCATGTTCGTGATCAGATGAACCATACAATTTTTTTATAGAAATGCTATACAAAAGATCTTTCATCAAAGTGAATGGGGTCTAACTCCATTCCAAGAGAAAAATGTATTCTTATCCTCCACTAATTTATACAAAAATTGGCATAAATTATTGGTGCTGTGCTTTCCCTTCTTCTTCTCTTTTATTCTCCTCTTATACTCTCCTTAATTCTTCCTGCTTCCTGCCTACTATCATCGTGTAAGTTCTTTTTAAGCTTTAATAGATAAGTTTTATAGATATAGCCTAGTGTAAGTCTGGAATTAGAGCCATGATGGGGTAAATCCCTGGGGAGGGAAAGGATGTTAGAGATTTTTTGTTGTATTTCACCATGCTTTGGATAAACTAGTACTTTGTTCATTCCTCCCATGGCTTTATCTTTATCAAATGGCCATCCTTGAGATGCTTCATAGGGTGATAAGTCATTTATTATTGATGCAATAATTCTTGTAGAGGTTTATATTCTGCCTTTATCAAATGGCCAACCATGTCATGTGATGCTCAAGGTGATAAGTCCGCTTATTGTCATGCTTGGGATACTTAGAGGTTTATATTCACATCTTCATCGCAAATGTAAATCACTATTGCATGAGGCTTGAAATTGTAAGACCATTTTTGTACTGCAAGATAATTCAAAGGTTTATACTTAGTTTGCATGAGGCTCAAAGGGTTGTAAGTCCTATTTTTTGTTGATAAAGATAATTCTCTCTAGGTTTATAAGTTTGTTTTATCCTTATGTGGTGATTTGTTTCGCATCACCTTCCTCTCTCCTTTTCCCCATTTTTGGTAATATGGCTTCTACTTCTTGAAGTAACTTAATCTAACCATTAAGAAATAATTTTAATCAAGAACTCTAAAATGGCAGAGTTCCCCTTGAAAGAAGAAGACCTAAATAGATAGTCTCTCCCCAAAATTGATAAAACTATCATTTATCAATTTGGAACTACAACTGATGGCGATGTTGAAGTTTGATTCAATCCTCATCGATACATTTTACTTTCTAGGGTTTCTATCCCTCTTGAAACCTCAGAGAAGGCTAGATCGAATGGTTCACACACTCCTGAACCATCGATCGAGGCCCTTCGCCTAAATAAAAATCATATCTATCATCTAGTGAGAGAAAATCAATCACCCATCCAAATGAACTTTAGTCTTAATGAGCTACACAATAGGTTCTATGACTAGAGAGGTTATTCTAAAGGAATACTTCCAACCAAAGTATGATAATTTTTGTACTTGGTATAGAAGTTTTACTTCTCAAGACCAATGTCTCAAAATAAATGATTTATATTTCGAGAAAATGAGAGAAAGAAATAGTCAAGCCAAAGCAACTATTCCTTTCGTGGCATAGTTTTGCAGTTACTATGCTCAATCTGCTTAAGTTGCTGTTTTAACTACCAAAATATGGCAAACAGAGCAAGAAAAAATAATTGAAGCATCTTATCCTCCATCGCTATAAAATGGTGGATGATAAACCTTAGAATTAGCCTTTGGAAAAATAAGTTCTGATCTACAAATTCTAAAAGAATTTATTACTGTAATTAAACAACTTAATTATAGTAATAGTATACTTCAAATAATCACTGATCATCTTTTTAGCCTAGAGTCTAAAATTGATCAAATACTTAAACAAGGTTTCTAGCCCTAAAACTAGCAAAGCTTCAGAGAAAGCTTCTACTAGTATAAACCCATTGGTGAAACCTTTTATCCAACCACCTCCTAACCGGCTCTAAGTTAGACCCTCTTCAAGACATTCAATTTCATTCTAAATTTAAGTGAAATGTATGTTGGAGCTCTTGAAGATATCAGTCAATCGAATGAAGATTCAAATGAATCCTCAACCGAAACTGATACTATTCAATCAAGTAATTTTAAAAAAGTTCAAAACCTTTTTCAAGAATTACAAGATCCTCATCCTCCTCTTGATATCCAAAAACTTTCTTATCCAAAGAAAAATTTGGAAAAACATTAATATAAAAACCCACTCTCCCGATTTGTTATTTGAGGAAGATACTCATTTAAGAAATTCCTATGATGGAGATTCTTTATAGAATGGAATATTGATGGACTTTCAACATCAAATCATTCATACCCTTCATCAATGCTTATGATCGATCGCCGCTCACCTGATATCAAGAAACCTCATATTATCGTCGAGCCATCATGTGATTCTCGGAACTCAAAGGATGGTGGGATAATTTTCACGTTCCTCAAAGGGAAGACCTCCTTAGCAAATTGACTTAAGTACTAAGGATCTTCCAAAAGAATAACAAAACCTAATGAAATTTGGTCTATAATCTTCTCAAACAATTATAGATTATTTTGTTGATTCATTGGAGATCAAGGAGAAAAACCGCCCTTACTCCAAAATTAAGATGTCCATCCTTAACCCATTTTCAATGGTACAAGGATATATTTCTAAAGACGCCATGACACTTTATGATGCCAATAGCCTTCACCGGAAGAAAAAATTCATTGAAGGCCCCTAATCTATTTGAAAAGGTTAAGGTTTCTCTTGCTCCGATGGAACCATCCATATGAAACCCCAACATATGGAAACCTTATTTCAAGTATTAAAATTCAAGAATCGCTCGATCTTAAATTAAAAGAGCAAATGAAAAGAGAACGCCTATTGATCAAACATTGCTCATGAGAAATTCAACTGTGACCCTCAAGCTTATTCTGAATTAACGATCCATCAAAAAACTATGGATTTTGAGCTATCAGTAGATAAGGTGCTACAAAGCATCAAAAGATGTTATCCTCATGAGACCGAGATTCAACATAAGAAACATCTCAAAAAAATCTATGAAAATTAACTCGCCAAGGTGTTTAATCACCCTATCTATATCTGCAACAGTGGCGAGTCTTCTGACGGCGTCAACGTGGAATCCACTAGAGAAACTTAAATTCATAAAGCAGACCCACCAGAAGAAATAATTACTTTCCAAAAGTAGCCATCTTCACCAAAGAAGGAACCTACTTTACATAAAGTGGGTCCCACCAAATGAAATAATTGCTACTTTTCCAAAGTAGCCATCTTATAATATTCTGTACCTTTGCTTAGCCGCTAAGCAAAGAATCTTTTTTATTTAATAATAGTAGCTTTGCTTAACATCAAAGTTTATATTTAATAATTATGCTCTTAAAGTTGCTATTTTAACTACCAAAAAAATGGCAAATGAAAGTAAAGGAAAATAATTGAAGCATCTTATCCTCCATCATTGTAAAATGGTGGATGATAAACCTTTAAAATTAGCCTTCTAAAAATAAGTTCTCGATCCACAAATTCTAAAGGAATTTATTAATTTAATTAAACAACTTAATTATAGTATAAGATATTTCAAATAATCACCATCATCTTTTAGCTAGAGTCTAAAAAATCGATGCTTAAACAAAAGGTTTCTAGAAACTAGCAAAGCTCAAAAAGCTTATACTAGTATAAACCCATTTGTGAAACCTTTATCAACCACAAACGCTCTTAAGTTGACTCTCTCAAGACATTCAATTTAATTCTAAACTTAAGTGAAAAGTATGTAGGAGCTCTGAAGATATCAATGATGAAGATTCAATGAATCCTCACCAAACTAATATCGATCAATCATAATATTGAAAAGTTTAAAAACCTTTTTCAAGAATTACAAGATCCTCATCCTCCTTTGATATCCAAAACTTTCTTATCCAAAGAAAAATTTGGAAAAACATTATTATAAAACCGACCTCCCGATTATTTGAGGATGATACTCATTAGGAAATTCTATGATGGAGATTCTTTATATGAATGGAATATTGATGGACTTTCAACATCAAATCATTCATACCCTTCATGAATGCTTATTTTTTTGCTACACGCTCAATCACATCAAGCAAAACCTCGTATTCTCACTCGAGCCATCATTTCAGGATTCTCTGGAACTATGAAAGGATGGTGGGATAATTTTCTCAATGTTCCTCAAAGGGAAAACCTCCTTAGTGAAATTGACTTAAGTACTAAGGATCTTCCAAAAGAATAGTAAAAACCTAATGATAATTTGGTCTATAATCTTCTCCAAACAATTATAGATCATTTTGCTGGATCCATTGGAGATCAAGGAGAAAACTCGCCCTTACCCAAAATTAAGATGTCCATCCTTAACCCATTTTGATGGTAAGGATATATTTCAAGACGTGCCATGACACTTTATGATGCCACACCAAGCAAAAAAATTCATTGAAGGCCTTCCTAATCTATTTCTAAAAGGTTAAAGGTTTCTTTACGAGATGGAACCATCCCATATGAAACCCTTACATATGGAAATTATTTCATGTATTAAAATTGGTTTAGAATTGCTCATCTTAAATTAAAAGATCAAATGAAAAGAGAACGTCTACTGAACAAATGGCTAATTCTGAAAATTCAACCAGATCCTCATCCTTTATCTTATAAACACAAGAAAAAACATGAAAAACTATTTTTACTAAACGTGAAAAATCACGTCATAAAAAATGTGACAAATTCATGCACAAACACAAGCACTCTCATCCCTCTGGTTTTAAAACCAAAGAGACAAGAGAAATAAAATGTTACAAATGTCAGCATTAAACATTACAAAGATGCACCATCAAGAAGAAGTTAAATGAACTGATTGACTCAAGTTAAAACAAACCCCGATGAAAATTCTTATCCTCCGATTCTAAAAGAGAATCAGAAGAAGAAGAAGAAGAAATATATTTCATCTTCATCCTCATCAGATTCTGATAAATCTAACTATTGCAACTCCTGTCAATAGATAGATTATTATAAAAATATAATAAATATGACAGTTCTGTATATGCTCACCCACGAGCAAAAGGACCCATTAATTAAGCTTTTAGTACAAGTTGAAGATGATTCAACTCGTGATAAAATTATCAATCTTCTTAATGATAAGAAGAAATATAAATTAGAAAAATTTAATTACAAGCTCATATACCTTATCAAGTATTTAAGAAAACTCGAAAGTTCATCATCTTCTAATTGCCTTCTTAGAGCTAAAACCAATTAAAGAAACTAAAATTATTCAGAAATTAAAGTCGAGCAAGATCAAATGAATGGTCGCCTAATGATGAAATTAATTAAAATCATTCATTTGAAAATATTTTGATTCTAATAAAGAATTAGTTTCTACAAAATATGCAAAAGGCAATATACTAGAAATGGTATATTTCCATTAAATAAATTATAAATAAAGAATTTATTTTACCAAATTTAACTGCTCTAGTTGTAGCTGAGCAGATTTAAATTGTATACAAGAAGGAATAATTCCTTCTAAATATTTTGAAAAATAAGCCACTAAAAGCAAAAACGAGTGAATCTTTATAAATTAGTATAAATTATCATCTCATGTGTCAAGATGATATTTGTATTCAAATGCCTTTATTTTATCTTGACAACATATTATTTTGGAACTCTTTTCTTCTTAAAATAATGCTATCACTAGAATTGATGATAGAATTCAGATTTTCTTTGGGATAAAGAAATCACATTGCTTTTATCACCAATCCTAAAGAAATTATCATAAATGAAATGAATAGCTTAATAATAAGTCTATGCATATAAATTATTTACAAGAAGAAATTGCTAGTTTAACTATTAAACAACAAATATTTTCCCAAAATTAAAAGAAAATTAAAATTGCCACCAAAATTCCAAAGGAAGTTTTTGACAACCCAATGCTTTTTGAAAGAAAGACTCATGTAGTGGATCAACAGATAATTTCAATGAAGAGACATTCTACCAAGCTCATCCTCATGAATGAGCACTTTACTTTTATAAAAGAAGTGATTGTATTTATTAAGAAAGGAATAATTTGGCAATCCTACTCCTGAGAAGAATTCTATGTTATGAATTCGTAAAAAGGAAAGAGGAGACCGCTAATTTTGTAATTAATTACAAGCCATTAAACAAAGTTTTAAAATGGATCGACATATCCAATTCCTAATAAAAGGGATTTATTAAATAGTGCATAATGCAAAAATATTTTCCAAATTTGATTTAAAAAGATATTGGCATCCGGATAAAAGAATGATCGCTATAAAAAAGCATTTATGCCTTTGGACATTACAAATGGAACGTAATTCCCTTTGGTTTAAAAAAAATGCACCTTCAATTTCAAGATATCATGAATAATATATTTAAAGATTATTTTAAATATATTTTAGCCTATATTGATGATGTTCTGGTGTTCTCAAACAATATTGACGAACACTTCAACCATCTAAAAATATTTAAATGGTTAATTTTAAAAAATGGATTAGTTATTTCGAACCAAAAAATCAAATTATTTCAAAAATAAGATTTTAGATAATATATCAATGCTTATTATACCAATTAATAGAAGTATTGAATTTCAAATTCTTGATATCATTTAGATAAAAAACCATACTGGTTCAGAGCTCTCAATTATGTTTATTTCTATCAATCTTCAAAAAAAGATGCCCCACTCTTACGATTAAAAAGAATCCACCATGGTCCGACATTATACCATGTATGCAAAATTAAAGAAAGGGATCAAAACCTTCCCTATCTTAATCTTGACCCAACTAGTTTCAAAATTGAAATGAAGATGCCTCATAGGGCTTGGAAATCCTAAAGAACGAAAAGAATTCTAAAGAAGAATTAGTTTGTTTTCGTAAATGGAATCCTACTGTGAAAGTATTCCATTATCAAAAAAAAGAAATTCTTTGTGATTAAATGTATCTCACCCAAGATGATTTACTTTATCGATTTTCTCCTCAGATTGACGCTCTCAATCAAATACATCATTGAACAAGATGTCAAAAAATTTAGTTTCAAAATAAATTTTGCATCATGATAATCAGTCTTTGTGATTTTACATCAATTCAATAAAGGTAATGAAAATTCTCTTCATTTTCTAATTGAATTCTTGACAATCTGGATCACCCCACATGGAAGAATGATTACTCCTAACCGATGACATCTTTCTTTTCATGGAGGTCGCGGCCATGGCCTCTCTAATGGCAAAGATCCAGTCAATTCAATAATTGGCATGATCAATTTGCAAAATTATCTTTATGGTACTTCCTCTTCAACTATTGAAAAATGTTCCCTCTAATTGCAACACCATCTAAAATGCATCAAAGAACCTGCTTATTTAAAGAAATAAAATAGAATATTATTGAAATTAATCCCTCATTATTTAATAAATAATCCATCTTATGAAAGATATTTAAATCTTTCATTTGAAATCAAGAGAATATGAAAAATCAAACAATTAAAGTGTATTGAGATTAATCATGTTAGATCGAGAACCACAATTTTGTATAAAATGTATACAAAAAAGATCTTTCATAATGGGGTTTAACTCCATTCCAAGAGAAATGTATTCTTATCCTCACTAATTTAAATTCAAAAGGTGCATTTTAAACCAAAGGCATTACGTCCAATGTCCAAAGGGCAATAGAATGATTTTATCATGATCCGATTCTTTTATCTGATGCCAATCGTGATTTTAAATCAAATTTGGAAAATATTTTGCATTCAATCTATTTAATAAATTCTTTTATTAGAATTGATATCTAATCCATTTTAAAACTTTATTAATGGTTTGTAATAAATTACAAGTCATGGTGTCCCTCTTTTCTTTCAATTCATAAATAGAATGTACGCCCAAGGGGAGTAGGATTGAATTATTCCTTTCTTTAATAAATCAATTCTTACATAAAGCAAGGTAGTGCTCGCTCATTTGACAAGGATGAGCCTTGTGGGAATGTCTCGCTCATTGAAATTATCAATGTAACGGAGATCCACTACATATCTTACTTTCTAAATTAGTTGTCACCACAAACTTCCTTGAATTTTGGTGGCAATTTTGAATTTTTTTCTTTTTTTGGGAAGAAATTTGTTGTTTAAAATCTTGTAAATAATTTATATGCACACTTATTATTAAACCTATTTATTTTATTAATGATAATTTCAGATTGGTGATAAATGAAATGTTTTCTTTTCCCAAAGAAAACATAATTCCAAAGATATCAATTCTAGTGATTATTTTAAGAAGAAAAGGAGTCCTAAAATAATGTGTGTGTCAAATTTTGACTAAAATAAAATGCATTTGACAAAACATCATCTTGACATATCACGATGATAATTTATACTTAATTTGTCGACTCAAGTACTTTAACCATGGCTAGTTTTTCAAAATATTTAGAAGGAATTATTCCTTCTTGTATACAATTTAAATCTTCCACTATCATCACTAGAAAAGCTAAATTTAATAAATAGATTCTTATTTATAATTAATTTAATTGAAATATACCACCGTATATTCTCCTTGAATATTTTAAGAACTGTCGATTAATCTTCTATATATTTTCAAATGAATCGCCTTTTGATTAATTTGATCCATTGATACCATTCATTTGCTCTGCTCGCCTTTAATTTGTAACTACTTTTAATTTCTTTAATTCAAATTTTAGTTCGATAAAAATTAGAAGAATGAACTTTTGCTCATTTTTTCAAATACTGATAAGGAGTATATGATTGTAATTAAATTTTTCTAGTTTATCTCTTCTTATCATTAAGAAGATTGATAATTTTATCACGAAATCATCTTCAACTTATGCTAAAAGTTTAATTGTTTTGTCCTGCTCTAAGAGTATAGACTATCATATTTATTATATTTTATAATAATATTCATGACAAGACTTAGTTAGATTTATCAAATTTATTAAATCGATGAGGATGTATTTTCATCTTCTCGATTATTTTAATCGAGATGTAAGTAGAATTTTCATGGGTTTGTTTTAACCTTACAATCAAGTTCATTTAACTTCTTCACATGCATTTATTTGCATAAATGACCAGACCACATTTGTAATATTTTTTTATTTCTCTTATCTCTTTGGTTTTAACCAGATCTAGATTGTTTGATGAATTTATCACATTTTTTATGACGTGATTTTTCACATTTAGTAAAAACAGTCTTTCGTGTTTTTCCACTATTTTTGGAAAAAAAAAGACGTACCTGAGGATCACAGTTGAAATATTCACATAATTCGCCAAGCTGTCTTCGCTCAAGTAGACGTTCTCTTTTCATTTGATCTTTTAATTTAAACAGAATATTTAATCTTTAATACATGTAAATATGGTTTCCATATGTTAGGGTTTCATGGGATGGTTCCATCAGATAAGAGAAACCTTAACCTTTATAAATAGATGAAGGCCTTCAATGAATTTTGCTTCCAAAGAAGGCTATGATATCATAATGTGTCAATGCTAGAAATATATCCTTGTATCATCAAAAAATAAGATGGACATCTTAATTTTGAGTAAGGAGCTAGTTTTTCTCCTTGATATCCAATGGATCCAAAAATGATCTATAATGTTTGGAGAAGATTATACCAAAATTTTCAATTTTTTTTACTTTTGGAAGATCCTTAGTACTTATGTCAATTTTGTTAAGAGGTCTTCCCTTGAGGAACAAGGAGAATTAACCCAATCCTTTCGAGTTCCTAGAATCAAATGATGGCTCTGATAATATGTGGTTTTGCTTGATGCTTGAACAAAGATAAAACATAAGCATTGAAAGGGTATGAATGATTTGATGTTCAAAGTCTATCAATATTCCATTCAAATAAAAGAATCTCCATCATAAGAATTTCTGAAATGAGTATCTTCCTTAAATAATAAATCGAGGAGGTTTTTATAATAATGTTTTTCCAAATTTTTGATAAGAAAGTTTTGATATCAAGAGGAGGATGAGGATCTTGTAATTTTTGAAAAGGTTTTCAACTTTTTCAATATTATAATCAGATCAATTTCGGTTGAGGATTCATTTGAATCTTCATCCGATTGACTGATATCTTCAAGAGCTCCTACATACA
This sequence comes from Cymbidium sinense, assembly GCA_021442155.1. NCBI lineage: Eukaryota > Viridiplantae > Streptophyta > Magnoliopsida > Asparagales > Orchidaceae > Cymbidium > Cymbidium sinense. The sequence goes on along the minus strand of CM038226.1, from coordinate 31,496,149 downwards.
TTTCACTTAAATTTAGAATCAAATTTTGAATGTCTTCAGAAGAGGGTCCTAACTTAAGAGCCAATTTAAGAGATGGTTGGATAAAAGGTTTTATAAATGGGTTTATACTAGTAGAAGCTTTTTCAAATTTTCTAGCTTCAAACCTTTGTTTAAGCATGAATTTTAAATAAAATGATGATCAATGATTATTTGAAGTATACTATTACAATAATTAAGTTGTTTAATTACATTAAGTTGTTTAAGATAATAATTATTTTTGATCCACAAATTGCTAGTTTAACTTTTAAACAACAAATTTCTTCCACAAAATTTAAAGAAAAATTCAAAAATGCACCAAAATTCCAAAAGGAAGTTTGTGGTGACAACATGCTTTCAAAGAAAGACTCATAGTGATCTCACACATTGATAATTTCATGAACGACATTCCACTAAAGCTCATCTGTCGATGAACAGCACTATTTCTTAGCAAAGAAGAGATGACAAAGAAAGGAAAAATCCTACTTGATGTACATTCTATGTTATGAATTGTAGAAAGGAGAGAAGACCAATTGTAATAAATTACAAGCCGCTAAACAAATTTTTAAATGGATATCCAATTCTAATAAAAGGATTTATTAAATAGATTGCATAATGCAAAATATTTTCCAAATTTGATTTAAAATCTGATATTGGCATATCTTGATAAAAGAATCACGCTATAAAATAATTCTGGTTCTTTGGACATTCAATGGAACAATGCCCTTCGGTTTAAAAAAAAATAATTTTTTAGCATATCATGAATAATACATTTAAAGATTATTTTATATATTTTAATCTATATTGATGATCTCTGTCTCAACAATATTGATTTAACACTTCAACCATCTAAAAATATTTAAATGGTTAATTTTAAAAAATGGATTAGTTATTTGATAAAATCAAATTATTTCACTAAAATAAGATTTTATCATAAAATATCCAATGCTTCTATTATACTAATTAAAAGAAGTATTGAATTTGCTAATAAATTTCTGATATCATTTTATAAAACCAAAATTTCCTAGAGCTTCAATTATGTAATGATTATCAAAATCTAGCCAAAGATTACCCATCTTAGATTAAAAGATCTTCCACCATGGTCTAGAACAAACCATGGTATGAAAAGAAATTGGTTCAAAACCTTTATCTAATCTTATGGACCCTAGACCAAAATTGTTGAAACAGATGCCTATAAGGGCTATGGAGGTATCCTAAAGCGTGAAAGAATTCTAAAGAAATAATCTTTATTACTAAATGGAATCCTATTTAATAAAGTATTCATTATCAAAAAAAGAAATGTTTTGGATATGCATCTCAAAGATGATTTACTTAATCAAGATTCTTCTTGATTGAGTTCTCAATATCATTGAACAAGATGTCAAAAATTTACTTTCAAAATAAATAAATTTTTGCATCTTAGAATCAGTCTTTTGATTTGACATCAACCATTAAAGGTAATGAAAATTCTTTCGATTGAATTCTTAGACGATTGTGGATCACGCAAAGAATTACTATTCTAATCGAGATGTCTTTCTTTTCATGGAGGTCACGCCATGGCCTCTAATTAAGATCAATTCAACAATCATGAATAAACATATCTTTATTTTCCTCTTCAAAGAAAAAAAGGTGAACCCTCCAATAAAAACCTAAACACCATCCCTAAAGATGTCAAGCATAAGAACTGGATTTCTAAAGAAATAAAACATAATATTATTAAAATTAATCTTTCAATAAATAATCTGCCTTATTTGAAAGATATTTGGGAAACAATCCTTTCCCATTTGAATCTAATCGAGAAAATTATGAAAAAATCTTATACAATTAAAGTGTATGATTAATCAAGTGATGACAAACCATACAATTTTATAGCAAATGTGTTATACAAAAGATCTTTATCAAAGAAAATGGGGTCTAACTCATTCCAAGAGAAAATATTTTATCCTCCACTAATTCAAAATTGGATAAATTATTGGTGCTATGTAAATTAGATGAAGGCCTCTTCTTCTCAAACACAAATAAGGCATTCATGGATGTTCATAATGAACAAAGATATTATCAAAAGAACTTCATGGTTCTTCTGATGGTGGAACTATTTTTATAATTATTCTTCCATCAAATAAGTCTTCAATGATGGAAGATCAAAAATGAGGCTATTAATCCCAAAAAAATTATTCAAGGACAAAAAATTGCTCATTTCTTCATAATGGATTAGGAATTTATACTGGAAAGGACCCTTCAATCTTGGTCCTTCAAAGATTTTTACTAAAATGGTGAAATTCAATCAACATGAGGATAAGCTCAAGCAAATTAAAGATTATTAAATTTTTATCGAATTAACGATCCTCAAATGATTTTGAGAGAGACAAAGGTACTACAAAGCATCAAAAGACATTATCCTCATGAAACCGAGAGATTCAAATATAAGGAATTCAAAAAAAAATCTACTGAAAATCAACTCGCCAATAAATCACCCTATCTATATCTGGAGGTTGACGCTTATGTGAATCCAGAGAAACTTAAATTCAGGATCCACCAAAAGAAATAATTGCTACTTCAAAAGTAGCTTATTCCATATAAAGGAACCCACTTTACAAAAAGTGGGTCCCACCAAAAGAAATAATTGCTACTTCAAAAGTATCTTATAATATTATGTACCTTTTCTTACAAGCAAAGTATCTTTCTATTTAATAATAGCTTGCTTAACAAAGTTTATTTAATAATTATATCATTTAACTAATCAATTTTCTCTCTTGTTTAATAATTGTATTTTTTCGCAAAGTCTCTCTGTGTGCTCCACTTTTATATAAATCATCTTGTATTATGTGTGCTCACTTTTCTTCTCTTCTTCTTTCTATTCTTGACTCTTCTTAGTTCTTCTTGCTTCCTTAATCATAAGTTTTTTTTAAGTTTTAATCAATAAGTGTTTTTATATATCCCTAAAATTATGAGGCATCCGTTCAACAATTTTGAAACTAGGTCCGCAAGATTAAGACAGGAAGGTTTTGAACCCTTTTAATTTATGACCGCCATGGTATGAGAACCATGGTGGGGGGATTTTTTTTAATCTGCCAAAGAGTAAAAGATCTTTAAAGATTTTGATAAAATCCTACATAATTGAGAGCTCCTAAGAACTAGCTGGTTTTATCTAAAATGATATCAAAAAATTTAAAATTCAATACTTCTATTAATTGGTATAATAGAAGCATTGGATATATTATGGCCTAAAAATCTTATTTTAGTTTGAAATAATTTGATTTTTGGCTCTGAAATAACTAATCCATTTTTAAAATTAACCATTTAAATATTTTTAGATGGTTGAAGTGTTCATCAATATTATTTGAGAACATAAGAACATCATCAATATAGACAAAAATATATTTAAAATAATCTTTAAATATATCATTCATGATATGTCAAATTCAAGGTGCATTTTTAAACCAAAGGGCATTACGTTCCATTCGTAATGTCCAAAGGGCACCGTAAATGCTGTTTTATAGCGATCTGATTCTTTTATCTGGATCTGCCAATATCCTGATTTTAAATCAAATTTGGAAAATATTTTTGCATTATGCAATCTATTTAATAAATTTTATTAGGAATTGATATCGATCCATTTTAAAACTTTATTTAACGCTTGAAATTAATTATAGTCAAGGTCTTCCTCTTTCCTTTCTACCAATTCATAACATAAAATGTACATTAAAAGGAGTAGGATTGCCAATTATTCCTTTCTTTAATAAATCACAATCTCATCTTTGCATAAAAGCAAAGTATTCATCCGACAAGGATGAGCTTTAGAGGGAATGTCTGCTCATTGAAATTATCAATGTATGGGAGATCTACTACAAGTCTTTCTTCCTAAAGCAATTGTTGTCACCACAAACTTCCTTTGGAATGTTTGGTGGCAATTTTGAATTTTTCTTTAATTTTGGGAAGAAATTTATTGTTTAAAAGTTAAACTAGCAATTTCTTGTAAATAATTTATATGCATAGACTTATTATTAAGCCTATTCATTTCATTTATGATAATTTCTTTAGATTGGTGATAAATGGAATGTGATTTCTTTATCCCAAAGAAAACATAATTCCAGATCATCAATTCTAGTGATAGCATTATTTTAAGAGAAAAGGAGTTCCCAAAATAATGTGTTGTGTCAAATTTTGACTAAAAAAAAAGGCATTTGAATACAAATATCATCTTGACACACTACGTGATGATAATTTATACTTAATTTGTAAAGACTCACCATCACGCCTTTAACCGCTTTTTTTTTAAAAATATTTAGAAGGAATTATTCCTTCTTGTATACAATTTAAATATTCCACTATCAACTAAAAGCAAAATTTGGTAAAATAAATTCTTTATTTATAATTAATTTGATGGAAATATACCATTTCGTATTTTCCTTTGAATATTTTGTAAGAAACCTGGTTCTTGATTAGAATCGCTTTATATTTTCAAATGAATTGCCTAATTAATTTCAAGATCCATTGACCATTCATTCATTTTTTTCCTCGCCTTTTTAATTTTTGAACTTAATTTTATTTTTTTTAATTCGCTTTTAGCTCCTAAAGAAGTCAATTAGAAGATGATGAACTTGCAGATTTTTCTTAAATACTGATAAGGATATATAGGCTTGTAATTAAAATTTTCTAATTTATCTTTCTTCTTATCATTAAGAAGATCGATAATTTTATCACGAGTTGAATCATCTTCAACTTGTGCTAAAAGTTTAATTAATTGGTCTTTTTGCTCGTGGGTGAGCTTATACGCCTATATATTTATTATATTTTATAATAATCTATCTATGACAGATTTACAAGCTTAGATTTATCGATTTATAATCAAAGAAGATGAAGATGAAATATGTTCTTCTTCTTCTTCTTCTGATTCTCTTTCAGAATCAGAGGATGTAAGAAAAATTTTCATCAAGGTTTGTTTTAACACTTCATCAATCTAAAGTTCATTTAACTTCTTCTGATGATGCATCAATTTATGTAATGACTACTACATATTTGTAACATTTTATTTCTCTTGTCTTTGGTTTTAGAACCAGGACGAGAGTCGAGCATGAATTTATCACATTTTTTATGATGTGCTTTTTCATGCTTAGGAAAAATAGTTTTTCGTGTTTTTTCCTTATATTTGGAAGATAAAGGACGTACCTGATGATCACAGTTGAATTGTTCGTAGAATTTGCCAAGTTGTCTACGCTCAAGTAGACGTTCTCTTTTCATTTGATCTTTTAATTTAAGATCAAATAAAATTGCTAAACCAGTTTTAATACATGCAGAAATAAGGTTTCCATATGTAAGAGTTTCATATGGGATGGTTCCATCGAGTGAAGAGAAACCTTAACCTTTTCAAAATAGATTAGAAGGCCTTCAATGAATTTTGCTTCCATAAGGCTATCGCATCATAAAGTGTCATGACTAGAAATATATCCTTATACCATCAAAAATGGGTTAAGGATTGACATCTTAATTTTGGAGTAAGGAATTTTTTTCTCCTTGATCTCCAATGGATCCAGCAAAATGATCTATAAATATTTGGAGAAGATTATAGATAATTTTCATTAGGTTTTTGTCTTGGAAGATCCTTAGTACTTAAGTCAATTTCTCTAAGGAGGTTCCCTTTGAGGAACAAGTGAGAAATTATCCCACCATCCTTTGAGTTCAGAGAATCTAAAATGATGGCTCGAGCACATGTGGTTTTGCTTGATGTCTAGATTGAACAGTAAAAAACATAAGCATTCGATGAAGGGTATGAATGATTTGATGTTCAAAGTCCATCAATATTCCATTCATATAAAGAATCTCCATCATAAATTTCCTAAAAATGAGTATCTTCCTCAAATAATAAATGAGGAGTGGGTTTTTTATAATAATGTTTTTCCAAATTTTTTTTTGATAAGAAAGTTTTTGGATATCAAGAGGAGATGAGGATCTTGTAATTCTTGAAAAGATTTTGAACTTTTTCAATATTACTTGATTGATCAAGACGCTGAGGATTCATTTGAATCTTCGATTGACTGATATCTTCAAGATACATACTTTTCACTTAAATTTAGAATCAAATTCAATGTCTTCGTAAGAGGGTCCTAACTTAAGAGCTAGGAGGTGGTTGATAAAAGGTTTTACAAATGGGTTTATACTAGAGAAGCTTTTCTAAAGCTTTGCTAGTTTGGCTAAACCTTTGTTTAAGCATCCGATCAATTTTAAACTCTAGGCTAAAAAAGATGATCAAGGATTATTTGAGTATACTATTACTATAAGTTGTTTAATTAAAGTAATAAATTCTTTTAGAATTTGTGGATCGGAACTTATTTTTTTGAAAGCGGCTAATTCTAAAGGTTTATCATCCACCATTTTTATAACTAATGGAGAATAATATGCTACAATTATTTTTCCTTGCTCTGCCATTTTTGGTAGTTAAAATAGCAACTTGAGCAGATTGAGCATAAGAATCGAAAACCATGCTAAAGGAATAGACTTTTTGACTATTTCTTTCTCTCATTTTCTCAAAATATAAATCATTTATTTCAAGATCTTGAGAAGTAAAACTTCTATACCAAGTATGAAAATTATCATACTTTGGTTGGAAGTTCCTTCATGACCACACTATGATAATTTATACTTAATTTGTAAAGATTCACCGTCAAGCCTTTAATAGATTGTTTTTCAAAATATTTTAGAATTATTTCTTTATATAATTTAAATCATCAACTAGAAAAATTTGGTAAAATAAATTCTTTATTTATAATTAATTTAATGGAAATATATTTCGTATATTACCTTTGATATTTTGTAAGAAACCGTTCTGATAGAATCTCATTTTCAAATGAATGTTTATTAATTTCAAGATCCATTACCTAATTATTTATTTGCACTTTCTCATTTAAGTCAACTTCTAATTTTATTTTTAATTTCACTAAAAAGTCAAAGATGATGAAGCCATTTTTTCTTAAATAGAAGAAGTATATGATTTGAATAAATTTTCTAATTTAACTTTCTTTATCAAGAAGATCGATAATTTTATCAAAGTTGAATCATCTTCAACTTGTGCTAAAAGTTTAATTACTCCTTGCTCAAGATGAATGCACTCATATTTATTATATTTTTTATAATAATCATCGCATGAAGGTGATAAACTAGATTTATCAGAAGAATATGATAAAGATTGAGCACCAATAATTTATGCCAATTTTGTACATAAATTAGGAGATTTACATTTTCTCTTGATGGAGTAACGCTCGCTTTGATGAAAGATCTTTTGTATATTTTCTTATACAAAATTATATGGTTTAAGATCATTCATGATTAATCAATACACTTTAATTGTATTAAGATTTTTCATAATTTTCTCTTGAGATTAGATTCAAAATGGAAAGGATTTCAAATATCTTCAAATACCACATTATTTATTGAATAATCATGATTAATTTCAATATTCTATTTTATTTCTTAGAGAAATAAAGTGTTCTGCCAAACACATATTTTCAAGGAAAATTTTTTTGGTTCATTTTCAAATCAGAAAGAGGAAGTACAATAAAGATAAGTTTGTAAATTGATCATGATAATGTTGAATATATCTTGCCATTAGACCATGGTGACCTCCACAAAAGAAAGATGTCACAAGTAATTATCTTCTATGCGTGATTCAATCACATAAGAATTCATGTCAAAAATCAAAGAGAATTTTTCAAAGTTTGGTGATATGTAAAAAAAAATTCTAACATCCTTCCCTCCCTGTGGATTTACATCATGCTCGATACCACTTACACCGATATAAAAACACTTATTTATTAAAGCTTAAAAAAGTACTACACATGGCGTAAGCGGAAGCGTGAAGAACCAAGGAGAGTACAAGAGAGAATAAGAGAAGAAGAGAAGGGAAAATGACAAGCACCAATAATTTATGCCAATTTTGTACAGAAATTAGTGGAGGATAAGAATACATTTTTTCTCAATGGAGAAATCCCCATTCATTGATGAAAGATCTATATTTTGCCATACAAAAATTGTATACTTCTATCAAAAAAAATGATTAATCTCAATACACTTTAATTGTATTAAGATTTTTTTCATAAAGGATTATTCTCGAGAGATTATTCAAATGGGAAAGGATTATTTCAAATATCTTTCAAAGGCACGCATTTATTGAATAAGAGGGATTAATTTCAATAATATTCTATTTTATTTTTTTTAGAGAAATAAATTCTTGTCAACCACATCTTTTGGATGGTGCATTTTTTTAGAGGGTTCACCTTTTCAACGATTAAGAGGAAGTACCATAGATAAGTTTGCAAATTGATCGTAAGTCAAGAATTGATTGGATCTTGCCATTAGATATGGCCCCACCTCCATGAAAAGAAGATATCCTCGCTAGAGTAGTCATTCTTCCATGCGGGGTGATCCACTAATCGTCCAAGAATTACTCTCAAAAATTGTGAAGAGAATTTTCATTACCTTTAATGAATTCTTCTCCTAATCGAAGATAGAGTCGATTGCTATGATGAAAAAAATTTATTTTGAAACCAAATTTCTACATCTTGTTCAATGATGTATTGAGAGAACTAATAATGAAAGAAACCGATTAAGTAAATCATCTTTGAATTTTGAGATGCAATTCTAAAATAAAATGATGTATTCGATATATGTTGAAGTTCGATTCAACCCTCGCCGATCCATTACACTTCCTAGGGTTTCTATCCCTTCAAACCTCGAGAAGTCTAGATCAAATACACACTCTCAACCATCGACGAGGCCCTTGCTAAATAAAATCATATCTATCATCCAGTGAGAGAAAATCAATCTCCCACTCCATCTGAAATGAACTTTAGTCTTAATGAGCTACACAATAGGTTCTAAGACTAGAGAGTTATTCTGAAGGAATACTTCCAACCAAAGTACGATAATTTTTGTACTTGGTATAGAAGTTTTACTTCTCAAGACCAACGTCTTGAAATAAATGATTTATATTTTGAGAAAATGAGAGAAAGAAATAGTCAAGCCAAAGCAACTATTTTTTTCGTAGCATGGTTTTGCAATCACTATGCTCAATCTGCTCAAGTTGCTATTTTAACTACCAAAAAATGGCAAAGAAAAATAATTGAAGCATCTTATCCTCCATCACTTGTAAAATGGTGGATGATAAACCTTAGAATAAAAAAGTTCATCCACAAATTCTAAAGAATTTATTACGTAATTAAACTTAATTATAGTAATAGTATACTTCAAATAATCACTAATCATCTTCTTTAGCCTAGAGTCTAAAAATCGATGCTTAAACAAAAGGTTTCTAGCCCCAAACTAAAAGCTCGTAAAAAAAAAAGCTTCTACTAGTATAAACCCATTTGTAAAAAACCTTTATCCAACCACCTCCTAAACTGCTCTTAAGTTAGGACCCTCTTCAAGACATTAATTTGATTCTAAATTTAAGTGAAAAGTATGTAGCACTTGAAGATATCAATCAATCGGATGAAGATTCAAATGAATCCTCAACCTAAAACCGAGCATCATCAAGTAATATTGAAAAAGTTCAAAACCTTTTTCAAGAATTACAAGATCCTCATCCTCCTTCTGATATCCAAAAACTTTCTTATCCCAAGAAAAATTTGGAAAAACATTATTATAAAAAACCAACACCTCCTTATTTATTATTTGAGGAAGATACTCATTTCGTAGGAAATTTTTATGATGGAGATTCTTTATATGAATGGAATATTGATGGACTTTCTGAACATCAAATCATTCATACCCTTCATCGAATGCTTATGTTTGCTACTGTTGTTCAATCTAGACATCAAGCAAAACCTCATATTGTCGCTCGAGCCATCATTTCAGGATTCTCTGGAACTCTGAAAGGGCGGTGGTATAATTTTCTCATTGTTCCTCTAAGGGAAGACCTCCTTAGCGAAATTGACTTAAGTACTAAGGATCTTCCAAAAGAATAGCAAAAACCTAATGAAAATTCAGTCTATAATCTTCTCCAAACAAGTATTGATCATTTTGCTGGATCCATTGTAGATCAAGGAGAAAAAACTCGCTCCTTACTCTAGAAATTAAGATGTCCATCCTTAACCCATTTTCGATGGTACAAGGATATATTTCTAGCACGTGTCATGAAACTTTATGATGCCAATAGCCTTCACTGGAAGCAAAAATTGAAGGCCTTCTCTATTCTTGAAAAGGTTAAGATTTCTCTTCGTCTTTACGATGGAACTATCCCATATGAAACCCTTACATATGGAAATCTTATTTCTGCATGTATTAAAACTGGTTTAGCAATCTGCTCTGATCTTAAATTAAAAGATCAAATGAAAAGAGAACGTCTACTTGAGCACAAATAGCTTGGCGAATTCTGTGAGCAATTCAACTATGATCCTCAGGTACATCCTTTATCTTATAAACACAAGGGAAAAACACAAAAAACTATTTTTCCTAATTGTGAAAAATCACATCATAAAAAATGTGACAAATTCATAAACACACTCTCGTCCCTCTATTTTAAAACTAAAGAGACAAGAGAAATAAAATGTTACAAATGTGGTTGTACAAGTCATTATGCGAACAGATGCACCGTCAAGAAGAAGTTAAATGAACTTCAGATTGACGAAGGGTTAAAACAAACCCTGATGAAAATTCTGCCTACATCCTCTGATTCTGAAAGAGAATCAAAAGTGGCAGAAGAATATATTTCATCTTCATCCTCATCAGATTCTGATAAATCTAACTATTACAACTCCTGTTAATAGATAGATTATTATAAAAATATAACAAATATGGCAAGTCTGTATACGCTCACCCACGAGCAAAAGGACCAATTAATTAAACTTTTAGCACAAGTTGAAGATGATTCAATTTGTGATAAAATGGATTTACTAAATTGATTGCATAATGCAAAAATATTTTCCAAATTTGATTTAAAATTTGGATATTGGCAAATCCAGATAAAAGAATTGGATCACTATTAAACAGCATTTACGGTACCCTTTGGACATTACGAATGGAACGTAATGCCCTTTGGTTTAAAAAATATACCTTCTGAATTTCAGCATATCATGAATAATAAATTTAAAGATGATTTTAAATATATTTTAGTCTATATTGATGATGTTCCTGTGTTCTCAAATACCATTAACGAACATTTCAACCATCTAAAAATATTTAAATAGTTAATTTTAAAAAATGGGTTAGTTATTTTTGAGCCAAAAATCAAATTATTTCAAGCTGAAATAAGATTTTTAGGCCATAATATATCCAATGCTTCTATTATACCAATTAATAGAAGTATTAAATTTCTAACAAATTTTAGATATCATTTTAGATAAAACCATACAGTTCTTGAGCTCTCATTATGTATATGGATTTCTATCAAAATCTTGCCAAAGATGTAGCCTCTTTTGGATTAAAAAGAATCCCCCATCATGGTGATACTCATACCATGGTAGTGCACAAAATTAAAGAAAGGGTTCAAAATCTTCCTGTCTTAATCTTGCGACCACTTTCAAAATTGTTGGCGATGCCTCGAGAAGGGCTATGGAGGTATCTTAAGCGGTGAAAGAATTCTAAGAAGAATTAGTCCAATTTGTTTTAGTAAATGGAATCTACTCAAAGTATTCCATTATCAAAAAAATGCTTTTACGTGATTAAGTGCATCTCAAAATTACAAGATGATTTACTTAATCTTTTCTTCTTCATATTATTGTTCCTCGGTCAAATACATCATTGAACAAGATGTCAAAATTTAGTTTCAAAACAAATTATTGTATCATGGTAAGACTCTTATTCGATTGATCTCGAATTTATTAAAGATCTTCTCTTCTAATTTTGGAGAATTCTTGCAGGAACGATCAGAAGTGGATCACCCCATATGGAAGAATGACAACTCCTAACCAAGGAAGTCTTTCTTTTCGCAGAGGTCACGGCGTGGCGCTAATGATCAATTCAACAATTGATGATTTAAAGACATATCTTTATGGTACTTTCTCTTCAACTATGGTTGAAAAGGTTGAACCCTCTAAAAAAGCTGCAATGCCATCCCTAAAAGATGTCATTGCACAAGAACCTATTTATTTCTCTAAAGAAATAAGATAGAATATTATTGAAATTAATCCCTCTAATTATTCAATAAATATTCCATGGGCCTTATTTGAAAGATATTTGGGAAATAATCGTTTCCCATTTAAATATAATCTCTCAAGAGAAAATTATGAAAAAATATTTATACAATTAAAGTGTATTGAGATTAATCATGTTAGTGATGACGAACATATATTTATTTTAACAAAATTTCTAAATCTTTCAATGTGAATTTCCATTCCATTCCAAGAAAAATGTATTCTTATCCTCCACTAATTTCTTTTGGCATAAATTGGTGCTATGTATGAGATGATGAAGGCCATCTTCCTTCTTAATGACAAACGAAGGCATTCATGGATGTTCATAATGAACAAAGATATTATCAACAAAGAACTTCCAGCATGGTTCTTCAGATGGTGGAACTATTTTGGAGCAAAATTAAATTTTCTTCCATATCCAATCAAAGAAGTCTTCAATGATGGCATGGAAGCTGACCCCAAAATGAGGACTATTAATCCTAGAAAAATGATTCAAGGATAAAATCTTGCTCATTTCTTCACGGACTGTCAAATCCCATGGATTTGGAGCTAGAACGTTATACCTGAAAGGACCCCTTCAATCAGTTGGTCCTTCAAAGATAATTTTTACTAAAATGGTAGAATTCAATCAATATTGAGGATAAGCTTAAGTAAATTAAAGCCATTATTAAAGCTTATTCTGAATTAACGATCCCTCAAAAAACTACATATTTTGAGCTATCAGTAGATGAGGTACTACAAAGCATCAAAAGATGTTATCCTCATGAGACCAAGATTCAACAAGAATGTCTCAAAAAATCTCTAATCAACTCTCGGGTGTTTAATCACCCATCATATCTCTGATAGTGGTGAGACTTTGAGATGGAATCCAGAGAAACTTAAAGGACCCACCAAAAGAAACAATTGTTGCTTTCCAAAAGTAGCCGCTTATCTTCACCAGCAAGGAACCTACTTTACATAAAGTGGGTCCCACCAAAAGAAATAATTGCTACTTTCCAAAAGTAGCCATCTTATAATATTTTGTACCTTTGCTTAGCCTCTAAGAAAAGTATCTTTTTTATTTAATAATAGTAGCTTTGCAACAAAGTTTCTATTTAATAATATCATTGTAACTTCTAGCAATATTTCTCTTTGTTTAATAATTGTACCTTTGCTTCTAAGCAAAGTCTCTCCTATGCCTCCACCTCTATAAAAGGCTCTGTCTGTGTATGTGCTCTGCTCGGTCTCTTTTCCCTTCTCCTCTTCTCTATTCTCCTCTTGTACTCTCCTTAGTTCTTCTACTTCACCTTTCATGCTCGTAAGTTATTTTTAAGTTTCATCTTTATTCTCATCAGATTTTGATAAATCTGATAAATTTAACTGTTTCTTTAAGCATCTGATCGATTTTAGACTCTAGGCTAAAAAGATGATCAGTGATTATTTGAAGTATACTATTACTATAAGGTTTCTCTTCGCCTCTACGATGGAACCATCCCATATAAAACTCTTACATATGGAAACCTTATTTCTGCATGTATTAAAACTGGTTTAGCAGTTTGCTCTGATCTTAAATTAAAAGATCAAATGAAAAGAGAACGTCTACTTGAGCGCAAACAGCTTGGAGAATTCTGCAAACAATTCAACTGTGATCCTCAGGTACATCCTTTATCTTCCAAATACAAGGGAAAAACACGAAAAAACTATTTTTCCTAAGCATGAAAAAGCACGTCATAAAAAATTTGATAAATTCACGCGCAAACACAGGCACTCTCGTCCCTCTGGTTTTAAAACCAAAGAGATAAGAGAAATAAAATGTTACAAATGTGGACATACAGGTCATTACGTAAATAGATGCACTGTCAAGAAGAAGTTAAATGAGCATCAGATTGACAAAGGGTTAAAACAAATCCTGATGAAAATTCTTCTTACATCCTCTGATTATGAAAGAGAATCAGAAGAAGAAGAAGAATATATTTCATCTTCATCTTCATGAGATTCTGATAAATCTGATAAATCTAACTATTATAAATCCTGTCAATAGAAAGATTATTATAAAAATAAAATAAATATGACAAGTCTGTATACGCTCACCCACGAGGAAAAGGACCAACTAATTAAAATTTTAGCACAAGTTGAAGATGATTCAACTCATGATAAAATTATAGATCTTCTTAATGATAATAAGAAAGATAAATTAGAAAAATTTAATTACAAGCCTCCTATATACTCCTTATCAGAAGTATTTAAGAAAAAATCTAAAGCAAGTTCATCATCTTCTAATTCAGCTTCTTCAGCAGAGCTAAAAACTGAATTAAAGAAACAAAAATTAGAAGTTCAGCAAATTAAAGCTGAGCAAAGCAAATGAAAGGTCATCGAATGGATCTTGAAATTAATTAGAAGATACCCAATTCATTTGAAAATATAGAAGCCAATTCTAATCAAGAACCAGGTTTCTTACCAAATATGCAAAAGGCAATATACCATAAATGATATATTTCCATCAAATTAATTATAAATAAAGAATTTATTTTATCAAATTTAACTGCTCTAGTTGATAGTGGAGCATATTTAAATTGTATACAAGAAGGAATAATTTCTTCTAAATATTTTGAAAAAACTAGCTAGCGGTTAAAGGCATTCGACGGTGAGTCTTTACAAATTAAGTATAAATTATCATCTGTGGTCATGTGTCAAGATGATATTTGTATTCAAATGCCTTTTATTTTAGTCAAAAATTTGACACAACACATTATTTTGGGAACTCCTTTTCGTCTTAAAATAATGCATATCACTAGAATTGATGATACTGGAATTCAGTGTTTTCTTTGGGATAAAGAAATCACATTCTGTTTTATCACCAATCCTAAAGAAATTATCATAATGAAATGAATAGGCTTAATAATAAGTCTAGGCATATAAATTATTTACAAGAAGAAATTGCTAGTTTAACTTTTAAACAATAAATTTCTTCCCTAAAATTCAAAGAAAAAAATTCAAAATTGCCACCAAACATTCCAAAAGGAAGTTTGTGGTGATAACCCAATTACTTTTTGGGAAAGAAAGACTCATGTAGTAGACCTCCCATACATTAATAATTTCAATGAACGGGACATTCCCACTAAAGGTCATCCTTGTCAGATGAAAGAGCACTACCTTACTTTATGCAAAGATGAGATTACTGATTTATTAAAGAAATAATTCGGCAATCCTACTCCTCTTGGGCACATTCTATGTTATGAATTGTAAAAGGAAAGAGGAAGACCCGACTTATAATTAATTACAAGCGTTAAACAAAGTTTTAAAATGGATCGATATCCAATTCTAATAAAAGGATTTATTAAATAGATTGCATAATGCAAAAATATTTTCCAAATTTGATTTAAAATCACGATATTGGCAGATCCAGATAAAAGAATCGGATCGCTATAAAATAGCATTTATGGTGCCCTTCGGACATTACGAATGGAACGTAATTCTCATTGGTTTAAAAAATACACCTTCTGAATTTCAGCATATCATGAATGATATATTTAAAGATTATTTTAAATATATTTTAATCTATATTGATGATGTTCTGGTGTTCTCAAACTCAAACAATATTGATGAATACTTCATCTAAAATATTTAAATGGTTAATTTTATAAAATGAATTAGTTATTTCAAAATCAAATTATTTCAAAGCTGAAATAAGATTTTTTAGCCATAATATATCCAATGCTTCTATTATACCAATTAATAGAAATTTGAATTCTAACAAATTTCTTGATATCATTTTAGATAAAAACTAGGTTCTTAGGAGCTCTCAATTATGTAGCTAATTTTTATCAAAATCTTGCAAAAGATGTCGCCCCACTCTTTGTCAGATTAAAAAAGAATCCCCACCATGGTCTAATACTCATACCATGGTGCAAAATTAAAGAAAGGGTTCAAAACCTTCCCTATCTTGATCTTGTGGACCCCACTAGTTTTAAAATTGTTGAAACTGATGCCTCTGATAAGGGCTATGGAGGAATCTTAAGCAATGAAAGAATTCTAACAAAAAATTAGTTCGCTTTGTTTTTGGTAAATGGAATCCTACTCAGCAAAAGTATTTCATTATCAAAAAAGAAATACTTTTTATGATTAAGTGCATCTCAAAATTCCAAGATGATTTACTTAATCAGTCAAATACATCATTGAACAAGATGTCAAAAATTTAGTTTCAAAATAAATTTTTGCATCATGGCAATCGCAGCTCTCTGTTTTTGATTTCGACATAGAATTCAATAAAGGTAATGAAAATTCTCTTCCTGATTTTCTAACCCGTGAATTCTTGTAAGGAAGATCAGGGGTGGATCACCCCACATGGAAGAATGACCACTCCTAACCGAGGAAGTCCTTCTTTTTGTGGAGGTCGTGGCTGTGGCCGTACTAATGGCAAAGATCCGGTCAATTCAACAATTGGCCAGATTGATTTGAAAACCTATCTTTATGGGGCTTCCTCTTCAACTACGGTTATAAAGGGTGAACCCTCTAAAAAAGCTGCAACACCATCCCTAAAAGATGTCGTTGCACAATAACTTATTTATTTCTCTAAAGAAATAAAATAGAATATTATTGAAATTAATCCCTCTGATTATTCAATAAATAATCCGTTGGCCTTATTTGAAAGATATTTGGGAAACAATCCTTTCCCATTTGAATCTAATCTCTAAAGAAAAAATTATGAAAAAACCTTAATACAATTAAAGTGTATTGTGATTAATCATGTTAAGTGATCCATACAATTTTGTATAGCAAATGTGTTATACAAAAAATCTTTCAACAAAGTGAATGGGGAACTCTTCCAAGTGAAAAATGTATTCTTATCCTCCACTAATTTACGATAAAATTGGCATAAATTATTGGTGCTATGTACAAAAGATGAAGGCCTTCTTCCTTCTCAATGACAAATTAAGGCATTCATGGATGTTAATAATGAACAAGGATATCATCAACAAAGAACTTCATGGTTCTTGGATGGTGGAACTATTTTGGAGCGAATTAAATATTCTTCCGGATCCAATCAAAGAAGTCTTCAATGATTGGATGGAAGCGCCCCAAAATGAGAATTAATCCCAGAAAAAATGATTCAAGGATAAAATCTTGCTCATTTCTTCAAAATCCTATGGATTTGGAGCTCGAACGTTATACTTGGAAAGGACCCCTTCAATCAGCTAGTCCTTCAAAGATAATTTTTACTAAAATGATGGAATTCAATCAACATTTAGGATAAGCTCAAGCAAATTAAAGCTATTATTAAAGCTTATTCTGTATTAACGATCCCTCAAAAAACTATATATTTTGAGCTATCAGTAGATGAAATACTACAAAGCATCAAAAGACGTTATCCTCATGAGACCGAGATTCATAAAGGCGTCTCAAAAAATCTACAAAATTAACTTCATGAGGTGTTTAATCACCCCTATCTATAAGCGGTAGTCTTATGGCGTCTACGTGGAATCCCTTTGGAGAAACTTAAATTCATAAAGAAGACCCACCAGAAGAAATAATTGCTACTTTCCAAAAGTAGCCGCTTATCTTCACCAGCAAGAAACCTACTTTATGTAAAGTGGGTCCCACCAAATGAAATAATTACTACATTCCAAAAGTAGCCATCTTATAATATTATGTACCTTTGCTTAGCCTCTAAGCAAAGTATCTTTTTATTTAATAATAGTAGCTTTGCTTAACAAAGTTTCTATTAAAGGAAAGTTTCTCCTTTCCTCCACTTCTATCTAAGGAGGCTATGTCTTTGTAATTAGTGTGCTCAATGCTCAGTGCTTTCTTTTGGTGGGATCCACTTTATGTAAAGTAGGTTCATCAGAAGATAAGCTCTATATAAATTATTTACAAGAAGAAATTGCTAGTTTAACTTTTAAAGAAATTTCTTCCCCAAAATTCAAAGAAAAAAATTCAAAATTGCCAAATATTCCAAAGGAAGTTTGTGGTGACAACCCATTGCTTTCTAGGAAAGAAAGACTCATGTAGTAGATCTCCCACATTGATAATTTCAATGAGCGGGACATTCCCACTAAAGCTCATCCTTAAAATGAGCAGCACTACCTTGCTTTATGCAAAGAAGAGATTATCAATTTATTAAAGAAAGGAATAATTGACAACTACTCCTCTTGAGGCAGCATTCTAAGTTATGAATTGACGAGGAAAGAGGAAGAGCGACTTGTAATTACAAGTCGTTAAACAAAATTTTAAAATGGATCAGATATCCAATTCCCAATAAAATGGATTTATTAAATAGATTGCATAATGCAAAAATATTTTCCAAATTTGATTTAAAATCAGGATATTGGTAGATCCAGATAAAAGAATCGAATCACTATAAAATAGCGTTTACGGTGCCTTTCGGACATTACGAATGGAACGTAATGACCTTTGGTTTAAAAAATGCACCTTAATTTGACATATGAAAAATCTCTCTTTCCCTCCCGGATTTACCCCATCATGGCTCGATGCAACTCCCATGGCTTTATCCCGTCTTTGTCGCAAATGGCCATCCCATTGATGCTTGATAGTGTTAAGTCCGCTTATTGTTGGTGGATAATTCTCGATGAGGTATATATTCCCATATTGATCGCAAATAGCCGTAAATCCCTATTGCGTGAGGCTTGAAAGGGTTGTAAGTCCTATTTTTGTTGATTGTCTGGGAAGATAATTCTCTAATGGAAGTTTATACTTAGTTTGATTGATCCTTATATGGTGATTTGTTTCAAATTCTCCCTGCATCATCTTCCTCTCTCCCTTTGTCCCCATTTTTGGTAATATGTCTTCTACATCTTTTGAAGTAACTTTTAATCTAATGATTAGGAGAAATAATAATTTAATCAAGAACTCTGAAATGGCAGAGTTCCCCTTGAAAGAAGAAGACCTAAATAGATGGTCTCTCCCCAAAATTGATAAAATTATCATTTATCAATTTGGATCTACATCCGATGGCAATGTTGAAGTTTGATTCAACCCTCGTCGATCTATTACACTTCCTAGGGTTTCTATCCCTTCTGAAACCTCAGAGAACTCTAGATCGGATGGTTCACACACTCCTGAACCATCGGTAGAGGCCCTTCGCCTAAATGAAAATTATATCTATCATCTAGTGAGAGAAAATCAATCTCCCACTCCATCTAAAATGAACTTTAGTCTTAATGAGCTACACAATAGGTTCTAAGACTAGGCAGGGTTGTTACAGGAATACTTCCAACAAAGAATGCGATAAGGAGGCTCATGCGTGTATTATGTGTGCTCGGTGCCTTTCCCTTCTCTTCTTCTCTTATTCTCTCTTGTACTCTGTTAGTTCTTCACGGTGGCGAGGCGAAAAGAGAATGAAAAGATGAGAAAACAAAACAACATAGATGAAGGGTATGAATGATTTGATGTTGAAAATCCATCAATATTCCATTCATATAAATAATCTCCATCATAGGAATTTTTCTAAATGAGTATCTTCCTCAAATAATAAATCGAGGAGTGGGTTTTATAATAATATTTTTCCAAATTTTTCTTTGGATAAGAAAGTTTTGGATATCAAGAGGAGGATGAGGATGTAATTCTTGAAAAGGTTTTGAACTTTTTTTACTTGATTCATCGATATCGATTTGGTTGAGGATTCATTTGAATCTTCATCCAATTGGATATCTTCTTGAGCTCTACATACTTAAATTTAGAATCAATCAAATGTCTTGAAGAGGTCCTAACTTAAGAGTCAATTTAGAGGTGGTTGGATAAAAGTTTTACAAATAGGTTTATACCATATAGCTTTTTTTCAGTTTGGTGGCTTTTGTTTAGCGTCGATCGATTTTGAATATTCTAGAATCAACATATATATATTAATTATATAATAATGGCATCGTAAAATCTATATTGGGGTTAATTAAATACTAATTTTTTTTAATTAATAATACCTATGTCCTATCTAGCCCTAACCGTCCCTAATCTCTCTATTCAAAGCATGACCCAAGTCGGATCGCACGCGAGCCCGACAGAGGAAGCTTCGGCTTCCTCCTCCCCCTCTCGTTCGCCCCGTCTCCTTCAAACCGTAAGAAACCACTCCCGCCCGTCCTCTCTAAAAACTGAAAGCCCTCCCTCTCGTTCCAACTCCTCCAATTGTACAGGAACTGCACAATCTCCCCTTCTCAAGCTTTCGGTTCATCCTTCAAAAAGCCGCAAGCCTTCAGCTCTCGTTCTCCCCCGATTTCCCTTGATCCGAAGGAACGAAGCTGCGGGTAAGCTCTCGTTCTCTCCCGATATCCCTCAAAACCGAACGCTCGATCTCCATCCGAAAAAAATCTCGCTCCCATTTCCACTCTCTCGGTCCGTCGCCCTTCAAGCATCGATTTGTAAGCATTCGCTCTCCTCCTCTCAAGCCGTAAGTCTCGCATTCGATTCGCCTCCCCCTCTTCTCTCGTTTTGTTCGTCCAAACCAAACAAAGGAGCACGCGATTCCCTCTGTGCGAGCCGAACAAACCGGCTCCCTCGTTCACTCAACCCGAGCCGCGCGAACCGTGAGCCTCACCCGACCTCCCTCCCTAGGCAGCACTCCCTCTCTTCCACACTGCTATTGTAGCCTTCGCTGCTTTGCAGAACCTTTTCCCGTATGTACAAAATGAGCGGCTGAACCGAGCAACCAAAGTAGACCTCTCCCTCTTCATTCTACCTCTTTCTCTGCCCTCTTTCTCTTAACCTACTTAGGACAACAACAACCTCAAGCTGACTTCCCTCTCCGACGAACCAAACCGTAAGCCTCCCCCGTTCACAAACGGCGGCTGACGAGAGAGGACTCTACCACCAGGTATGTTCCTCTCGGTTTTCAACACCTCATCTAAATCGAACCTCTAATTGGATTTTCTATTCAATCTCTTTACGATAGAAGGAAGATTGGATTTAAACATTATTACTCTTAGGTTACAAATCAGTTGCACTCTAGCAGGTTTATCATTGTTGCTGATTGTGGATGTGAAGAAATATATAAATGTGTATAAAATATATGTATGTGTGTTGACCTCATTTTTAGGATGAGCTCGCGACCCCTCTATCTTAGACTTAGGACTCCTCTTAGACTTTAAGATATCCTTAGCATTAAGATACATCTAGTGATTAGGTGGACATTCAACCTAGCCCTAGAGACTTAGAAGAGTTAGCCATAGGAATATATTATGTCTTAGGGGTGTTAGGAAAATTTGCTTACCCTATAGCTTGAATCAAATTCCTCTCTTCCTTCCTTCAAGTCAAACTTAAATCAATTCCAACTTAATTGATTTTCTCCAAACTCAAATCAATTTCAAATGTTTGAAATCCATGATTGAAACACATGATTGAAGCTTATGATTGAAATTCTAAGTTCAAAATATTTCCTAAGTCCTTTGATTCCCTCTCATAGACTTAGCCTAAATCAACTATAAATCAATTCAAATTTAAGGAATTTTCTCACAACCCATTTATATTCTCATTTATATTCACATATATAAATGAAATATAAATTCAAATCAATCAAATCAAATTCAAAATTCAAAGCCAAATCAAAATCTTTTCTAAGTTACTTTGATTCTCTCTTATGGACTTAGCCCAAATCAAGTTCAAATCACTTCAAATTCATGAGATTTTCTCATAACTCATTTATATTTTCATTTATATTCACATATATAAATGAAATATAAATTCAAACAACCAAAACTAACTCCAAAAATCAAACTCAAATTCAATCAAAATCCAACCTAAGCCTTTCCAGTCAAATTCTTGAACTTAGGCAAATCAATTTCAAATCAAGCCAAACTCTTGATTTTTTTTTTCTTTATGATTCAATCAACCCTTCAA
The DNA here is from genome assembly GCA_021442155.1 of Cymbidium sinense. Classification (NCBI taxonomy): domain Eukaryota; kingdom Viridiplantae; phylum Streptophyta; class Magnoliopsida; order Asparagales; family Orchidaceae; genus Cymbidium; species Cymbidium sinense. The sequence goes on along the minus strand of CM038226.1, from coordinate 31,474,187 downwards.
TCATGAATCCAAATATAAACATAAACTTCAATCACCAAATCAAAACTAAATTCAAAAATCAAACCCAAGTCAAACTCATGTTCACCCTTTGAACTTGAAATTGTCAAATGAATCAAAACCCATTTAACTTCAAACCACTTGAAAATGGATTTATATTTCAATCATAAGTCCATATGTGAGTTCAATCAAACTCAAATCAAGCTTTGACCAAGCCATTTGACCTACTTAGGCTCACTTGACCCAAAATGACCTAAAGTACCCCTTATGAGCCAAATTCTAATCCTAACCAAATTGGATTGAACTAAGTCCGCCTAAGCCTCTCATCATGATCAACAGCCATCATAAGATGATCAATCACTCAAATTGGGTTAAACCAAGTCAAACCTAAGGGTTGACCAAGTCAACACTTAGTCAAAATGAGACCCAACATAACCAAAAACCACCATAGGATAAATTGATTGAAACCATTGATCAAACTCATTCATGACCAATGTTTGAACTTGACCAAGTCAATATTTGAGCCTACTTGCTTAATTGACTTGACTTGACCTAAAAGGTCAAAATATGTTGAAACTTGATTTAAGCCAAATTGATTGAACCAATGGGTCAAGTTCATTCCAAAATGATAATTGAACTTGACCAAAGCCTCAATTTGCCAACTAGACTTAACTTAGCCCAATTGACCTTGAACCCAACTTGACCTAAAATGTCATATTGAGCCAAAATCAAATTAAACCAAAATTGATTGGAAACAAAGATAACAATCCATTTTAAATGACCAACCTAACATAAACCAACCCATGACCTAGCCCAAATAGGTCAAATGGGTCAAATTGGTCAACTTGACCCATTTGACATAAATGAACTCAATTGAACCATAATTAAATATAAACCAAATTGAATCAAACCAAAGGCACCAAAACATTTCAAATGGTCATATGAACTTGACCCAACTCTTAGTTTGACCCAATTTGACCAATTGACCAGTTGACCCATTTTGACCTAATCAACATGAGCCAAATCATATCAAATCAACTCCAAATCCATTGAAACTTGGCCCAACCCATTTTTCAATCATTCCAAACATATTCAAATTGAAACTCAAGCCAAAAGACCATTTTACCCCTAGGCCTTTGGCCAAATTCACTTGGAATTTGGTCAAATCCTCTTCATGACCACACTTGGCACCCTCTTAGTGGACCAAGTGGACACTAGTGAGTGTGGTGCACCTAACCCAATGGGTTTAGGTCAACCCAACCCAACCAAAGGCTAAAACTGACCATCTTACTTGAAATTAAGCACATGGAATCCCTCCTCCACTCAATTAAGGCACATGGGAGCTTCACCACTCCACTCCTCTAGTCAAACTGAATGCAAGGACACTCCTAACAGCCTAACAAACCCATGGAATGAGGTCAATTGAATCAAAATAGCAAGATCTTTCTCGGTCGTCAAATTTCTCGAGAGGGAGATATACTCCCCCTAATTCCATTTGAAATCATCACTCTCCAATTCGATTGAGGTTAGGGAAGTCAGAGCAAGCCATTGCAAGCCTCCCCAAGCTTTCTAGAATGAGTTTGAATTTCCATTTTCTCAATTTTCATAGACTGAAAATAGGGGAGCTCCACTTGAAATCCATCTCAGTCAATACTCCAAACCAACCCAAATTCTCCTTCGAGCACCCTAAGAGGATCAAATCGAGCTCACTCCAAGCTTCACACATGTTCTCCAAGAAAGGGAGGAGTGCCTTTGACCAAGATCGAGCTCAAGTGAAGGTGAACTTGGCCTATAAGAAGATCCATCCAATTTTAACACCTCAAAACTTCAACAAGGCTTCATCTCCACTAGACGAAGCTACTTCAAGGGAATCGAGCGCCGGTGATAGCCTCCGACGAGGTATGCCATTAAATCTAGCTTAGATTAGCCATGGTGTGGAGGTTTGTGAAGTGAATTTCCATCTCATGAGAAGTTAGCCATTGGATGTGATCTCCCTTACATGGTGATGGTGTGGGCTGAGTTTGGATTCAATCCAAGCTCAATCGAGCTCGGATCTTTCCCTAGAAGATGGACGGTGGCCATCTCTCACAGAGAAGATCAGGGATGAATCATGGGCCATCCATCTGCTTGTTTTGAATGGATGACCATGATTAAAACATGTAGGATCCATGGATTAATCCTTTAATACCGTGGGTTTAATACCTACCATCCGATCCTTGATCGGACGGACAGAAAGAAAGCGCGTAGCACTACCGCTGATGCGGCGCTATGATGTGACTACTTAAATAGCCTCTTTCATTGCGCCACATGGAAAGTGCGCACCGCGTCAGCCTCCACATGGCACCGACATGATTAGCTATATAATTAGGGGATTAAATTACCTAATTAATCAGGAAAACTCAAATATTCATATCTAAGTGTAGAAAAATCAGAAAAATATGAAATAAATTACATATGAAAGATAATTGAATGTATAATATTATAAAATTGATTTTGATGGATTTTGAATAGTGTTATTTTCTGAATTTGGGTTTTATTGGAAATATAATTAGCTTAATTACCCTATGATTATTCCATTAATTAATCTCAAACTTCTCATGTGTATTTAGTGGGATGACTTCTGCCTCCCTTAATTTTTTTGGGATTTATTAATAGTTTAATTAGGATAATTGCTGGATTTAATCCTAATTACTCTTCTAATATAATTAAACTTAATTAAGTGTGTAATCAGTGATGTAATCCCTTGATTGAGTTAATTAAGATTTGTTTAAGTGAATAGGAGATTTAGGGAATAATTTTAGGATATTTTCTTAAGCTATTCCTTAAACCCCCTCTTTCTTCTTTAATCTAAACTTAATTAAGGATTAATTCACTAATTACCTACCTAATTGATTTGATAAAATTCTAAAACCTTCTAGAACTTAATTAATTCACTTTGGGTAGATGCTTAGGTGATCAATAACCTAAGTACATTAAGGAAATCAAAATCCAACTCACATGTGTGAGAAGGATTATGAAATTACTTAACTTAAACTCCTTAGCTTAATTAATCATTAATCATGAGTCAAATACATTAGGCCCTTTTCTTCTTAGGTGCATTGCTGATTTAAATTCCTTGTGCGGCTTAATGTCATATCATTAGCTCATAATTATTTGATTAAATATGCTAAGGTGGTATAAGTAAGGAGAATTAATACACTTAATTCACACCTTAACCTAATCAAAATATAAAAATCATCTAATCATCTAAAGATTAAACTAAAATGCATACACATGGGGGAAATGGGTTAGGACCAGCAAATATTCTTTCACATTTCCTAAATCAAACATAAAGCAAATTCAAAACAAAAATCACATTAAACAAACTTTGATTTACTTTAAACTTTCTTATTTTATAGGATTGTCTTTAGGAATTAATTAGGGTGAATGTGTTTACATTATTTTCATCACTTTCTTTCTTTCTTAACATGCTAAATGTGTATGTCATATGAAATTCTTGCATTCATATCTTTTAAAAAACAAAATTAAAATGAAATATTTTTTTATGTTAAATTGCATGTTTTGGCTAAAGTAGAAATATGAATAGCTATTATCACTATTAAATTCAAAATTATTTTCAAAACTTATAAATCAAATATCAAAACTGAAAGGTATGCTACTTATACTTTATTTATATTCTTGTATGTGAATATAAAAATGTGTCTTATGTTTGCTTCCTTTCTTTCCTCTTAACATAGATTTGAATAAGATTTATAAAGTGTATAGTTCTTTTAAAAGAACATAACACTTGTTTAAAATCTATTCTTATCCTCTTCCATGTTATAACTTAAGTAGGATTCTTACATTTACACACATAAATTGCATAAACAAACCAAAAATTAAATAAACATAAACTTTGCATCTTTCTTTTTCCATTTATCTCTTTTGTACATGCATATGTATTTAAGGAAAGTGATATATTAGTCTGGACAACTCCGGGGTTGCCAGGCTTTAAGTAGCCTTAAGTAGGTCTTGTACCTTACACCCTTGGTGCTAACAATGACCCCATACTCACTTATGCCTTTTATACATACACATGTGCATATGAATAAAGGATAAAAGAATAACCCTTTTCTACTTAATGAAAATCATGCATCGTAAAGCATTCCAATTTTCTTAAGTAATATTTCTTAGCGTTCATCATAAAGTGTGCTAAATATTTTTATTTGCATGTATAGATATGCTTAGGATTCATTCATATGCATGTTATACATGTTGGGAAAGAAAATGAAGCGATGTGTGTTTTGTGACATTAATTCACTTTACTTAATCTTAAAATATCTTTCTTTTTGAATAGGTTTATTTAGGGGAAATATAAACTTAGGATTAATTAAAATACATAATAAGACATTCACTAAAGAAAATAAAATATGAATCCACTTTAGAAATTACTTAAGCTAGGGAAGGAAAGAGAAGTTCTCTTCTCTTTTTCATCTCTTTACAACTTAGTAATTAATTGTAGGATTCACTTAAATCAAATCAAAATACAAAATAAAATCAACCCAAATCAACTAAATACTTAAATGAAACCACCTATCTAAGTTGAAGATCTTCATACTTAGAAAATCTAAGCCTTAAAGCCATAGCTAAGCATACCACATAAACTTTTTAAAGCACACACAGTAGACTATGTCACCATTTCTAGCTTTAGGTTAGGGCGGTGCATGGTTTGATGTTTGCTTTTTTATTTTTATTGTATTGCTTCTAGTTTGGATTTAGGTTGAATGTGCGTAGAATAAATGGTAGGGTGATCTTAGTCTAACCATTGTCTTCTACAGGGGATTGTGCTTAAGGGGCACTGTAATAATTAAAAATATAAATGACAAATGACCAATTTATTTTTAGGTTTGTGCGATGGTTCCCAATCACAAATGACCTTTTATTCTTTTTTGTTAGATTTATAAAATGTTTGATAGTTTATTTAGCTTGTGCATTAGAAATGACATATTTTTCTAATTTCTTACTTGCTTGATGTATGACTTGGATGATGATTAGGCTCTTAGAGAAAATAAATCTTCTACCAAATTAAATAACTCAAAATTAAAAATAAATAACTCATAATGTCACCTAAAGCCTAAGTTAAAATCAAGATAAAAGAATTAGTAACCCTTTAGCTGGATGTGCACTTTTTTTTTTTCTAACATCATGCATAAAAAGCATATTATTTCACTCTTGATTAGAGGGCTTCCACCTTTGCCAGAGAATTTGGCTTGACCTTTGAAAGCCATGATGGAAATACACCTACTTATCTTGCTAATTTTTGGCCCATAATCTTATTCTCATGCATTAGACATATGAATCCTATAGCCCGAGTCAAATGATTGTCCAAAATTAAAAAAATATATGTAAACATTTTGCATTAGATTTAAGTCATTTGAAAGCATGTCCTTACATGATCTAATCTCTTTAGAGAGTATGTTTAAGGACTTAGTCTCTTACTGAATAAATAACAACATTGATATCTTGCATAAACATAAGACTAGCCTACATGAATTTAAAACCGTAAGAGGAGTTAGTTGGCGGCCACTCTCAGGCGGTTGTAAGTCTAATAGTCAGGTGGTTTATCCTCTCTTGTGGAGGTAAACCAAATACTCATTTTTACCTTAGATTTAGGTCATATTTTTGGCCCTCACTAAAGTTCCCTAGATTTAGGTTCTGAGGTTGCTTCTCCTCTTTGTGGGCTATAAGTATAAATCCTCACCTCTTAGGCATTTCCATGATCTTGTATCATGGAATTGTAAGCCCTACATTTCTAATAAAAATTTAACTCAAATAAATTAATTCAATTTCAAAAATGTAAAGCCCAACCCTAGGTAGTTTGGAATACTTATTAGGCTTCCTAGTATCTTAAGCATCCCCTACTTATTTTCATTTGGCTTTGATAAGAACTCCCTCCTCTTGATCGATCCCACTTGACTTTCTAAAAATAATCAATCGATTGATAGGCCTACCTTTTCAAAATCTTTGGAGACAACGATTATTTACCTTAATCGAGAATATTCCTAAGGAATCTCATTCCTTAGGATGTAATTAACTATAGGGGCTTGCCCCTATAAGGAACTTAACGAACCTAGTTTAAAATAAACCTAATTTACTTTTCCATGTAAAGTAGGGGAAGAATCTCCGTTATATATGTAGACCCATTGTCTTTAAGAGTCCTTATTAAGGTGATTAGGTCTATTGTAGGGTGGTTACTTTTATCTTTCAAGATAGTATACCTCTCCTCAATGTCATACCCGATCACCCTAATAAGAACATCTGTGGATCTACATGGTGTTCAAATGCAAAGAGTATATTTCTATCTTCATTTTATGCACATAGATTAAAGAAGGAAGTATACATCTTAAGAAAAATGAATGAAAATTTTCACCACAATGTGTTTCTTTATGCAGGTTTTAAGATCTCATCATGCTCATCAGGGCGTGACGAGATGAAAATCTACCGAGCTGTTTCAAAACACTGACTGTCGTGCTCATCAGGGCGTGATGGGTAGGCCTAAAAAAGCTATTAAATGTTGCACTCATATGCTGAAATATTACCAAAATTTTGACTGAATTTTAGACTTAGAAAAGGGGTGGTGGTGGTGAAGAATCAAGATTCATTTAAAAGAAATCAATCACATCAAAAATAAATCATCTGAAATAAAATTTAAATGTGTAGAAATTGCATATATATTTGCTTTTATACATGTGATTGAAGGTCTCATTATGCTCATCAGGGCGTAACGAGATTGAAATTTGGCCAAGGTGCTTCAAAACACCAATCGTCACGCTCATCAGGGCATGACAGGTAGGCCAAAATAGTTTCAATGTAGCCCCATATAGAGAGATGATGTTGGAATACTGTCGAAATGCTGCTGAAATTTCATCAAATTTTTTAGACTTAAATTTAAAAATAATTGAATATTAAATTAATGGTGAAACATAAAGTCTTAAAACAAAATAAATTCATGAAGATTGAATCTAAACGATCTCAATGAATATTAATATTAAACAAGAATGAGCTAAGTGAGAATGATTATGAATAAAAAAATATTTATTAAATATAATATTAAAATATGATAATAATTGAGCAAGACAAGATTAAATAACTCACTCACATGCTATAGCAATGGTTAGTTGGCTAAGAAGAACTAATTGAACTTTGTTGCTTACGTTATATCATGCATGAATATGGTTGAAAGAGAATAAGCCAAATTCAAACATGACTTTGAATTCATGTTAAACTTATAAGAAGGTTGTATGAAGCTAAAAGGCTAATTTTCAAATGGGGGTAGAGCCCAAATAAAACTCTAGAGAGAGGTTCACAAAGAACATGCCTTCTTACATGACAATGTTTATTTTAAAATGAATTGAAGAAGGCTCTCAATGGACATGAAATTAAAGCACATAGGATTTTGTTGAGTGCTATTTTCAAACTAAAGTGAAAATCAAATAAAATTCATAAGAGGTTTTCACTATAACTAAATAGCCTATTAGCAAGCATAATTGAGACTTTTACTGAATAATCGACTTATATTCAAAAGAAGCTTGAATTCAAGTAAGCTCGCTTAAAGGAAGTATAACAGCTTGTATGAGCGAATATCAAATTTGAATATTGAATTTGCAAAGATTTAATAAGTCTTTAATGAGCATAATCAACCATTGAAGTTTAGGAATTATGCGAATAAATAAAATTCAAGCAAAGATATAACCTTTTAGTGCAAATACAAACCAAATTCTATGATATAATATGCCACCGAATATGCAATTCTTCGTATAAGAAGACATAAGACGATACTAAATTAAATGCTACACTAATTATGGACCTTCCATCAATCCAAAAATAAAATAAATTTTATTCTAATTATGATTTTTAAAATCAATAATTTTATTAATTAGATAAAATTATCTAAGCCATAAATACGTGCATGTGCTCGGACATAGAGATTTAAAGTGCAAATTTTAATGTCTAAAGAGATTGTGCAGGCTAAGTTGGGATTAAATAAAAATATGAAATTAATATCATAATTTAGAAATAAAATTACCTAAAATACTAAATACCCGCATGGGCCCCAACATTATGTCGAATGCTTAAAATTGGTGTCTAAGGATGTTGTGCAGGTTGCTTCCTGGTTGGGTCTTAGGACCGGGTCCTATGGTGTTTTTTTTGTTTATGTGTTGTGTGTATATGTGAGGGGATACCACGCAGATCCACAGATATACTTATTAGGGTGATCGGGTATGACATTAAGAAATAGTATACTATCTTGAGAGATATAAGTCACTACCCTATAATGGACCTAATCACCTAATAAATACTCCTAAGGCATGATGGGTCTTCGAATATACTAAAGATTTTGTTCCCTACTTTACATGGAAAAGTAAAGCATGGTTTATTTAAACCGGGTTTATTAAGTTCCCTATGGAGGCAAGCCTCCATAGTTATTTACATATTAAGGAATATGAATTCCTTAAGAATACTCTCGATTAAAGTAGAAGATTATTGTCTCTAAAGATTTCGAAGATAGGACTATCAATAAATTGGTTATATTTTTGAAAATCAAGTGGGAGAGATCAAAAGGGGGAGAGTTCTTATCAAAACTAAAGGAGATGAGTAAGGAGTGCTCATGATACTATGAAGCCTAGTGAGCACTCCAATCTGTCTTATGGTTGGGCTTTATGTAATCAAAATTGAGGAGATTTAATTATTTGAGTTGAAATTTTATTAGAAACCTAGGACTTATGGTTCCACAATACAATGTTATGGAAATGCCTAAGAGACGAAGATTTATGCTTGTAGCCCATAAAGGGAAACAACAACCTCATATCCTAAATCTAGGTAGCTTTGGCCAGGGCCAAAGCATAACCTAAATCTAAGCTGAAAGTGGGTATATGATTTGCCTCCACAAAAGAGAGTAAACCACTCGACTGCTAGATATATTATTGCTTGGAGTTGCAGGCAGCTAACTTCTCATACGCTTTAAATCCATATAGGCAAGTCATATGTTTTACAAGATAGTTAGTTGTTATTTATTTAGAAGAGGAAACTAACTCCTTAAACTCACTCCTTGAGAGACTAGATCATGAAGTGCATGAGTAATGACTTATTCTAATGCAAATTTTAACAAGTTTTATTTGATTTTTGGACTTTTTTATTTTGACACAGGCTATATGTTTTTGTATGCCTAAATGCATGAGAAATTGATTATGGGCCAAATCAAAAGAGAAAGAGGTGTCTTTCCATCAAAGGCTCTTACAGGTCAAGCCTTTATTCTCTAGCACTGATGGAAGCCATCTCTTAACAAGAGTGGAAGAATATGCCATGCATGATGTTATGCATACAATCATCCAGCTAAGGAGTTGCTAAATATTTATTATCTTGATTTAATTCCCAGGCTTTTGTATGAGGTTGTGAGTTAATTTTAGTTATGAGTTGTTAGTGGGATAACAAATTTATTTTCATCCTAGGAGTCTAAGCAGATCCATACCACACAATAATCACCAATCATAAAGAAACTATGAAAAGACATTCTATTTCTAATGCACAAGCTAAACAAAATATCACACAATTTTATAAAGCTATCGCAAAAGAATAAGAGTCCGATGTGGTCGGGTACTGCCGTACAACCCAAAAAAAAAATGTGGATAGCTGAGCTCTACCCTTATATATCCTGGTATAATAAAAGAATAATTACAATTATAAAATGATAAGTGTTATGGGGGGTCTTCATTCTTTATCCTCCATTCTTCACTCTTCATCTTTTGTTCCTTTATCTTGATTTGCTCCTTTTCTTTCTTTCTTTTGGTTTGATTTACTCCATTTCTTTCTTTCTTTTAGCTTTGGTTTGTTTTAATTTAGAATTAATTTGGATTTTGGTCAATTTGACCTTTTAGGTCAATTTGGGCTAGGTTGAGCCAAGTTGACTAATTGGTCAATTTGGGCTCAATCATGGCTTTGGTCATGTTCAACAAGTGATTTAAAATGAACTTGAGCCATTATTTGCAATCAATTTGGATTAAATCATGATTTGACTCATTTTGACTTTTTAAGCCAATTTGGGTCAACTTAGGTCAAGTGGCCAATTAGGCTTGGTTTGGCTCAATTAATGGCTTGGTAATGTTCAATCATTGATTATGGATGGGTTTGAGTCAATAGTTACAATCAATTTGGCATATCATGGATTTTGGCTAATTTGTATTTTATTTGGGCTAAATGTTGACTTGGTTTGACCAAATTCAAAGTGGTTGATCACCCCATGATGATTGTTGATCATGATTGAGGTTTAGATAGGCTTAGTTCAATCCAATTTGGGTTGGATTAGAACTTGGCTCAAAAAGGTCCTTTAGGTCACTTTGAGTCAAGTGAGCCTAAATAGGTCAATTGGCTTGATCAATGTTTGATTCAAGTTTAGTTGAACTCACATATGACCTTAGGATTGAAATATAAATCCAATTGTAATTAGTTTGGATCCAAATGGGTTTTGGTTCATATGATAATTTCAATTCAAGAGGATAAACTTGGGTTTGATTTGGGTTGACTTGGATTTGGTTTGATAATGGTGGTTTATATTTATATTTGGATCAATGATTGTAGGAATGATTGAATCATGAGGAAATCCATGAGTTTTGAGTTGATTTCGGTTTCATTTAGCCAAGTTCAAAAGTTTTGCTAAAAGGGCTAAAATTGAGAATTTGTTTTGATTTTGATTTAGTTTGAACCATTTGGATTTATATTTCATTTATATTTGTGAATATAAATGAAGATATAAATGGTTATGAGAAAATCATTTGAGTTTGGAGTGATTTGGAAGTAAATTTGACAAAATTAAGGGATGTAGGTCAAAAAAGGCTAACTTGGATTTTAAATTGGTTTGATTTATTTTGATTTGATTTGAAAGGTTTGAATTTGGATTTCATTTATATTTATGAACATAAATGAAGGAATGATTGATTTATAAAGAAACTAACCAAGTTTGAGTTGGTTTAAAGGGATTTTGGCTAAGCATATAAAGGTGGTTCATATGGCTCAGGAAGGGGTTTTAGAATTTAGAGTTAATCATGGGTTTCAATCTTTTGGAGTTTGGAATTAATTTTTGACTTGGAATTTGACTAGAGATTGAATTTGATAATTGAGAAGATCAATTGGATTGGGGTTGATTTGGATTTTGTTAAGGCTAAGTCCATAAGATAAAAATCAAAGGGCTTAGGAAGGGATTTAGAGTTTGAATTAAATGATGGATTTCAATCATTGGATAGTTGGATTTGATTCTTGATTTGGATTTGAATTTGTGGTTTAAAAGAAGGAAGCAAGGATTGGGTTTGGGCTATAGGATAGGCAAGTCCTCCTAAATCCCTAAGGCACAACCTATTCCTATGGATAACTTTTCTAAGTCTCTAAGGTTAAGTGTTCACCTAATCACTAGAAGTGTCTTAAGACTAAGGAACTCTTAGTGTCTATAAGATTCTTAAATCTATGATGAGGAAGTTGAGGGCTCACTCCAAAAGTGAGGTCAACAAAGGGCACCTAATAGGTGTGCTATGACTGACAAGGCACACTACAAGTATTAGTGTTGACCTAGTCGATCAACAACGTCCGAAGGAACACAAACACTAACATAAATGATCTACTCCTAAACTCGAGGTGTAGAAGGAATCAAGATCTTAGTGCAATGAAACTCAACTCATGCCAAGGGCATAAGGGAGGAAGAAGGGATCAAGCATGTCAACCTTCCACTAGGGAAGCAGACTCAAGTTATCCACTAGGGATATGAGGTTTGGATTTGAATGCAAGATATGATTTGGGTAGAGTATCCACTAGGACGTTGAATGTATAACCCACCAGGGATAGATACATGAACCTTCCACTAGGGAAGCAGGTTCAGGTTATCCACTAGGGATAAGGATTTGATGAGATTTCTTTTGAGGGTGCACTCGCTGAGGAATGCAAGTTTGAATTGGATTTAATCAACTCCAATGGGGAGAAGTTGGGAAGACTGATGTATCGATAGGGAGAAGTTGGTTGATTATTTTTTTTTAAGTTTAGGATTTTCGATGGACCCTGTCGATTTGTGATGGACCGCACTAAGAAGGGGCCATGTCGGCCTAGGCCTGTCTCAAATTTATTGATCCAAAGGGGTAGTCCACTAGCCACATGGTAACACTATCCGGCCTAAGGGGTTTCCCTTTGGTGTGCAATGGTCGAGTTAGGAGGAAAGCATGGGGAATCACATCCTCCTAAACAAAGGACCACTAGGGTGGTCGGTCACTTGCATAATAAATCAGACCCGACCTAGGGTGACTATTGAATGAATGCCTCTGGGGACTTATATCAACTCGAAAGTAGTCAAGATAATGTCATTTGATTGATTTATATTTACTTTAATTTCATTTATTTTAATTTGATGGATCATATCGGTTTGCAATTGATCCACTAAGAAGGGGCTAATATCAGCCTAGACCTATCTCGGATTTACAAATCCAAAGGGATAGTCTACCGATCTTGGGGTAGAACTAACCAACCAAAGTGGTGCCTTTCGATGTGCAATGGTCAAGTTAGGAAGAAAGCATGGGGACTCACATCCTCCTAAAAGAAACCACGGGTGATGGGTAAACTAGCTCTCGGACCGACCTAAGGTCGGTTTACAATTGTGTTGAAAGAATGCGTAATAGGCTTATATCTTTCAAAGAAAAGATGACCGTCTGGGTGACTCCTTGGTGGCACAACAAGTTGAACCTGACCTAAGGGTGATTACTGAGAGAGTGCCGACCTGGGGACTTATCTCAACTCAAAGTAGTCAGATAATTCTTATAGGGAGTTCTGTTGACACTACCATAAAGATTGGATGCCTGCTTGGGAAAGGGGCCACTAGAGGCTTGAATTCCTAATCCACAAGCAAATATATATTTTGTTTGTTTTATATTTGTGTGGACCGTGTTGGTTTTTGAGGGACCATACTGAGAAGGAGCTTATATCAGCCTAGTCTTATCTTAGACTTACTGGACTAAGGTAGAATCTGCGCATCCGCTGAACAAATTCTCCAACCATAAGGGTGACTACTAGGAAATGGAGACTGTCCAATTCAAGAGTAACCAGGGTAGTGTCTAAATGGGGTCGCTAAGGATGTGATCCAAATAGAGTGCCCACAAGGGAGGTGCTGCTAGGGGCTTTATCCAAAACCCTGTAAAAGAAAGCCTGTAGGTATTCGGTGGCCAACTCAAGGAGAAAATGTAGGGGCTCACATCTATTAAGAGTGGTGTATCCACTGGCTGGGTCGCCGTCAGCATGGAAATAACCAACCAACTTAAGGTGCTCGTTGGTTTGTGACAATCAGTCTAAAAAGAAGGCATGTAGACTTATATCTCCAAAGCGAACGATCAGGGATAGTCGTCTTTGGCTCTAGCTATCACCTAGGCTACTAAGTGAGGAGTCTTGTGTAGGGACTAAACCCAAGCTTGAAGTAGTCAAGAGGAAAGGAGCGGTTGGGGGATTTACCCTAAACCTCAATATACTCGACCTAGTTAGTGCACGATGGGCAGTCTAAGAAAAAAGCATGTATGCTTACATCCTCTTAAATAAATTCAATACGGGATAACTTATCGACTGCGCGGTGAGACATCCTAAACTAATAAGGTGCTCATCAATTTATAATGGTCAAGTCAAGAAGAAAGCGCAGGGACTCACATCAGCCCAACAAGTGATCACTAGGGTGACATACTAGTAAGGTAGCATATCGGCCCGACCTTGAGCATCTAATGAGCGACTGCCACAGGGGTCTTGCTCCCACATCAAAATAGCCCAAGATAAAAGATATGTATTTTTTTGTAATGTAAAAGAAGGAATAGGATGCCACCTGGGTTCTCTTACATCTATCCTAAACACGTAGAAGTGTTACTGCACCAAGAAAGGATGTCGCTTGGGTTCTCTTACATCTAACTTAGTTGTACTTATCAAAATAGGATGCCTCTTAGGTTCTTTCAAACCTATCCTAATAGCACCAGAGAATCAAATGTAGTTTGTGTTTATGTTTACGTAGGGAGGACGCTGCTTGGGTTCTCTGACACCTATCTTAGTTGTACTAGTCAAAATAGGATGCCTCTTGGGTTCTCTTATAGCTATCCTAATAACACCAAAGGGTTGAATGTTGTTTGTGTTTGTGTTGTGAAGGGATATGATGTTGCTTGGGTTCTCTCACACCTACCCTAAACATGTCGTGATGGATTCACAAGCAAAAGATGTTTCTAACACATAAGAGGTGGAATTTGATATGAAAATAAGTTTATTGATGATTATTTTTAAACAAGATTTATGGATAGTATTTCTTTAGGTAGAGCCCGTTGATTGGAAGCATCGGGCGCTCTCCCTTACAGTTTATGAGTTTATAAGATCCTCTTTGGTAGGCCTTTCTATGGAGAAAAGGCCTTCCCAAGTGGAATCAAACTTGCCTCCCATCTTTTAACGGGCAATAATTGGTATTCTTAGAACTAAAACAAGCTCTCTTACTTGAAATGCTCTAGACGGACCAACTTATTGTGAGATTGATCATTTTGGCTTTGTAAAACTCGAGCTTCTGGCATGCCTTGAGGCATCTCTCCTCCAAACCTTCGAGCTCTTCTAACCATAACTTGGCATTCTGCTCTATAGTAATCTCGCTACCAACAGCTATCCTTAGTGATGGGAGTTGGACTTCTAATGGTAGAACAACTTTAGACCCATACACTAGGAGAATGGGGTAGATTGAGTTGGAGTTCTGTATGTGATGCGATAGGCCTATAAGGCTTCAACCAACTGCTCATGCCACTATCGCTTGTTGTCGTCGAGTGTCTTCTTCAATATTTGGATAAGAGTTTTGTTGAATGCTTCTGCTAGGCCGTTTTCCCTTGGATAGTAGATGGTAGAATATCTCCAATCTATGTTATGCTTCCGGGAAAAGCTGTTGATCTTGGTGCTCTTGAATGCAGTACCATTATCAGATGTAATTCATCGAGGTAACCCAAACCTATATACAAAATGGTTCATAATAACTGGAGCACATGCTGAGTTGTGACCTCTCTAAGTGGGATTGCCTTCGCCCACTTGGAAAAGTAATCAGTGGTAGCTAGAATGAATCAGTGACCCTTGGAAGAAGGAGGATTGATTAGAACCACTATGTCAGTACCTAAACACTCAAATGGCCATGAGGCCAATGTAGGATGTAGAATGTTGGGTGGTTGATGTAGGACCACACCGTGCATCTGATATTGGTGGTATCTCCTAGCTACATCCATGCAATCTATAATCATAGAAGGCTAGTAGTATCTTAGTCTCTTGATCTTGGCTTTCATCTTCGGACCGGACTGGTGAGCTCTGCATAAACCTGAATGTACCCCATTCATGATCTTACGGGCTTCGTGTTTGACTAAACATGTAACAACATGTGATCAAAAGACCGCCGGTATAAAGTGTCATCCATAAGAGTGTATGAGAGAGCTCTCTGTTTCACCTGATGGGATAGTTACTTCTCTTGAGGTAGTTTGCCTGTGTTTGGGTAGTCCATGAATGGTTGCCTTCAATTTGGCTCATCATCCTCTTTGGCAACGGCAACTTCCCCTTCAAGAGAGTGTCTCTCGATGAGTTCAACGTCTATAAGGGATGAGACTTGTCTGTTTTGGACCCTTATTGAAATTGACTCATCTTCTAGGCATGCCAACTCCTTGGAAAGCTTGGTCAATGCATCTACTACAGCATTATCTCCTTAAGTAATCTTGTAGATAGTGACCTTTGGGATTTGAGCTAATAACTCTATGGTATACTTGTGGTAATGATGGAGCTTAGGCTTTAAAACCTTATAGGACCCAACGATTTGGTTGATGATGAGCTGAGAATCCCCGAAGATGTTGATACTCTGGACGCATAGTGTAATGACTAACTCGGGCAATCGAGCCTCATATTCGGCTTTGTTGTTGGTGCATGGATTGGACAGACGATATGAGAATCTCATCACATTACGGTCCGGAGTTAGAAGAACTATTTCTACTGCTGCCTTCCCTGGAAGAGTATATCATAGTTCTTCTCCTTTTTGAGAGGAAGTCGTACCATCAAAATACATCTCCCAATAAAAAATGCTAGTATCCCCTAAGTTCATGATTTATTCATAAGGGAGGTCATCACTAAGAAGAGAATCAACAGGAAGTGGGTGTGCTGCTAAGAAATCCTCTAGTGCCTGTCCTTTCATAGCACTAAGGGGTACGAATATGATGTCAAACTGACAAAATCATGGATCATCATGATCGTCTAGATAATATTGGTCGTGTCATGAGATATTACAGTGGATTGATTCTAAAGATCATATTCAACTTGTGAGAAAGCATGTAATGCCGTAGCTTTTGAGATGCGAAGATTAAAATTAGGCAGTGCTTTTCAATATGTGGGTAGTTTGCCTCAGTAGGGATTAGACGATGATTGAGATAGTATAGAGCATTTTATTTCCCTTCATCATTGGCTTGGGTCAACAAAGTGCCAAGGGAGTCATCTAATGTAGCAGTGTAGAAGATCAATGGCTTGCCCGGGGTAGGGGGTGTTAGAATTGGCAGCGTCATCAGGTAGTGCTTGATGTCTTCAAAGTCATGCTGGCACTTATCATCCCACTTGAACTTGGCATCATTTTTGATAAGTGTTGAGAATGGTTGGCATCTTCCTGATAAGTTAGATATGAAGCATCATATATATGCCAACAACCCTTAAAATGATCTGAGTTTAGTTATACTTTTAGGGGCTGGCATTTCTAAGATAGCCTTGATCTTCTCGGGTCGATCTCTATTCCCTAGTGTCGGACAACAAATCCACAGAATTTCCCTGAAGCTACTTCGAATGCACACTTTAGGGGATTCATTTTGATGTTAAATTATCTTAACCATTCAAAAACTACTCTTAAGTCAAAGAGATTGTCTTATTTTTCTTTGCTTTTGACTACTCATCATAGCATTCAACTTGATGATGAATGAGTTGTCTAATCGAGTCATGGCCCATATGTAGCGCATTTTAAGACTAAAAGGCATGACCTTATAACAATAGATTTTGATCGGAGTTCAAAAAGTAGTATTTCTGTCATCCTCAGGGGCCATCTTGATTTGGTTGTAGCCAGATGACCCAACCATAAAGGAGGATACTACATAAGATGAGGCAATGTCCATTATCAATTCTGGTATAGGAAGTGAAAATTCATCCTTAGGACATGCCTTATTTAGATCCCTAAAATCGATGCATATGCAAATTTGGCCATTATTTTTCTTAACTGAGATGACACTAGCTAACCAGGTAGGGTATTTTTCTTCCTTGATAAAGCAAACATCGATCAGTTTCTTGATTTAAGAAGTGACATATTGTTTGATGTCTAATAGCGTGCATCTAGGAGCTTGCTTGATAGGGTTAGCATTAGAATCTATTACTAACTTGTGGACCGCTACATCATGAAATAAACCAGGCATATCTTTATAACTCCATGTGAAATAATCCTTAAACTTAGCTAATAATCTAACTAAGTCATTAGTTTTTTCTTCATTCAGTGAGGAACTAAAGTACATCGGGCGTGGATCTTCTTTTATTCCTAAGTTAATTTCTTTGAGTTCATCAATGGTTGATCTAATTTCTTCTTCAAACTCTGGAGCTGCATCTTTGACTTTAGGCTTATTTGGGTCATCTGAAGTTTCTAAACATGCCTCCTCATAAGAGTTAACATGATTTGAGAAGAACCTATCAGACCCTAAATGAGTGATAATGACTAGGCAATGGTTGTCATCGTCGATGAGACCCACTATGTCAAATTCTAGCACTGATCTTAATTGAGAGTGACTGCTTTGGTCATCCCATAGTTTTTTAAAGTAATTCCACTTGTGTTTAGACCAAGTATGTGGGATTAATCCTTTCTTTGTTATGTTAATAACACAAAGTGAATACCAATCAAAAGGTAGTTGTATTAAATCTTTATATGAATCATCCTTAAGTTCTACATCAGCTTCTTGACTTGAGGATGATGCTCCCAATAAAAACCTCTTCGGCCTGACATCTCTGGATGACTTGGGGGCCTCCTTAACTACCAAACCTTTAATTTTTTGGGAAGAAAGTGGGTTAGAGCTAAAGTTCCCAACTGCTGCTGCCTATTCTACATAATGAAGATTTGGATACATTCATGCTTTGCTTCGAGGCCTAGTCTTCATCACTATCTTGCTCGAATATCACCTCCAAAGGGACCCGCTGAGAGGGATTAGTCGGCATGCTAATCACATGAGACTCATCCTCTGAACTGGACTCTAAGTCTATATGGATGGCGGTACTCTATAACATAGATCCTCTTGGGGCAGCAAGGAGGTCTTTCACCTCGACGCCTCGACTAGCCTCTTTCTCTACAGTAGAGTCACTCCATCCCCATGTGTTCATATTGAGGAACAAACTGTGGGTGGTATCTAATATCTAGTTCTACCTCTTCTTCAGTGTCTGATTCTCATTCACTTGTATCTTCTTTTTATTTTTTCTTTTATTTTCTTTTCTTTTTCAATTTCTTTTTCTTTTTCTTTTGATTTTGAACTTTCACCAAGTTCATGAGAATATACTTTTTGATTTGGAGGAAGATAGTAGGCTGCATCTTCATAAATCTTGACCTCTCTAAGAAAGAATGGCTTCAAGTCTCTTTTGATACAATACTCAATTCCATCCCTTCTAAATTTGATGCACTGATGCAAAGAGGATGGAACCGTATTGTTTGCATGTATCCAAGGCCTACCGAGCAAAGCAGTGAAAGATGTATCAAATCATTAGAACTTGGGTCTTCATCATCTATCTCTAGTGACACTATGGAGCCTAAAGCCCTCTCACCTTGTTCATTGAATCCTCTCAACATCATCCTATCTCCTCGAAGTTCAAAGATGCGATTCTCAAGTAGGCAAGGGTTTTTAAACTCATAATGTTCACTGATGCACTTTGATCAACTAACACCCTAGAGAGTCTGAATTTGCCCATATCCACTATGATGTAGAGGGGACGGTTGTACTCCGTTGTCCCCAAAAAAAGGTCTTCATTGATGAATTTAACTTCACGGGCTTCTCTTGAAAAATATGCCTCCTCTCCAATAGCGGTCAGCTGAGCTAAGCATATTTCTAAATCAAGAAGGGCTTTGATCAATGACTCATTCATCTCTTTGGATAAGACAAGAGCATCATATATACTTAGTTTAGGTGGCAACTTTCTTAGGTGAGCGAGGACATTGTAGTCAACTCTAGGTTGGTCCTCCACAAGCATATCCGTAGGTGGAGCATCTTGTGGAGGGGCTTATTGACTGCTAGAACCAATGACTTGTTTACCCTTATCCTGAGGTGCTACCCTAAGAGGTAGAGCTAGCCACTACGAAGGTTAACTTCAGTGACTTCATGAGTGAAAAGTTCTACCTGCTCATCTGGTTCACCTACAGCTTCTCCTATAAGATCATCGGAGTCAGATGACTCCAAATCTATCTCAATGGGTGAACCCGGGTATGGTGAAAAATTTTCTTTAAGGGAGTCGCCTTTCAAATTTGTTGGAGAAAAAGAAAGAGGAGCTCTTACAAAAATTTGTCTTGGTAAGATGCCACGCAGATCCCCAGATGTACTTATTCAGGTGATCAGATACATCATCAAGGTATAGTATACTATCTCGAAAGACAGAAGTCACTATCCTTCAATGGAACCAATCACCTCATTAAGGACTCTTAAGGACGATGGGACTGCATATGTGCTAGATATTCTTCCCCTACTTTACATGGAAAAGTAAAGCATGGTTTATTTTAAACCAGATTTATTAAGTTCCCTACAAGGGCAAGCCCCCATAGTTAATTACATTCTAAGGGATGAGATCCCTTTGTAAAACTCTCAATTAAGGTAAATGATCGTTGTCATTGAAGATTTCAATAGGAATGACAATCAATCGATTGGTTTATGTTTGAAGATCAAATTAGATTTATCAAAAGAGGGAGTTATTATTGAAGCCAAAATAGGAAATAAGTAGGAGATGCCCACGATGCTAGGAAAACCATCGAGCATCTCAAACTATCATAACATTGGGCTTTACAATTTAGAAATTGATTTAGTTTATTTTAGTTATATTTTTCATTAGAATTTTAGGACTTAAAATTCCTTAATAGAATATTAAAGAAATGCCTAAGAGGTGAGGAATTATTCTTATGGCCCACAAAGGGAAAAAGCAACCTTAGAACTTAAATCTAGGGAGCTTGGTGGAAGCAAAATATATCTAAAGAAAAATGGGTATTGGTTTGCCTGAAGAGACAAACCACCCAACTTGGACTTACAATGACTGGGGTGATCATAACTCCTCCTATGATTTTAAATATATGTAAGCAAGTCTTTATGCTTATGCAAGATAACTAAGCTATTTTTATTTAGAAAGAGACTAAGTCCTTAAATTCACTCCCTAAAGAGACTAGATCATGTAAAGGGACATGCTTCAAATGACCTAAATCTAACGCATTTCAAATTTCATTTTATTTTTATTTTGGGATAATTATTTTGACTCAGGCTAATAGGATTTTTATGACTAATGCATGAGAAATCAGATTATTGGCCAAAATCAGCGAGAAGTTTAGGAGGTGAGTTTCCACCACAGCCCTCAAAGGTCAAGCTGAGTTCTCTAGAAAATGTAGAAGCCCTCCAATCAAGAGTGAAATAAGATGCATTTGTTCATGATATTATAAAAAAATGCTCATCCAGCTAAGGGGCTGCTAATTCTTTTATCTTGATTTTAATCCTAAGCTTTAGGTGAGATTATGAGTTATTTAATTCTATTTTAAGTTATTAAGTTGGGTAAAAGATTTATTTTTTTTCTAAGGAGCCTAATCCACATCAAGGCCAAGCATAAAGAAAGGAAGAAATTAGGAAAATCATGTCACTTAATGCGCAAGTTAAATAAACATCAATCAATTTATAAAACTAGCATAAAAAGAATAAAAGGCTATTATGGTTGGGCATTACCGTACAAACCCAAAAATATCAAATTGGGTAGTCGAGCTCTACCCTTATACAACCCGGATTACAAAGGAATTGAATTATAATTAAGCAGAAGGAATTCATTGTTATGGGGGTCTTCAAGCTTCCTTTCTTCTTTCTTCCTTTCTTCTTTCTTCTTTTCTTTCTTCTTTCTTTTCTTTTGGTTCCTCCTTTTGGATAGTTGGAAAGTGGATACTCTAAGGCTTCATATGGTACATAAGATAGGCTCTTATGACCAATGTTCATCCTAATCCCTATAATAATTCATTCCAAAATCCTAATTATACAAATTTTTAATTTACATGAAAAGGAAAAGGGAAATCTAACTAACACCTACAAAATAAAGGTTTAGTTAAATCACACCACACAAATCTCAAGCATGTATATTGGACTTATCACCCCACACATGGGTGACTAAGTCCACCTGGATTATGGATTATGCAAAGGAGTATAAGCACCTGCAAGCAAGAAGCAGTTATATTTTTATTTATGATAGCCCTTAAGCTAATCCCAGAAAGAATAGTTAACACTACCATTCATTTTATGAGCATACACCCTAACATCTAGTCTAAAAATATTTATCACAAAATAAAATAAACATCGAACCATGCACCGACCTAACCTAAAGCTAGAAGTGGTAACTTAGGCTAATGTATGTGCTTTGAAGGCTTGTGTGGTATGCTTAGCTAGGACTTTAGGTTCAAGTTTTCTAAGTGTGAAGGACATGTTCAACTTAGAGAAGGGTTTCATTTAAGTTGTTTAAGTGTTTTGGGTTATTTTTATTTCATGTTTTAATTTTGTTTGAGTGAAACCTATAATTAATTACTAAGTTATGAAGAGAGGGAAAGAGAAGAGAACTTCTCTTTCCTTCCCTAATCCTTAAGTAATTTCTAAGATAAGTTTACATTTTAATTTCATTTAGGAGAATGTTTTGATTACATCTTTTAATCAATCCTATGTTTAGATGAACTCTTAACAAACCTATTCAAAAAGAAAGGCATTTTAAGATTAAATAAAATGAATTAAAATTCGCATAACACACATTACTTCAATTCTATCTCAACATATATATCATGCATATGGATGGATCTTAAGCATATCTATATGTGCAAATGAAGATAGTTAACACACTTTATGATGCATGCTAAGTAATTTATTTAAGAAAATTTAGAAGTTAAACATGTATGATTTTCTTAAGTAGAAAAGATTTTCCTTATCCAAAATTTCACATACATGCATGAAAGTTGGACAGACATAAGTGAGTACAGCATCATTGTTAACCAGAGGTGGAAGGTATAAGATTTACTTAGGGCTACTTAAATCCTCGCAATCTCAGGGTTGTCCAGACAAATATACCACTTTCCTTAAATACAAATACGCATATAAAAGAAATGAAATGGAAAGGGAAGATGCAAAAGTTGTTTAATAGATTTGTTTTTGTTTATGCAATTTATTCATGCAAGTATAGGAAATCCTTCTTATATGATGGCATAGGGATGAATAGGGTATAGAACTAAGAAAGTGTTGGGTTCTTTTCAAATAAACCCTACAACTTACCAACTCCTATTAAAAACTATGTGAAAATAAGAAAGGAAGGAAAGGCTACACTAAACATTACTTTATAATCCATCACATGCAAGCTTATAATTAAAATATTAGAATAACACACTTTCATATTTGATGTTTTATTTATAAGTTTTGAAAATATTTTGGATTTAGTAGTGATAATAGCCATTCATATTTTACTTTAGCCAACACATGCACATTTGACATAAAGTAAATAATTTCATTTTAAAATTTTGAAACATGAAATTATGAATGTATGAATCACATGACATATAACTTAACATGTTGGGAAAGATCTAAAGCAATGCCATCATGTAAACAAACTCACTTTACTTAAATCCTAAAGACATCTCAAGGAATAAGAAAATTTAGAATAAATCAAAGTGAATTTCAAAATGATTTTTGTTTAGTTTAAAGTTTGATTTAATTTTGAAAGGGTGAGATGAGTTTGATGTTCCTAACCCATTCCCACATGTGTTTTGTATTTTTGTTTAACTTTTAGATAATTAAATCCATTTTTAAGCATTAATTAAGTTAAGGTATGAACTAAGTGTCTTAATTAACCCTTACCTACACCACCTTAGAAAAATTAACTAAGTAATTATGAGCCAATGAGATGACATAAAACCCATAAGGAATTTAAATTTGCAATGCACCTAATAATGAAAAGGCCTAATGTAATTTGTCCCACAATTAAAAGTAGATTAAGCAAAGGGGTTTAGCTAATGTACTTTTAAAATACCCCTTCACACTTATGAAAGGGGTTTTAATTTTCTTAATTAGACTTAGGCTGTTAAGCATCTACCCAAGACAGATTAATCAAGTTATGGAACTTTTAGAGTTTTTGAAAATTGTTTAAGGGTAATTAATGAGTTAACCCTTAATTAAGAAGGAATTAAGGAGAGAAAAAGGAGTTTTAGGGAATAGCTTAAGGGAATTGTCCAAAAATTATTCCATAAATTCTCTACTCACTAGATCTGACCTTAATCAAACTTAATCATAGGGTAAATCCACTAATTACACCTTAATTATCTTTAATTACATGAAGGAGGTAATTAAGGAATGAGCTAGCAATTTTCCCAATTAAGGTCTCAATAAATCCCAAGCAAATTAGGGAGGTAGAGGTCATCCCCTAAAATGAACCCTAGAAATTCAAGATCAATTTATGACTTAATTAGAGAATAATTAGCTAATTAAAATTCCTAAAGAAACTCAAATTCAGATAAACAGGGAAATCAAAATCCATTGAAAATATTTTTAAAATATTCTAGATGAAATTATCTATCCATAGCATGTTTCCTTTTATTTTTCTGAATTTTATTGAAAGATTTATGAATTTTAGAAGTTTCTTTGAATTAATTAGGAATTAATTAAAACCCCTAACTAATCCACGTTATCACGACTCACGGTGGCGTGTGGCGTGCGTTAGCGTGCTTTACGTGACCGTGAGAGGACAACTTAAGTTGTCACCTCACAAAAGCGGCGGCGCCGCTAATTTCCACGGCGTCATCGATCGAGATATGACCCGTGGTTTAAATCAGATAAAGGATTTATAAAACGTGACAAATAATCTCCGCCATCCATCTAAAATGCACGGATGGATGTCTGAGATGAGCCAAGTTCTTCCCTGAGGATTAATGGAGACCGTCCATGATCCAAGGGGAGATCCGAGCCCGATCTAGCATAAAATCATTCAAGACTCAACCCACACCATCCAGAGGAATAAAGTGGCCAATCCAATGATGGATTTCTCATGCAATGAAAATTACTTTCACAAAGGACCAACACCTCCTAATCTAGGTGGTCGAAAAATCACATACCTTGTCGGAGGTGATCACTGGTGCTCGAGATCGATGAGGTAGCTTCATCTGGTGGAGACGAAGCCCTGTTGAAAGTTTCAAGCCTTGGGGTTGAGTGGATCTTCCTATAGACCAACACCACTTTCTCCCTCTTGCGGCTTTGATCCAATTGAGGCTCTCCTTGCTGTGGGAACTCAAATGGATGCTTGGGCAAGTTCGAATTGGTTCTTAGATGAAGAGTGTAGAAGGAATTTGGTTGGGATCAAATGTAGAGGAAATTGGCTAATCAGTCCACCTCCCTTATTTTGCACTGTGCAAAACTGAAGAATGAGTAATTCAAATCCTCTCTAGGGACCTTGGGAAAGCTCTCTGATGATTGTTAAAGGTTCATAGCTCCAATTGAATAAGAGTGTAAGAAATCAGAAGTGAATTAGGGGGAGTATATCTCCCCCTATGGCAATCAGACGGTCGAGCATAAGCTTGCCATTTTGATCCAATTGACCATATGGAGTGAGTTATTTTGGTTGTTAGATCATTGACATGGTCGGTTTGGCCAAAGGAGTGGAATGATAACTTCCTATGTGCTTGAATTGAGCTTAAGGGGGAGTTTAAAAATTAAATTTCAAGCCATGTGGTCGGGTTTGGTCCATGGCTCAAATGGGTTGACCCAAACTCATTGGATTAATTCCACCACTCATCACTAAGTCCCCTTGAGCTTTTAGAAAAGCCTCAAGTGTTTGTGAAGAGTGTATGACCAAAATACCCATAAGCTAGGCCAAAATTTGTTCTATGGCCTAGGGGTAATTATCATTTTGCTATTTTTTTTCAATTTAGGTATGTTTAGTATGTTAAGAACATAGGTTTGGTCAAGTTTCATTGGATTTGGAATCCATTTGATAGGATTTGGCTTATGTTGACCCGTTTAGGTCAAAATGGGTCAAGTTGGGTCAAGTTGACCAATTGGTCAAATTGGGTCAAACCAAGTGTTGGGTCAAGTTTATATGACCATTTGAAATGTTTTGGTGTCTTTGGTTTGGTTCAATTTGATATATATTTGGTTTTGGCTCATATGACTCATTTAGGTCAAATGGGTCAAGTTGACCCATTTGACCCATTTGACCTATTTGGGTTAGTTCAAGGGTAGGCTTAGGTTAGGTTAGTCATATGGAGTGGATTGGTATATTTATTTTCAATCAATTTGGGTTAGGTTCAATTTTGGCTCAACATGACCCCTTTAAGTCATGTTGGGTCTAAGGCCAATTGGGCTAAATTGGGTCTAGTTGGCCAATTGAGGCTTTGGTCAAGTTTCACAAGTGATTTGGGATGGACTTGACCCATTGGTTTCAATCAATTTGGCTTAGATCAAGTTTTGACACATTTTGACCCTTTAGGTCAAAATGGGTCAACTTGGGCAAGTGGGCCAATTGGGCTAGGTTAGGCTCAAATGTTGGCTTGTTCAAGTTCAAACATAGGTCATGAGTGAACTTATATCAATGGTTTCAATCAATTTGGCCTATGGTGGATTTTGGCTATGTTAGGTTTCATTTTAAGTTAAGTGTTGACTTGGTCAACCCTTAGGTTTGACTTGGTTTGACCCAATTTGATTGATTGATCATCCCATGATGATTGTTGATCATGATGAGAGGCTAGTATGAGTTTTGTTTAATCCAATTTGGTTAGGATCAAAAGTTGGCTCATAAGGGTACTTTAGGTCACATTGGGTCAAGTGAGCCTAAGTGGGTCAAATGGCTTGGTCAAAGCTTGATTTAAAGTTGATTGATCTTGTATATGGACTCATGATTGAAATATAAATCCATTTACAAGACGTTTGAAGTCAAATGGATTTTGATCCACTTGAAAATTTCATATTCAAAGGAAGAATGTGAAGGGGTTTTGGGTTTGATTTTTGATTTGGGTTTTGATTGTTTGATTGAAGTTTGGATTTATATATGAGCTCATAATTGTAGGATTGATTGAACCATGAGAGAAAATTAAGAGTTTGGCTTGATTTGAAAGTGATTTGGCTAAGTCTAAGATTTAGGCTTGAAAGGCTTAGATTTGATTTTGAATTGATTTGAGTTTGATTTTTGGAGTTGGTTTTGAACGTTTGAATTTATATTTAATTTATATATGTGAATATAAATGAGATATAAATTGATCATGATAAAATTTTAAGGATTTGAAAGAGTTTAATCATGATTTGGGATAAATCCATTAAAGGGAATTTAAAATTTAAAATTTAATTTTTTGATTGGATTTGATTGATTTATATTTATATTTTATTTATATATGAGAATATAAATAAAATATATTTTGAATAAATTTGAAATAGATCAGTTTAGGTTAAATCCATTAATGAAAATTAAGGGAATTTTAAATTTGAAATTTAATTTGATTGATTTGATTATTTATATTTCATTTATATATGAGAATATAAATAATAATATAAATAAGTTTTGAGAAAATCTCATGAATTTGAAGTGATTTGATCAAGGTTTAGAGTTGATTTTAGCTAAGTCCTTTAATGAAAAATTAAATGGACTTAAGAGAATTTTCATAAAGTGATTTGGAGTTTTGATTTTGATTTGATGGGTTTGAACTTATATTTCATTCATATATGTGAATATAAATGAGAATATAAATGGATCATGAGAAAATCTCAATGGTTTGGATAGGTTTAGATCATAATTTTGGCTAAGTCCTTAAGAAAGGGTTAAGGACAGAGAAAATTTGAACTTATGAATTTTTGATGGATTTTGGTCATGGGTTTCAATCATGGGATTGAATTGAGTTTGGAAAAATCAAATATAATTGATTTGGAGTTTGACTTGAAAGAAGGAAGTGAGAAATGGTTTAAGCTAAAGGGTAGGAAATTTTCCTAACACCCCTTAGGCATGACCTATTATGGCTTCTAAGTCTCTAGGCTAGGGGAGTGTCCACCTAATTACTAGATGTGTCTTAAAACTAAGAAACTCTTAAAGTCTAAGAGAAGTCCTAATCCTAAGATGGAGGGGTTGAGAGCTCATTCTAAAATGAGGTCAATAAAGGGCACCCAATAGGTGTGGTGTGACTGACCAAGAACACTGCACGTATTGGTATTGACCAAAATGATCAACAACAGCGAGAGATCATAAGAACTAATAGAAACTATCTATCCCTAACCAAAGGGAAAGAAAGAATCCAGAGCTTAGTGCAATGTGGCTCTACTTATGACCAAGATATAAGAGAGAGTGAAGGAATCCACTAATGGATATAGTATGAACCTTCAACTAGAGAAGCAGGTTCAAGTCATCCACAAGGGGATGAAATGTTTGATTTAATTGGAATCCCACTAGGGAGAGATCTCCACTAGGGGAGAGGGCTGAATTTGTTTTAAATTTTGTTAGGTTTGAATTTTTTTGGGATGAACCCTGATGGTTTGTAATGGGTTGTAGTGAATAGAAGCCATGGAGGCTAAGACCTAATTCTGATTTATCAATCCAAAGTGGTAGTCTACTAAGCACATAGTAGGACTAGCCAACCAAAAGGGATGCATTTCAGTATGTAGCAGCTGTACAAGGAAGAAAGCGTAGTAGACTTACATCCTCCAAGTAAGGACCAGTTGCTGGGGTAATCTATTGGCAAGGAAATAAATTGAACCCAACCTAGGGCTGACTATTGAGTGAATGCCATTGGGGACTTTGATCAACTCAAAGATAGTCAAGATTGATTTCATTTTTTAGGTTTGTTATTTTGATTATGATGGATCCCATAGGTTTGCGATGAACTGCACTGAGTAGGGGCCAGGGGACTTTGATCAACTCAAATTTACCAATTCAAAGGGAGTAGTCTACCAATCACAAGGTAGGACTATCCAATAAAGAGGAGCTACCTTTTGGTACACAATGGTCAAGTCTTAAGAAGAAAGCATGGGGACTCACATCTTCTAGAGACAAGAAACCACTGGGGTGATTAGTTGCTTTGGAAAATAAAACAAACCTGGCCTAGGGTGACTATTGAGTGAATGCCACTAGGGGGGACTTAAATCAGCTCAAGAATAATCAAAGATTAATTTTATTTTTAATTTTGATGGATTTCGTTGGGTTGCGATGGATCACACTGAGATGGAGCTTGTAGAAGCCTAGACATATCTTAGATTTACTGAACCAAAGGGAGTAGCTTCCCGGTCGATGGGAGAACTATCCAACCAAAGGAGTGCCTTTCAATTTGTAATGATCAATTGAAGGGAAGAAAGCTCGAGGACTCACATCTTCCATTAGAAAATACCATTGGGGTTATCGATTGCTTTCGACAACAAATCAAACCCAACCTGAAGCTACCCGTCGGTTTGCGACAATCATGCTAGAAAGAATGCATTGTAGCCTTATATCTTTCAAAAGCAGAATGACTGTCGGGGTAACCTACTTGTAGCAAAGCAGATTGAACTCAACCTAAGGGCGACTATAGAGTGAGTACCGACCCGAGAACTTATCTCAACTCAGGTAGTCACGCAATTCCTATAAGGAGTTCTGTTGACATTGCTCTAAAGATAGGATGCCTGCTTGGACGAAGGGGCCCTTTGGGGGCTTAAATCCTAATTCGTAAGTGAATTAATTTTGTTTATTTGTTTTAGTTTGTTTGATTTGTTAATTTTATCGTAGACCCTATTAGTTTGCGAGGGATCAAACTGAGAAGGAGCTTATATCAGCCTAGACATATCTTAAATTTACTGAACCAAGGGAGAATCTGCGCATCCACTAAACAGATTTTCCAACCACAGGTGGCTACTAGGAAAGGGGAATTGTCCAATCCAAAAGTAACCTAAGTAGTGTCTAAATGGGGTCGCAAAGGACTTGATCCAAATAGAGTGCCCATAGGGGATGGGGCCAGTAAGGGATTAATCCAACACCCTGGAGAAGATGACATGGCTAGTCATAAATTCAATAGGTATTCGGTGTCCAACTCATGGAGAAAGCATGAGGCTCATATCTGCCAAGAGTGGTGTGCTCACTGGGTGAGTCACTATCAGCATAGCGAACATCAACCAACCTAAGGTGCTGTGGTTTGCAACAATCACTGAAGAAAGCTGGGACTCACATCCTCTATGTGGCGATTGTTGGGATAGTTTGTCTTTTGCTCAATAAGTGATATCTGACCTAGGGTGACAACTGAGTGAATGCCATTGGAGGACTTAGATCAAGTCAACAAGTAGTCAAGAGGAAAGGAGCCTCTGGAGGACTTATCCTAAGCCTCAAATATACTCAATCTAGTTAGAGCATGATGGCTAGTTCAAGAAGAAAGCACGGGACTCACATCTTCTTAAGCAAAGTCAACATGAGGCAACTTACTGGTTGGGCAGTAGAGCATACCATACTAACAAGGCGCTCTTTGATTTGCAATGATCAAGTTAGGAAGAAAGTGAAAGGACTCACATATTTCAATAAATGACCACTGGGGTGACATACTAGTGAGGTAGCATGTAAACCTGACCTAGAGCAGCTAAAGAGTGAGTGCCACAGGGGGCTTGCTCCCACTTCAAAATAGCTCAAGATAAAAGATTTATCTTTATTGTTGTGCATGTGCTAAAAAGGATAGGATGCTTCTGGGGGACTCTTACACCAACCTTAAAACACGCTTGGAAATTATGAAATGATGCCACAGGTGTCAACAAGAATTCCCACTAAGAAAGGATGTCATTTCGATTCTCTCATACATAACTTAGTTATGCTAATCAAAATAGGATGCCTCTCAAGTTCTCTTACACCTATTCTAAAAGCATCATGAGATTGTGTTTGTATTAAAAGAGGAGGGATGATGCCCGGGGACTCTTACACCTACCTAAAAACACATCATGAGGATTCAAGATAACAAACAACACTTCAAAAAAGAGAAGATTTGATGAATGGAATCGATTTTGTTCTTTTATTAATGATTATTTTCAAACAAGTTTTTTGTTTCATGGGTAATATTTCTTTAGATAGAGCCCATTAATTGGAAGCATCGGTGTTCCCCTTACAATCAATAAGCGATAAGATCCTCCTTGGTAGGCCTTCTATGACATGGGGCCTTCCCAAGTGGGTTCAAACTTGCCTCCCATCTTTTGATGAGCAATATTGGTCTCCTTAGGACTAACACAAGTTCTCCTACTGGGAAAGACCTAGGGCGGACAAGCTTGTTGTGAGCTTGAATTATTTTGGCCTTGTACAACTCGAGATTTTGGCACGCCAGTAGGTGACTTTCCTCCAAACATTTGAGCTCTTATAACTGCAACTTTGCATTCAGCTCTATAGTAATCTTGTTACCCAATGCTATCCTTAGTGACGGGAGTTGAACTTCTAAGGGAAAAATGGCTTCAGACCCAAAAACTAAGGAAAATGGGGTAGACTAAGTTGGAGTTTGGTATGTGGTGCGGTAGGCCCACAAAGCTTCAACCAACTGCTCACTCCACTATCATTTGTTGTCATCAAGAGTCTTCTTCAGTATGTGGATGGGAGTTTTATTGAATGCTTCTGCTAAACCATTAGCTCTGGGGTAGTAGATGGTGGAGTATCTCCAATCTATACCATGTCTTCTGGCAAAGCTAATGATCTTCGTGCTTTTGAATACATTATCATTATTAAATATAATTCATCGAGGCACCCCGAACCTATATATGATATGGTTCTTGAAAAATTGAAGCATATGGTGAGTTGTGACCTCTATGAATGGGATGGCTTTCGCCCATTTGGAAAAGTAGTTGGTGACAACTAAGATGAATCGGTGCCCCTTGGAAGAAGGAGAATCGATTGGACCTATAATGTCGGTACTCCAACACTCAAATGACCATGAAGCCAATGTAGGGTGTAGAATGTTGGGTGGTTGGTGGAGGACCACGCCGTGCACTTGACACTGATGGCATCTCCTAGCTATGTCCATGTAATCTGTGATCATAGAAGGCCAGTAGTATCCAAGTCTTTTGGTCTTTGACTTCATCTTGGACCGGACTGATGAGCTCCATAAAGACCTGAGTGTACCTCAATTATAATTCCATGGGTTTCATGTTTGTCTAAATAATGTAACCATATTTGATCAAAGGACTAGCGGTACAGGGTGTCATTAACAAGAGCATAGGAGAGAGCTCTCTGTTTTACCTGATGGACTTGAGATTTCTCTTGAGATAGTTTGTCGGTGTTCAAGTAATCTATGAACGGCTGCCTCCAATCAAACTCCCTTGTCCATTTTGGCAATGACAACCTCCCCTTCAAGAGAAAGTCTCTCGATGAGTTTTGAATCAATAAGGGATAAGACTTGTTTATTTTGGACCCTTATTGAAATGGACTCATCTTCCGGACATGCCAACTCTTTGGAAAGTTTCGCCAAGGCATCTAACACTGCGTTCTCTACTCGGGGAACCTTGTAGATGGTGACTTCAAAAATCTAGCCCAACAACTTCATGGTATACTCATAATAATGATGAAGCTTGGGTTTGAGGATCTGGTAGGACCCAAACAGTTGATGACCAACTAGAATCCCCAAAGATGTTGCTCTTGACGATAGTGATGGCTAACTCTAACAATCAAAGCCTCATACTAGCTTCATTGTTGGTGCGGGTTGGAAAGATAGTATGAGAATCTCATCATATCGGTTTGGAGTTAGAGAACTATTCCTACCCTACCTTTCTTGGGAGAATAGATCATGGTGCTTCACCTTTAAGAAAAGAAGCACACCATCAAAATACATCTCCCATCGGGTTGACCTCCCTAAGTTCATGATTTGTTCATCGGGGATCATCACTAAGAGTGTGAGAAATGGGTGTCTTCTAAGAAATCCAGTGCGACCTTTTACCATGGGTACAAATGTGATATCAAACTACGAGAGTATCATGGACCAATGAGCCAAACATCCAGAAAGTGTTGGTCATGTCATGAGGTACTGCAGTGGATTGGTTCGAGATCAAGTTCACCTTATGAGAAAGCATGTAGTGTCGTAGCTTTTGAGATGCAAAGATCAAAGCTAGGCAATGTTTCTCAATAGGTGGATAGTTTGCTTCAGTAGGGATCAAATGATGGCTGAGGTAGTAGAGAGCGCTATCCTTTCCCTCATCATTGGCTTGGGCCAATGAGCACCAAGAGTCATCCAATGCAGCGTAAAGGATCAATATGGATAGGGCTGCGAAGTGGCTTCACCAAGTATTCTTTGATGTCTTCGAATGCGTGCTAACACTTATCATCTCACTTGAAATTGGTGTCCTTTTTGACAAGTATGAAGAAGGGTTTGCATCTCCCTGATAAGTTTGAGATAAAGCATCTTAGATAAGCTAGCCATCCTTGAAAGGATCTGAGTTGAGTTAAACTCTTAGGAGGTGGCATTTCTAAGATAGCTTTGATATTTTCAAGATCTATTTCTATTCCCTGGTGTCGAACAACAAACCCGAGGAATTTTCTTGACTCAATGCACACTTGATTCATCTTGAGGTTATATTCTTAACCATTCAAAACTACTCTCGTCAAAGAGATGGTCTTCCTTTTCTAAACTCTTGACTACTAGATCATCAATGTAGCACTCAACCCTGATGGATGAGTTCATTGAAGATCGAGTCATGGCCCTTATTATATAGCACCATTTTAAGGCCGAAAGGCATGACCTATAATAAAGATTTTTTGATCGGGTTTGAAAAAAGTATTTCTTTCATCTTTGAGACATCTTGATTTGGTTATAGATGATTCCATGAAAGAAACTGCATGAGATGAGGCAATGTCCACCATTAATTTGTATAGGAAGAGGAAACTCATCCTTAGGGGACATGCCTTATTTAAGTCCCTAAAATTGATGCAAATTTGGCCATTCTTCTTCTTAATGGGATGACACTAGCTACCATGTAGGATATTTTTCTTCCCGATGAAACCAAAGCATCGATCAGTTTCTTGACTTCAGAAATGACCTATTGTTTAATTTCTAATCGCATGCATCTAGGATCTTGCTTAATAGAAGTAACGTTAGGGTCTATTGTTAGCTTGTGGGCTACAATGTCAGGAGATAATCCATCATTTCTTTATAACTCCATGTAATGCAGCCTTTAAACTCAGTCAATAGCCTAACTAAGTCATTAGTTTCTTCTTCATTCAACAACAAATTAATGTATGTCGAGCGAGGATTTTCTTATGTCCCGAGGTTGATTTCTTTTAGTTTATCGATTGTTGAATAAATCTCCTCTTCAAACTCTGGCGGTGCCTCTTTGACTTGGAGATCATTTGGATCATCTGAAGTTCTAAACACACATTCTCATAAGAGTTGGGGATGTGTGAGAAGAACCTATTAGATTCCAAATGGTTGGTAACAACTAGGCAATAATCTTCATCATCGATTGGACCCACTGTACGGAATCCTAGTCCTACTCTTGATTGTGCTTCTCTGCTTGTATTGTTCCATAATTTTTTGAAATATTCTGACCTATACTTTGGACCACGTCTGAGGAACTAAACCTTTATGTATAAGATTTTGAACACAAGGCGAGTAAAATTCAAAAGGTAATTCCATTAATTCTTTAAAAGTATTTTCCTCAAGTCCTACATCAACTCGACTTGAGGATGATGAAAAATAACCTTCTTCTCATGTCACTGGAAGACTTAGGACTTCTTAACTACTAAACCTTCAACTTTTGAGATGTAAGTGAGGTAAGAGCTAAGGTTCCCAACTGTTGCCTGATAGTTTTACATAAACCAGATTCGAATACTTTGCTTTG
Organism: Cymbidium sinense; assembly: GCA_021442155.1. Taxonomy (NCBI): domain Eukaryota; kingdom Viridiplantae; phylum Streptophyta; class Magnoliopsida; order Asparagales; family Orchidaceae; genus Cymbidium; species Cymbidium sinense. Next base: position 31,440,099 of record CM038226.1, on the reverse strand, counting down.
CTTGGAGGCCTGGTCTTCATCTCTGGCAAGATCAAAAGTCACCTCAAATAAAACCTGCTGAGAGGGGTTGGCTGGTATACTAATCACGTTAGACTCATCCTCTGAGCTGGATTCCAAGTCCATGTGAATAATAGGGGTACTCCTCTGAACTGGAACACGACCTTTATTGGCTAAAGGCCAACTAGGGGGTCTCCCACCTCTAGAACTGTCTCTATTTTTGCCTCTGCCTCTACTTGGTGGAGGTTAAGCCATCCTACCCACATGTCCATATGATAGAATGAAATGTGGGTGGAATGTGATATGCGGATCCACTTCTTCTTCAATTCCTCTTTCTTGCTCACTTGGACTTTTCTTTTTTCTTTTCATTTTCTTTTATCTTTTCTTTTGCTTCATTTTCTTTTGCTTTTGCATTTGCATTTGAATTTTGTCCAAGTTCACGAGAAAGGGTGTTTTGAGGAAGATAGTAGGTTGCATCCTCATAGATCTCAACCTCTCTAATTGAGAATGGCTTTTCATCCCCATTGACACGGTACTCAATTCCATCTTTTCTGAACTTGATGCACTGATGAAGGGAGGATGGAATGATCTTATTCTGATGTATCCAAGGCCTACCAAGCACAGTAGTCAATGAAGTATTTGAATCAATGATATAGAACTTGGATTTAGTCTTTCAGTCACTGATCTTTAATGGCAATACTATAGAACCTAAAGCCAGCTCACCTTGATCATTGAATCCTCTCAACATCATCCTATCTCCTCAGAGAGTAGAGATGTCGATCTTCAAATAGGCAAGGGTCTTTAGACTCATAATGTTCATGATGTGAATCCATGAGAACCCAGGGAGTGAACACATGTCCATGCATGTATAGGGGCGGTTGTGCTCCAAGTCCCCAGAAGGTCTTCATCGGAAGGTGATCCCTGCTTCATAGTGTGCTTCCTCTATAATGGTTAAGCTAAGCATATTTCAGGATTAAAGAGGGCCTTGATTAGTGATTCTCTCATCTCTTTGGATAAGACAAGGGCATCATATATGCTTAGCTTAGATGTCAACTTTCTTAGATGAGAAAAGATGTTGTAGCCCACCTTCGGCTGATCTTCCACAACCATATCCAAAGGTGGAGCATCCCGTGGAAGGGCTTCTAGATCTTTAGTACTAATGACTTGTTTCTCTCTATCTAGATGTGTTGCTCTAGGAAGTAAAACCTTGCCACTACGAAGGTTGACTTGTAATCTCTCAAGATAAAGTGGTGGCAAATTCTACTTGCACTTCAGGCTCACCTACAACTTCTACTATGAGACCCTCAGAATCGGATGATTCTAAGTCTATCTCAAGAGGTGAACCCATAGTATTGAGTTGGAAGTCCAACTCTGAATCAAAGAGGAAGATCAAATTATTATAGTTATTAGACTTGAAGAGTTATCATTATTAGAATAGAAGATAACTCATCAAAGAGACACATATGTAATTCAAATCGCTTTATTCTTCAATTTCTTGGAAGTATTTGGAGGTACAAAGTAGAAGTGGTAGAGTGAGTGGAGTAAGGGATTTGATGCCCTTATCGATACAAGAGTTCTACTAGTAGAAGAAATAGAAGAACTAGAAATGGAAGAAGTCATGTGGAAGAAGCTCTGAGGGAGGAGTTGGACACGGTTGGTGGCTGCTAAGAGCTATCCGGTGACACATCTTTATTCTTTGAGCTCCCACTTTCCTAGAGTTAGCTACTTGCAAACCTTCCTTGGTGTTGGAGGTTTGAGCTAACTCAGGCACTACAAGGAAAACTTCTTGATCTTTTGAATTATTTTCTTAGAGATTTTAGACAAAGAAATGTCCCAACCTTCTTTGGTTTTGGTAGGATCACTTGTATCCCCAAGGTTTACCTTAATGGAATGGGATGGTTGTTTCACAAGGTATTCCTTTGGGATAACAACAACACCGATCTTGAAATTGTGTTCAAGCCAATCCTTGAATGTTAAGCAATCCTCCAAAATGTGGCCTAGCATATGGTGGTAAGGGAAAAAGTTTGGATAATGACTTTTGCCAACTTCCGTCTCTAGGCTCGGGTAGCTAAAATTCAAGTTTATTTAAGATATTCTTAAAGATCTTCGATTACCTCCCTCTTAAAAGAATAAGGTTTGTTTAACTTATCTAAAGAGTAGGTGGACCATACTGGCGGTGGATATGCATGCCTCGCTATGGTGGTATGGTGGGTGGTATATCTGGAGGCTATGGTGGAGGCAGTTTGGTGCCTGGTGGTGGCAAAGGAGGTGGGTCTGAGGTCATGGTCCTTGACGATCTCTAGTTGCTTCCCCTTGTCAACCACTTCGCTCCGTTTCTTTCATAACCTTATTTCCTTTGCAACTGATCTAAAAAAGGAAACTATTTGGCCTCTCCTTGTAGACTAGCTACCTTGTTGATTAGCTTCTCAAATATCTTTATGGTGAAGCCCTTAAGCATGAAGGCGACTGGGCCATGGATATTCTTCAAGATAATCTCAATGGCATGTTGTTCAGATAGTTGTGGTTCACACTTCATACTCATGTAATGCCATCGAAGAATATAATCAACAAATGACTCACTGGAGTGCTATTGGGCTACAACGAGATCACCTTTAACCCCTTTGAGCTCCAACAAATCTCTTGATGAAGAGTTGCTCTCACTCACAAATATCTTTCTGAACATTGGGTGTTCACCATCAAAATGATACTAGGCTACTAGAGTCTAAAGAGTAAAGTGTCATCACTGTTACAACAAGCGGCCTAAGTGAGCTATCTTGCCTTGATTCCACGCCATCAAAGCTTTTGAAGGAAGGAGGCACAAAACCCTTGGGATACTTGGATACATCAATTCCTCTGGTAGGGTCTACCCTTTGGGCGATGATCCTCCGAGCTTGAGCCAAGCTTCCTTCACCCTTGCTCAACCATGGATTTCGATCTTTTCATGTATGGAGGTACTATCCACTACCTTCTATATCTACTAGTGCTACCTTGCTCAATGGAGGTAGAGTCTTAACCTAAGACATGCACTAGTTGGTCGAGGATGACTGAAGGGCTTGCTTGAAGCACGACAGCCAATAAGTCTTGCAATTCGTGCCATCCTATCAATCTCATTTCTTCCTTAACTACGAGGTGATGGCTGATTCTGGTGTCTCCTTGATCAACCTCATCACCTTCCATGGCTCTTGCTCCCAAGAAGAGAGAAGACCATGCATATGCTGATCCCCATCAAGTCATCTTCATTGGGATCAAACTTTTTCTTCATCGACCAAGCGTACCTAAGATCTCCTTTTCTCCATAAAATAGTGTGCAACTATCTCATCTAAGGATCTAACTAGTACAAATAGTTTGGGAGTGTGATCACTATCATGCGAGAGGCACCTCATCACTAGAGTCAATCCTGCGGTGTACTCTAGAAGAATGATAATCTCCCGATCTTGCTTGATAATAGGGGTAACAATCCTAGGATGATCCTCACCACTTCTTCCGCGAACTCATCTAAAATATCCATGATATCACCATCTCCACATCCATGGAGGGGTGAGTTGGTGAAGGAACAACCACATGCTGGGGTCGCCACTCTTCACACCACCTAGGGAAGGTCGGAGAGAGCTACCATAATGGGTGGTGTAGGAGTAGGATCCCTTGGCCATAGGATCACCAAGCATTTTCCCAGGCCTTCATGGCCTTAGATGGAATGGGTGGAAACTTGCATTGGGATGGGGGTAGTGGGGTGGAGACACCACCAACTCTCTGTGTGAGACCCTCTGGTGGCTAGTCCCCATGAGGAGAATACTATCATGTATGTAGCGGGGTAACCGAAATCAAAAGTAAGCGAGCGGCGGTGACTTGAACCTCCTCGCTAGTAATCTATGATGTATGGGCCTCACGGGCCCTCTCATGACAGATCTTCCTCCCCACACTATGGGATAACATATCAAGATCAAACGGTACTGGCGTCAGTATGCTCCTCCTACGGCGTGAGGGAGGCGCGTGACCTCTACTCTAGAAACTGGTGTAGATGCACCACTGGAGGAGGTGATGAATGGATCCACCTGACTTCCTCTCTGATCCCGAGAGAGAATGAAATTGGTTGTCCGTAACCAGTGGTGATGTGATCATAGGAGACTCATCCATGGCTGATATGGCAGCTACATTAAGCTCTTTGGCTATCCGAGTATGGAACCATTTGACCATATAGTTCTTTCTACAATGGGTGCGAGTAGGATGAGAGGAGTGTGAACTAGACCCATACTCAAATGTTGGGGAGGCAAGCCACGAAACGGGAGCCTTACCCTTGGAGAGTGATGATAGGGTGCTAGCACAGGGGCAACAGTGTAACTCTAGGATGAAACCATGGGAAGATTCGAAACTGAAGTCTACGGTACTATCACAGCTTTCCTCTTGGTGAGGATACATCAATCAAGGGTAAGTCTCATGATGCTTACGCGACCACCTTCTTCCTTGGTGAGGGAATGCCCTCACAAGTGATCTTGGCCCCCTCAAATCCATGGCCGAAGTGGATCAAATGGGTATGGTCCAAATGGAAGTCAGCTGATCTAAGGCTAGATCCATCATGAGGGAAAGTAAAGACAAATTTTTGAGAACGATATGCTAAATGAACTACTTGCACTGCGAAAAAAGATCACAATGAGAAATGAACTTGCATCAATTTTCTATCTCCATAGATTTTGAATTTTGAATTTTTTTGAACCCACATCCAACAACTTGGAAGTGTTAAGTGGGGTTTAAATAGATTTGGAAAGATTGACTGAAAGAGGAATTTGAATATGAATCCAAACTTCAACAAATTTAGGTATGTTGAAATATGGATTCAAAATTTTGATAAGATGCTTCATAGGTTCATTTATGTTTTGAATTTGAAATTTGATTTTGAGGACCCTTTGCTTTAACAAATTTGGGTATGTTAAAGTAAGGGTCAAATGATTTTGTGTTGTTTGAATATTTCAGAATTTTTTTACTTACCAAATTTAGGTATGCTAAGTAAAGTAAAAGTGATTGTTTCTTTTGAAAATTTTGTTTTGATTTTGGAAAAAGTTGGAATTCTTACTTAGCAAATTTAGGTATGCTTAGTGAAGAATCCAAGTGTATTTTATTTAAGTTTTGAAAATAGGATCCTTAGCAAATTTAGGTATGCTAAGAAAATCCTAAGTGATTCATTTGTTTGGAATGTTTTGATTTTTGAAAAGGGTAGGATCCTTTAGCAAATTTGGTATGCTAAGGGAATCCTAAGTGTTTCATTTTGTTTTGATGATTGAAAGTGGAGATTCAACTTTAGCAAATTTGGTATGCTAAAGATGAAATCCCACTTGGTTTCATGAAATGGAAATTTTACTTAGCAAATTTGAGTATGCTAAATGAAATTCCAAATGGTGTGTTTAAAATTTTGATTTCATTTTTTTATTTTGAAAAATGGAAACTTCTCCTTAGCAAATTTGGTATGCTAAGGGAAAGAAGTTCCAAAGGTGTTTGAATTTTTTTTTTACTTTGGAAACTTTACTTTGCAAATTTGAGTATGCTAGTGAAGTTCCAAAATATGTTTTGAAAATTTTGAATTTTGGGTTTGATTTGGAAACTTTACTTAACAAATTTGGGTATGTTAAATGAAGTTCCAAAATGTGTTTGAAAATTTTTGAAAATTTTTGATTTTGATTTGGAAACTTACTTAACAAATTTGTGTATGTTAAATGAAGTTCCAAATGTGTTTGAATTTTGAAATTTTTTGGATTTTGGAAAACTTACTTTTTGTATGTTAAATGAAGTTCCAAATGTGTTTAAATTTTGTTGATTTTGATTTGGAAACTTACTTAACAAATTTGTGTATGTTAAATGAAGTTCCAAAATGTGTTTAGAAATTTTTGAATATGATTGTTGATTTGATTTTGATTTGACTTCATAATAAATTTGGTATGTTAAGGAATTTCCAAAATGTTGTTTTAAAATTTTTTTTGAAATTATGATTGTTGATTTAATGTTTTGAAAGAGGACTCCATTCAACAAATTTAAGTATGTAGATGAAGATCAATTTTATTTTGAAATATGAAATTTTGATTGTGATTGTTTTTTTGAAAGAGGAATTCAACTTGAAACATATGTGAGATATGTTTAAGTGGGATTTCCTAAAATGATTTTTATTATTATTTGGGAATGAAATCTTCATTTAATAAATTTAAGTATATTAAATGAAGGTATTCATATGTGCTTTTTGAAAAGTTTAATTTTGTTTACAAATGAACTTTTTTTCAATAATGTGAATGTATTGAATAGAAAATTCATATGTGTTTTGAAAATTTTTAATTTTGTTTACAAATGAACATTCAAAAGTGTGATATTGAATGTTCATGATGCTTTTGAAAATTTTATGATTATGATTGTGATTTTGAAAAAAATGATTGTTCATTTTATTTTGAAAATGAATCTTCAAAGTGAATTGAAAGAAGATGTCATTTGTGCTTTTGGAAAATGTTATTAGTTTTTTTTGAAAATCCTACATGTAACAATTATGAATTGTTAAATGAGGTGACAAAATTTGTGAAAATATTTTATTAAGTGCATTTTTGAAAAGGTGCTTTTGAAAAGCAAAGTTCTTTATGGAAGATTTTATTTATTTTAGGATGAACCTTTCCTTATCATGAAAATGATAAGGAGGAAGTCTTAAGATGTTTTCTCTTTTTATTTTAGATCTTTTCATTTTACCCATTGGAGAAACCAATAGGGGTTTTAAGACCAACAAGGAATGCGATCCTAAAACCTAAAGATGTTGGCTAACTCAACTCAAGAATGAAATGAGCTAAGTGCCAATGGAAAGAAGGATAGTCTTGGATTCATACCAAAGTACAAACCTACTATCGATACTGAAAGACAACGATCATTTACCAAAGATGGAGAGGAACCATCTGGTGTCTAGAAAAATCTATGGTAAAAAAATTTTCTATAAAGTCGCCTTTCAAATCTATGGAGAAAGAAGAGGAACCCTTAGAAAAATTCATCTTGGTAAGATGCCCAGATCCGGATGTACTTATTCGGTGATTGGATGTCATCAAGGTATAGTACTATCTCAAGATAGAAGTCACTACCCTTTAATGGAACCAATCACCTCAATAAGGACTCTAAGGATGATGGGTGCATATACCAGAGATTCTTCCCTACTTTACATGGAAAAAAAAGCGGTTTATTTTAAATGGGTTCATTAAGTTCCTACAGGCAAGCCATAGTTAATTACATCTGGGGATGGGATCCCTTAGAAAACTCTCGATTAAGGTAAATGATCATTGTTGTCTAAAGATTTCAATAGGAAGGACTATCAATCAATTGGTTTATGTTTGAAGATCAAATGGGATTGATCAAAAGAGTTATTATCAAAGCCAAAATGGGAAATAAGTAGGAGATGCTCATGATAGGAAACCTAGCGAGCATCTCAAACTATCCTATTGGGCTTTACATTTTAGAAATTGATTTAGTTTGTTTGAGTTATTTTCATTAGAATTTTAGGACTTAAGATTCCTTAACACAAGATTAAGGAAATGCCTAAGAGGTGAGAATTATGCTTATGGCCCAAAGGGAAAAGCAACCTAAATTTAGGGAGCTTCAGTGAGGGCCCAAAGCACAACCTAAATTTAAGGCAAAAAATGGGTAATTGGTTTGCCTCCATAAGAGGACAAACCACCAACTTGGACTTACAACTGCAGGGGTGGGCCAAACTAACTCCTCCTATGATTTTAAATACATGTAGGCAAGTCTTTATGCTTATGCAAGATAGCTAGGGTTATTTTTTTTAGAAAGAGACTAAGTCCTTAAACTCACTCCCTAAAGAGACTAGATCATGTAAAGGGACATGCTTCAAATGACCTAAATCTAATGCATTTCAAATTTCATTTTATTTTTATTTTTGGACAATTATTTTGACTCGCTAATAATTTTTATGATGTAATGCATGAGAAATGAGATTATTGGCCAAAATCGAGAAGGGAGGAGGTGAGTTTCCACCACGACCCTCAAAGGTCTATCAGGGTTCCCTGGCAAAGGTGAAAGCCCTTCAATCAAGAGTAAAATAAGATGTATTTGTGCATGATATTATAAAGAAATGCTCATTCAACTAAGGGGTTGCTAATTCTTTTATCTTGATTTTAATCCTAAGCTTTAGGTGAGGTTATGAATTGTTTAATTCTATTTTAAGTTGTTAAGTTGGGTTAAAGATTTATTTTTCTCTAAGGAGCCTAATCCACATACAGACCAAACATAAAGCAAGGAAGAAACTAGGAAAATCATGCCACTTGATCCACAAGCTAAACAAATCATCAATCAATTTATAAGCAAATCAAAAAAAGAATAAAGGTCATTTATGGTGGGCACCACCAAAAAAAAAATATCAAATTGGGTAGAGCTCTACCTTATACAATTATAAATGAATTAAATTACAATTAAGCAAAGGAATTCATTGTTATGGGGTCTTCAAGCTTTATTCTTCTTTCTTCTTTCTTCTTTTCTTTCTTCTTTCTTTTCTTTCTTTTCCTTTCGTTCCTCATTTTGGATAGTTGGAAGGTAGATGCTCCAAGGTTTCATATGGTACATAAGATAGGCTCTTATGATCAATGTTCATCCTAATCCCCATAATAATTCATTCCAAAATCCTAATTATACAAATTTTTGTTTGACATGAAAAGGAAAAGGGAAACCGAACTAACACTTGCAAAACAAAGGTTAGTTAAATCACACTACACAAATCCCAAGCATGTATATTGGACTTATCACCCCACACATGGGTGACTAAATCCACAGCCTATGGATTATGCTTAGGGGTATAAAGCACAAGCAAAAGCATTTATATTTTTATTTATGATAGCCCTTAAGCACAATCCCCAGAAAAGAATAGTTAGACTAAGCATCCTACCATTCATTCTATGATACACCTAACATCCAGTCTAAAATATTCATCACAAAATAAAACAAACATCAAACCATGCACCGACCTAACCTAAAGTTGAAAGTTGTGACTTAGGCTAATGTGTGTGTTTTGAAGGCTTATGTGGTATATTTAGCTAGGACTTTAGGTTCAAGTTTTTTAAGTGTGAAGGACATGTTCAACTTAGAAAAGGGTTTCATTTAAGTTGTTTAAGTATTTTGGGTTATTTTTATTTCATGTTTTAATTTGGTTTGAGTAAAACCTACAATTAATTACTAAGTTCACATTTTAATTTCATTTAGGTGAATGTTTTGATTACATCTTTTAATCAATCCTAAGTTTAGATGAACTCTAAACAAACCTATTCAAAAAGAAAGGAATTTTAAGATTAAATAAAATGAATCAAAATTCACATAACATACATTACTTCAATTATTTCCCAACATATATACCATGCATATGGATGGATCCTAAGCATATTTATACATGCAAATGAGTAGTTAACACACTTTATGATGCATGCTAAGTAATCCATTTAAGAAAATTTAGAAGTTAATATGCATGATTTTCTTAAGTAGAAATGGTTTTTCTTATCCAAAATTTCACATACATGCATGAAAGTAGGAAAGGCATAAGTGAGTACAGTGCCATTGTTAACCAGAGGTGCAAGGTACAAGGCCTACTTAGGGATACTTAAAGCCTCATAATCTCAGGGTTTTCAAACTATTATACCACTTTTCTTAAATACAAACATGCATATAAAAGAAATGAAATGGAAAGGGAAGATGCAAAAGTTGTTTAATAGATTTGTTTTTGTTTATACAATTTATTTCATGCAAGTATGACAATCCTTCTTAGATGATGGCATTAGGATAGAATTAAGTAAGTGTTGGGTTCTTTTCAAATGAACCCTACATCTTACCAACTCCTATTCAAAACTATGCTAACATAAGAAAGAAGGAAACTATACTAAACATTACTTTATAATCCATCACATGCAAGCTTATAATTAAAATATAAGAATCACTTTCAGATTTGATATTTATTTAAGTTTTGAAAATAATTTGATTTAGTAGTGATAATAGCCATCATATTTTACTTTAGCCAACACATGCACATTTGACATAAAGTAAACAATTTCATTTTAAAATTTTAAAACCTAGAAATTATGAATGCATGAATCACATGACATACAACTTAACATGTTTGGAAAGATAAAGCAATGAAATAAAACAAACTCACTTTACTTAAATCCTAAAGACATTCTTAAGAATAAGAAAATTTAGAATAAATCAAAGTGAATTTCAAAATGATTTTGTTTAGTTTGAAGTTTGATTTAATTTTGAAAAGGTGAGATGAGTTTGTTGTTCTAACCCATTCCCACATGTGTTTGTATTTTGTTTAATTTTTAGATAATTAAATCCATTTTTGGCATTGATTAGTTAAGGTATGAATTAAGCTTAATTAACCCTTACCTACACCACCTTAGAAAAATTAACTAAGTAATTATGAGCCAATGAGATGACATAAAACCCACAAGGAATTTAAATTTAATGCACCTAATAATGAAAAGGCCTAATGCAATTTGGCTCACAATTAAAAGTTAATTAAGCGGGTTTAGCTTAAGTACTTTAAAACCTTCACACTATATGAAAGGGGTTTTACCTTAATTAACTTAGGCTATTAAACACTAAGCATCTACCCAAGGTAGATTATTAAGTTCTAAACTTTTAGAATTTTTGAAAATTGATTAAAGGGATAATTAATGAATTAACCCTTAATTAAGAGGGATTAAGGAGAGAAAGGGGTTTAGGAATAGCTTGGGGAAATGCCCCAAAATTATTCCAAAACTCCTACATCCATCACCTTAATCAACTAATCATGGGGTAAACCACTAATCATACCCTTAATTACATGAAGGAGGGTTAGGAATGAGCTATAATTTTCCCAATAAGCCTCAATAAATCTCAAGAAAATTAGGGAGGTCATCAAAATGAACCCCAGAAATTTTGAGATTAATCGTGACTTTAAGAGAATACTAACAAATTAAAATTCAAAGAAACCCAAATTAGAGAAAAAATTCAAAACTAAAATTTTAAAATAGAATTATATCCATTTTTTTTTTTTTATTTTTTGAATTTTATGAAGAGTTATGAATTTTTTTTTCAATTAATTAGAAATTAATTAAAACCCTAACTAATCCCTCGCTAATCACACCATGTATGCGGTACGTGTTTACATGTATGTCTGCAGGGACAACTTTGTCATCACCCCAAGGCAAGATGCACGCTATATCTCCGTCATCGATCAAAGATAATGGTTTAGATAATGGAAAATGGATTTATATTCAAAATCCCATTGTGCGATGGATGAGATGAGTTCTTCCCCTTGAGATCAATGGAGATCCCATGATCAAGATCCCACCTAGCATGAATCAAGACTCAACCCACACCATCTAGAGCTGCCAATCCAAAATTGATCATGAATGAAAATTTCTTCACCACAAAAAAAACCTTCCCTCCTCCTTGAGGTGATCATCGCCGAGATCATGAGGTAGCCTTTGAGACAGTTTCAAAGCCTTGGGTTGAGTGGATCATGGACCAACACCACTCTCCCTTTTTTGATCCAATTGATCTCTCTGGGAACTCAATGCTTGAGCAAATTGTCCCAGATGAGAGTGTGCAAGAATTGGAGAGATCAAGTGTGAGAATTGTTAATCAACCTCCCTATTTTGCAAAAATCAAGAAGGAATTCAAATCCTCAGAAGCTTGGGAAGCTCTGGATGATCAAGCCCCTAGCTCCCAATCAAGTGTGATGAATTAAGTGAATTGGGAGTATATCTCATGGCAAATGACCGGCATAAGCTTTGCCATTTTGATCCAATCACATATGGAGGGAGTTGTTTTGGTTGTTGAGTGCACATGGCTTGAGCCAGGAGTGGATTGCCAACCTCCCATGTGCTTGAATTGAGCTTAAGGGGGAGTTTGAAATTTCAATCCCAAGGGGGTGTCCATGGTCAAATGCTGACCCAAACCCATTGGGTGCACCACTCATCACTAAGTCCCTTGAGCTTTAGGAAAGCCTCAAGTGATTGAAGAGGGTATGACCAAAATACCCATGGAAGCCAAAATTTGTTCTATGGCCTAGGGTAAATGGTCATTTTTTTGCTATTTTAATTTGTATGTTGGTATGTTGAGAAAATAGTTTGGCCAAGTTTCATGATTTGGAATCCATTTGATTTTCATGTTGACCCATTTAGGTCAAAATGGGTCAACTTGGATCAAGTTGACCAATTGGTCAAATTGGGTCAAACCAAAAAGTTGTGTCAAGTTCATATGATCATTTGAAATGTTTTGGTGCCTTTGGTTTTGTTCAATTTGGTATATATTTGGTTTTGGCTCATATGACTCATTTAGGTCAAATGGGTCAAGTTGACCCATTTGACCCATTTGACCTATTTGGGTTAGTTCAAGGGTAGGCTTAGGTTAGGTTAGTCATACGGAGTGGATTGGTATCTTTGTTTCCAATCAAATTGGGTTAGGTTCAATTTTGGCTCAACACTAGGTCATGTTAAGCCTAAGTCAATTAGCTAGGTTGGGTCTAGTTGGCCAATTGAGGCTTTGGTCAAGTTCCACAAGTGATTTGGGATGGACTTGACTCATTGGTTCCAATCAATTTGTCTTAGATCATTTTTTGACTCATTTTGGCCCTTTAGGTCAAAATGGGTCAACTAGTGTGAAGTGGGCAAATTGGGCTAGGTTAGGCTCAAATGTTGGCTTGGTCAAGTTCCAACATAGGTCATGAGTGAACTTAGATTAATGGTTTCAATCAATTTGTCCTATGGTAGATTTTGGCTATGTTAGGTTTCATTTTAGGTTAAGTGTTGACTTCAACCCTTAGGTTTGACTTGGTTTGACCCAATTTGATTGGTTGATCATGATGAGAGGTAAGTATGAGTTTGGTTTAATCAATTTAGTTAGGATCAAAAGTTGGCTCATAAGGGTACTTTTGGTCACTTTGGGTCAAGTGAGCTTAAGTGGGTCAAATGGCTTGGTCAAAGCTTGATTTGAAGTTGATTGATCTTGTATATGGACTCATGATTGAAATATAAATCCATTTACAAGAGGTTTGAAGCCAAATGAATTTACATCCATTTGGAAATTTCATATTCAAAGGAAGAGTATGAAGGGGTTTTTGGTTTGGATTTTGATTTGGGTTGTGATTGTTTGATTGAAGTTTGGATTTATATATGAGCTCATGATTGTAGGATTGATTGAACCATAAGAGAAAATCAAGAGTTTGGCTTGATTTGAAAGTGATTTGGCTAAGTTCAAGATTTAGGCTTGAAAGGCTTAGATTTGATTTTGAATTGATTTGAATTTGATTTTTGGAGTTGGTTTTGATTTTTTTGAATTTATATTTCATTTATATATGTGAATATAAATGAAGATATAAATTGATCATGAGAAAATTTCAAGGATTTGAAAGAGTTTAATAATGATTTGGGATAAATCCATTAAAGGGAATTTAAAGGATTTAAGAGAATTTTTTAATTTGAAATAATTTTTTGGATTGATTTGATTGATTTATATTTCATTTATATATGAGGATATAAATGAGAATATAAGTGATTTTGAAAATCCCATGAGTTTAAAATGGTTTGATCAAAGTTTAGGTTAAATCCATTAATGGAAAATTAAGGGATTTAAGGGAATTTCAAGGATTTTAAATTTGGAATTTAATTTGAAGGTTTGATTTGATTGATTTATATTTATATTTCATTTAAATATGAGAATATAAATGAGAATATAAATAAGTTTTGAGAAAATCCCATGAATTTGAAGTAATTTGATCAAGGTTTAGAGTTGATTTTGGCTAAGTCCTTTAATGAAAAATTAAAGGGTCTTAAGAGAATTTTCATAAATTGATTTGGAGTTTCGATTTTGATTTGATAGGTTTAAATTTATATTTCATTCATATATATGAATATAAATGAAAATATAAATGGATCATGAGAAAATCTCAAAGGTTTGGATAGGTTTAGATCATAATTTTGGCTAAGTCTTTAAGAAAGGGTTAAGGACTTGCAAAATTTGAACTTATGAATTTTTTGATGGATTTTGGTCATGGATTTCAATCATGGAACTAAATTAAGTTTGGAGAAAATAAAATAGAATTTATTTGGAGTTTGACTTGAAAGAAGGAACTAAGGAATGGTTTAAGCTAAAGGGTAGGAAATGTTTCTAACACCAGGCATGACTTCTTATAGCTAACTCTTCAGTCTTCTAGGGCTAGAGGATGTCCACCTAATTACTAGATGTGTCTTAAAACTGAAACTCTTAAAGTCTAAGAGAAGTCCTAAAGCTAAGATGGAGGTTGAGAGCTCATTCTAAAAGGTCAACACAGTGATTTAGAAATGGGTAATCCATTCAAAATCGAAAATTGGATCAGAATTTTATAATTATTAGGAGAGCTTTCTATAGGAATAAAATCACCAAGATCATCAAAGTAGAGAGAATGTGAATAGAATCAATCTTCTTCTTCATTGATTTCTTAGATTTGGATCTTGGTACAAGTGAAATCAAGCAAAGTAAAGTGAGTGAGGATTTAGTGCTCATGAGATGATCTGTTTAGAAGAAGCGGGGAAGGAATTATTGTAACTATGGAATGAGTGTTGGACTTTGGAAAGGGGGATTGTCCAATCCAAAAGTAACCCAAGTAGTGTCTAAATGGGGTCTCAAAGGACATAATCCAAATAGAATACCCATAAGGGATGGGGCTACTAAAGGCTTAATCCAACACCCTGGAAAAGATGACATGGCTAGTCATATATCAAATAGGTATTCGGTGGCCAACTCAAGGAGAAAGTGCGGGACTTACATCTACCAAGGGTGGTGTATCCACGTAAGTCCTTGTCGACATAGCGAACAATAACCTAAGTGTGCATTTGTACAATCAACTGAAGAAAGCTGGGACTCATATCCTTTATAGTAAAAGCGATTCGGGATAGTCATCTTTGGCTCGATGGTAACATCCACCTAGGAGACTAGTGCCATTGGAGGACTTATATCAACTCAAACATAGTCAAGGAAAGGAGCCTCAGGGGACTTACCTAAACCTCAAATACTCAACCTAGTTAGTGCATGTTGTGGTTCAAGAAGAAAGCCGCAGGACTCACATCTTCTTAAGCAAAGTTAACATGAAAACACTAGTGAAATCGACATACTAACAAGGCGCTCATTGGTTTGCAATGGTCAAGTTAAGAAGAAAATGCAGGAACTCACATCTTCCAACAAATGACCATTGGGGTGACATACTAGCGGGATTAAAAATCTCAATAAAATAAAAACTAAACATAAAATAAATATGAAATAAACCTAAAATAAAATAAAATAAAAACTTAAACTAAAAAAATAAACCTAAAAAATAAAAAAATAAAACCTAAACCTAAAACATAAAATTAAATAAAATTAAACTAAAAAATAAATATGAACCTCACATAAGCCTAAAAAATAAACTAAAATATAAAATATAAAATAAATAAACTAAACTAAATAAAAATAAAAAATAAACCTAAATGAAATATAAAATAAACTAAAGAAACTAAACAAACATGGAACAAGTTTACTTAATTTAAAACTAACCTAAAAAACACTAAATCCTAAACCTAAACCCTAAATAAACCACAAACCCTAAACCCAAAACCATAAAAAAGCTAAACACCAAACTACCCAAACCACAACTGTAAATCTAAATTCTCCACTACCCAATAGCCAAACCCTAACCATAAAACTAACCTCCACAAAAGAGTAGGATGTATACCCCGACTGAGCTAATGAGTGAGTGCCAGGCTTGCTCCCATCAAAATATAGAGACAAAGATATGTTTATTTTGTGCATGTGTTAGGGGATAAGGCCTCTTGGGTTCTCTCTATCTGCGGGAGTTTGATGAAATGTGATGGCAGAATTCACTAAGAAAGGATCTTTGGGTTCTCTTACACCTAACTTAATTGTGCTAATTGAAATAGGATGCCTCTTGGGTTCTCTCACACCTATTATAATAGAATTGGGAGATTGTGTTTGTGTTTTGATAGGGGAATAGGATACTGCCGGGGGACTCTTACACCTACCCTAAACACATCATGGAGGATTCGCAAAACAAACAAGCAATGCTTAGAAAGAAGAGAAGATTTTGATGAAAAGAAATCAGATTTTTGCTGATTGATAGAATTATTTTCAAACATGATTTATTTCATAGGTAATATTTCTTTAGGTAGAGCCCAATAATTGGAAGCATCGGGTGTTCCCCTTTACAATCAATGAGATGATATGATCCTCCTTGGTACACCTTCTCTATAGCTTAGGGGCCATCCCAAGTGGGTTCAAACATGCTTCCCATCTTTTGACGGGCAATAATTAGTCTCTTTAGGACTACCACAAGTTCTCTTACTTGGAAAGACCTAGGTCGGACTAGCTTGTTGTGAGCTTGAATCATTTTGGCTTTGTACAACTCGAGGTCACACACTTGGCAGGCTCTCCTCAAACCTTGAGCTCTTCTAAACTTTGCATTCTCTGTAGTGATCTTGCTTGTGCTATCCTTAGTGATGGGAGTTGACCTTCTAAAGGTAGAATGGCTTCAGACCCATACACTAAGGAAAATGGAGTAGATTGAGTTGGTGTCCAGTATATGGTGCGGTAGGCTCACAAGGCTTCAATCAACTATTCATGTCACTGTCATTTATTGTCATCAAGTGTCTTCTTTAGTATTTGGATGAGAGTTTTGTTGAGTGCTTCTGCTAAGCCGTTTGCTCTGGGGTAGTAGATGGTGGAGTATGTCTAATCTATACTGTATCTTCTGGCGAAGCTATTAATCTTTATGCTTTTGAATGCAGTACCATTATTGACTATAATTCATCGAGGCACCATGAACCTATATACGATATGGTTCCTGAAAAATTGAAGCATGTGCTGAGTTGTGACCTCTTTGAGTGGGATTACCTCTTCCCACTTGGAAAAGTAGTCGGTGGCAACTAAGATGAACTGGTGACCCTTGGAAGAAGGAAGATCGATCGGACTCACAATGTTGGTACCCCAACACTCAAATGGTCATGAAGCCAAGGTAGGGTGTAGAATGTTGGGTGGTTTGTGGAAGACCACACTATGCACCTGACACTGATGGCATCTCCTAGCTACATCCTGCAGTCTGTAATCATTGAAGGCCAGTAGTATCCTAGTCTCTTGATCTTCATCTTCATCTTTGGATCAGATTGATGTGCTTCGCATAGACCTGAATGTATCATGATTACAACACCACGGGCTTTGTATTTGTCTAAACAACATAACCACATTTGGTCAAAGGACCGGTGGTATAGAGTGTCATCAACGAGAGAGGAGAATCTATTTCACGATGGGCTTGTGACTTTTCTTGAGGTAGTTTGCGTGTTCAAATATCTATAGTTGCCTCAATCCGACTCCTCATCCTTTTTTTGGCAACGAACCTCCCCTTCAAGTCTCGATGAGTTCACTGTCAATAAGGGATAGGACTTGTCTATTTTGGACCCTTATTGGAAGGACTCATCTTTTGGACATGCCAATTATTTGGCAAGTTTAGCTAAGGCATCTGCTACTACATTCTTTTCTTGGGGAACCTTGTATGGTAACTTTAGAGATTTGGGCTAACAGCTTCATGGTATACTCATGGTAATGATGAAGCTTGTAGGACCTGGCAATCTGATTGATGATGAGCTGAGAATTGCCAAAGATGTTGATGCTCTTAACATTATGATGATAACTCAGGCCCTCAAAGCCTCATACTTCTTGGTGCATTGGGTTGGAGATAGTATAAGAATCTCATCACATCATGATTTGGAGTTAGGAGAACTATTTCTACCCCTCCCTTTCCTAGGAGAATATATTATGGTGCTTCCCCTTTATGAGAAGAAGCTGCACCATCAAAATACATCTCCCATCGATGGTTGTCAACCTCCCCTAAGTTCATGATTTGTTCATCAAGAAGATCATCCCTAAGCGGAGAATCAATAGGAAGTGGGTGTGCTGCTAAGAAATTTGCTAGTACTTGTCCTTTTTATCGCACAGAGAGGTACGAATGTGATATCGAATTGTAAGAGGATCATGGACCATCATGTCAACCGTCTGGATAGTATTGGCCGTGTCATGAGATACTATAGTGGATTGGTCCTAGAGATCAAGTTCACCTTATGAGAAAGCATATAATGTCATAGCTTTTGGGAAGCAAAGATCAAAGCTAAGCAATGTTTCTCAATAGGTGGGTAGTTCACTTCAACAGGAATCAGATGACAGCTGAGGTAGTAGAGAGCACTCTCCTTCCCTTCATCATTGGCTTGGGACAACAGAGCACCGAGAGAGTCATCCAATGCAGCAATGTAGAGGATGAGTGACCTTCCCGAGATAGGGACTGCTAGAACTGGTGGCTTCACCAAATACTACTTGATGTCTTCAAAGGCATGCTAGCACTTGTCATCCCACTTGAACTTGGCATCCTTTTTGACAAATGCTGAAAATGGCTTGCATCTCTTTGATGGGTTGGAGATAAAGCATCTCAGATATGCCAACCATCCTTGGAACTATCTAAGTTGAGTTAAGCTTTTAGGAGGTAACATTTCTAAGATAGCTTTGATATTCTCAGGATCTATCTCTATTCCCCGATGTCGAACAATAAACCCAAGGAATTTCTTTAAAGCTACTCATACACATTCATCTTGAGGTTATATTGTCTTCATTCAAAACTACTCTCAAGTCAAAGAGATGGTCTTCCTTTTCTCACTCTTGACTACTATATCATCAACATAACACTCATCTGATGGATGAGTTCATTGAAGATTTGAGTCATGGTCATTGGTATGTAGCAGCATTTTAAGGCGAAAATGACCTTATAAAAGATTAGATGGGGTTCAGCGGTGTTTCTTTCATTTTTAGTAGACATCTTGATTTGGTTGTAGCCAGATGACCCGTCCATGAAAGAGAATACTACCTGAGATGAGGCAATGTCCACCATTAATCTTGGTATAGGAAGAGGAAACCCATCCTTAGGACATGCCTTATTTAAATCCCTGAAATTGACACAAATGCAAATTTGGTCATTCTTCTTCTTAACTGGTATGACACTAGCTAACCAGTTAGGGCATTTTTTTCCTGATGAAGCCACCATCAATCAATTTCTTAACTTTATAAATGACCTGTTGTTTGATTTCTAATCGCATGCATCTAGGAGCTTGCTTGATAAGGGTAGTAGATCTATTGTCTACTTGTCAAAGATAATCGGGCATTTCTTCATAACTCCACACGGTTCTTAAACTCAATAGCCTAACTAAGTCATTGGTTTCTTCTTCATTCACAGCGGTATGTGGATTTTCTTTCCCGAGGTTGATTTCTTTAAGCTTGTATTGAATGAATCTTATCTTCAAATTTTGGAGGTGCATCCTTGATTTGAAGATCATTGATCATCGTTTCTAAACACATCTCATAAGAGTTGTGTTGTGTGAAAAGAACATACTCCAAATGATTGGTAACAACTAAGCGATATTGGTCATCATTATCGAATCTAGTCTGCTCTTGATTGTGCTTCCCTGGCTATATTATTCCATAGCTTCTTGAAATACTCTGACCTGTGCTTGGATCATGTATGAGGAACCAAACCTTTCTATTTAAGATTATGAACACAAGGAGAGTAAAAGTCAAGTGGTAATTCCATTAATTCTTCAAATGAATCCTCCTCAAGTTCTACATTAACTTTAGGACTTGAGGATAATGATCCCAAAAAGAATCTCTTTAGTTTCACATCCATGAAAGACTTAGGGGCTTCCTTAACTACTAAACCTTCAGCTTTTTGAGATGAAAGTGAGGTTAGAGCTAAGCTTCCCAGCTGTTGCCTAATAGTCTCACATAAACTTGATTTGAATACTTTGCTTTTGTCTTTCTGACGGTCGCCTGTTTGGATCAAAGTCACCTCCAATGGAACCCCAGAGGGGTTGGCTAGTATCTAATCATTAGACTCATCCTCAGGCTGGATTCAAGTCTATGAATAGTAGGGTACTCTTGTGAGCTGAACATAACCCCTATTGGCTGGTGACAAAGGTCTTCCACCTCTCCCTTCTTCCTCACACCTCTGTGGTGGAGGAGTCATCCTACCCACATGTCCATATGATGGAATGGACTGTGGGTGGAATGTGATATATGACTCTATTTCTTCTTCAATTTTCCTTTCTTGTTCACTTGGATTTTCATTTTTCTTTTCATTTTTCTTTTTCTTTTTATTTTTCTTCATTTTCTTTTTTTTTGTGTTTGAATTTTGTCCAAGTCCACGAGAAATGGTGTTTTGAGGAAGATATAGGTTGCATTCTCATAAATCTCAACCTCACTAACTGAAAATGGCTTTTCATCACCTTTGACATAATATTTAATACCATCCTTTCTAAACATGATGCACTGATGGAGGGAGGATAGAATCATCTTGTTCTGATGTATCCAAGGCCTTCCGAGCAAAGTAGTGAATGAAGTATTCGAATCAATTATGTAAAACTTAGCTTTAGTCTTCCAGTCACCTATCTCCAAAGGTAACACTATGGAACCTAAAGCCCTCTCACCTTATTTATCAAATCCTCTCAACATCATCTGATCTCCTCGGAGTGTAGAGAAGTTGATCCTCAAATAGTCAATATTCTTTAGACTCATAATGTTCACCGATGCACGGATCAGAGAACTCGGCAAGTCGAATCATGTGATGTATGGGGCGGTTGTGCTCCAGTCCCATAGAAGGTCTTCATCTGTGAAGGTGATCCCCTGAGCTTCTTTTATGTAATGTGTCTCCTCACCAATAGCGGTCAGCTGAGCTAAGCATATTTCAGGATCAAGGAGAGTCTTGATTAATGATTCTCTCATTCTTTGGATAAGACAAGAGAATCGTATATACTTAGCTTAGATGATAACTTTCTTAGGTGAGAGAGGATATTATAGTCCACCTTAGGCTGTCCTCTACAAGAATATCTAAGGGTGGAGCATCATGTGAAGGGGCTTCTCGATCCTCTGTACCAATGACTTATTTTCCTTAATCTTGAGGTGCTGCCATAGGAGGTAGAACCTTGTCACTATGGAGGTTGACTTCAGTAATCTCTTGTGGCAGGGTAATGGAAGATTTTACCTGCACGTCAGGCTCACCTACAACTTCTCCTATGGGACCCTCAGAATGGGATGATTCCAAGTTTATCTCAAGAGGCGAACCTGTAGTGTTCATAATAGGAAAATCTGACTCTGAATCAGAAAGAGGGAGATATAAATTGTTATAATTATTTTGACTTGAAGAGTTATCATCAGGAATAGAAGTAGACAACTCATCAGAAGTGACACAGATATAATTCAAGCTAGCTTTATTCTTCAATTTCTTGGATTTAATAAGAGGTACAAAGTAGAAATCAAGTAAAGTAAGAGGGGTAAGGGATTTGATGCCCTTATCCATTGATACAAGAGTCTACTAATATAATAAGAAGAGCTAGGCTAGGAGAATTACGATGGTAGGCTATGTGGATTAGAGGTGGACTCGATTGATGGTTGAGCTCTTGGGCTATCGGCGCACTATTCTTTCTTGTTGAGCTCCCCTTTCCTTGAGTTAGCTTGGCAACAAACCTTCCTTGATGTTGGAGGTTTGAGTGACTCACCTACAAGGAAAGTTTCTTGATCTTCAGACAATCTTTTAGAGGTTTTGGATAAGGAGATATCCCTAACCTTCTTTTTTATTTTGGAAGGATCATGTATCCCCAAGGATTACCGATGGGCGGATGGTTGTTCCATAAGGTATTCCTTTGGGATAACTATAGCACCAGTGTTGAAGTTATGTTCAAGTCAGTCCTTGAAGGTAAAGCAATCTTCCAAAAAATGACCTAGCATATGGTTGTATGGGCAAAGTTAGGATTATAATTTTGCCTACTTCTATGGTCTCCTAGGTTCTGGTAGCTGAAAATCAGGCTTCTTTAAGAAGTTCTTAAAAGATTTTCTTGATTACCTCCCTCTTAAATGAATAAGGATTGTTAAGCTTATCTAAAAGAGTAGGTGGGTCATAGCTACCTGGTGATGAATATGTGTACCACTGCTGCTATTGATGTGGCTAAGGAAGGAGTGCGTGCATGGAGGCTATGGTGGCGGTAGAGTACTGGTGGTAGAAGAGAGGAGCTGGAGGTCGTGATCTCTCACTGGTTGCTTCCCCTTATCTATTATTGTCATTATTCCCATCTTCTTCTCATATACCTTTTATGGCTTTGACTTGGGCAACTGATCTTGAAAAGGCAACTGTTTGGCCTCCCCTTGTAGACTAGCCACCTTATTGATTAACTTCTCAAAAGTTTTGATAGTGAAGCACTTAAGCATGAAGTGGACCGATCCATGGATATTCTTTAAAAGAATCTCAATGGCATGCTATTCAGAAGCTTTGGCTCGCATTTCATACTCAGGTTATGCCATCTGAGAATGCAATCAACAAGGGACTCACTTATGTGTTATTGTGCTACAACGAGATCACCCACAGTGACCCTTTGCTGAGCTCCAGCAAACCTCTTGATAAAGAGTTACTCCAATTCAGCAAATGTCTTTACGAAACTATTAGAGAGTTTAGCATACCAAAAAAGCTATCGCTAACTAAGAGAGAATAGTAAAGCATTACCATGTTTATAAATTAGCTCTAAAATGTGTGATGTGTTGCCTTGGGTTTCCACTGCCATCGAAACTCTTGAAGGAAGGTGGCACGAAACCCTTGGATATTGGATTGCATCAAACTCCTCAGAGTAAGGTCTACCCTTTGGAATTGATGATCCTCCCTAGGCTTGAGCCAACACTTCTTTCACCTACTGCTCAACCATGGACTTCATATCTTTTTTCTGTATGGAGGTACTTTCCACTACCTTCCTATACATGCTAGTTCTACCTTGCTCGATAGGAGGTAAGGTCTTGGCTGGGTCCAAGACATGCACTAACTCTGGCTGACTAGTCTCAACTGTGGTAGGATGAACTGCTGGTGCTTGTTTCTGAAGTACTAAGACTACTACTAACAAGTCCTCAAGCTACCTCGCCATCCTATATATCTTTTCATCTTTCTATTTTATTTGTGCTAGGAGGTGTTGGTGTGAGTGGGTTGTGTCTTTCTACTCAGCCTCATCATCTTCCAGAGCATCCTAGTCTCTGAGGAGGGATCCTCTAGTATCTACCATGAAAACCCCTGTTGTCTCTTCATCAGACCTATCATACCCCAGAATTTCTTTCTTTTTTGTAAGATAATGTGCTATTATGTCCTCTAGAGAATGATCAATCTAGAATGGCACAAATGATTTTACTGTCGGTGATCATTGTCATGTCTTGAGAGGCCGGACCTCCCTACTATTGGAGAATCAATCTGTGAGGCTGTACTGCGAAGAAATGCACTCCACTTTGACTCACGAAGGGGTGACACTCCTAGGAGGCTCTATTATCATGGGTGCAATTGGGTTGTCATCTCTTCCCTCTATAACTGTTGCAACCAACTCTAGATCCTGATGTACGGGTGGTGTTGGTGAAGGGATGACCACTATGCTTCAGGGTCGTCATTCCTTATACACCACCATTGGGGTAGAAGGTCGAGCGGGAGAGCTCAGCCTCGCCACAATAGATAGTGTGGATAGGATGGGATCCCTTGGTCATAGCCGGATCACCAACGGGGTCCTCTTTTCCCAATATGTGGCCTTCATGCCCTTCGGCGGAACTAGAGATGCTACAATATGAACGGGTGACGGTGGACTAGGGGTAGACTGGTGTGGTGGAGACACCACTGACTCTCTCAAAATAGGGACCCTCCTCCTGTGATGGGTCATCCTCGTAAGCATAATATTGTCTGTGTGATCGACGCGGGTAGCACGCCGATTAGGAAAATCAATGAATGCGAGGGCGGACCAAACCTTTGCCTCTCATGATATAGTATAATGTGAACCTCCTCTCCTTCAGATGTTTCCCCATGCTGCGGGGGATAACAAATCTCAAGTTAAATTGAGCCTCAGACTCAGAAAGTCTCAGCCCAACCAAGAGGCTGAGCGAAGGCAGCAACCTCCTACTCGGCTAGCTGCGGGTGATACCAGGTGGAGGTGAAGTAGGGATCCTCCTAGCATCCTCTCTGTCAAACCTAGAGAGAGGATGAAATGGGTTCGCTGTAACCAGTGGGGAAATCATATTGGGAAATCCTCCATAACTGACTGTGTAGCGGCCTCCAACTCCCTAGTGATGTGATGGTACCATTTAATCATGCAATTTTTGTTCCTCCTCTGAGTCCTAGTAGGGTGAGTGGACTAAGAGCTAAACCCATCCTCAAAAGCTGGGGAGACAATCTCTGGGATCATATGAGCCTTACCCTTCAAGGGTACTAATGAGTGTAGCCTACAAAGCAGAGGAAACAACCGACATTGTCAGATCTGCTTGACACTGATAGAAACTATCACTACTTTTCTCTTCAGTGAGGGGATATCAGAGTCTAATGGTAAATCAATCTGAATGATCGGCTTCTATCCGGACACTGCGGTCCTGCTAACAGTTATGAGAGGAGTGCTCTAACAGGTAATCATCGCTCCCTCAAAACCTCTACCAAAATGGATAAGGTGGGACTAATCAGAACGGGGGAGGTTGGCCTGATCCAGGGCTAAGTCCATGCTGTAAGGGAAAGTAAACACATACTTCTAAGAAGCCATAACAACCAACTGTAACTGGAAAACTGAACTGAAGTTGTAACTGAGACTGATGCTGAATGAGAGTCTGCAATGTTGAAAACAAACTTGGATCATATTTTTATTTTGTTGATTTCTAAATTTGAATTTAAAATTTGAACCCACATCCAACATCTTGGAAGTGTTAAGTGGGGTTCAAATGTATTTAGAGAAGATTTAGAGATTTTATCAGAAAGAGGAATCTTTGAATATGGAATCCACTTTCAACAAATTTGGGTATGTTGAAAATGGATTCAAAATATTTGTAGAGAGATGCTTCCATAGGTTCATGATTGAAATTAGATTTTTGATTTGAGAACCCTTTCCTTTAACAAATTTGAGTATGTTAAGGTAAGGGTCAATTTGCTTTTGTTTTGGATTTGAGATTTTGGAATTCACTCACTTAGAAAATTAGGGTATGCTAAGTGAGTTGTTTTGAAAATAATTATTTCTTTTTCTTTGGTTGCTTTATCTTGTGAATTATTGGTGATTTTGAAAATTGGAATTCCCACTTAGCAAGTTTGGGTATGTTAAATCAAGAACCCAAGTGTGTTTTGTTTTTGGAAATTTTTTGAAAATAGGATTCTTAGCAAATTTGAGTATGCTAAGAAAATCCTAATGTGTTTCATTTGTTTTGGATATTTTGATTTTGAAAAGTAGGATCCTTAGCAAATTTTGGTATGCTAAGAAAATCCTAATGTGTTTATTTTATTTTGGATTTTGAAAAATGGAGACATCACTTTAGCAAATGTGGTATGCTATGATGAAATTCCAATGTGTTCTGGATGGAGATTTCACTTAGCAAATTTGAGTATGCTAAATGAAATTCCAAAATGTGTTTCATTTTTTTTGTTTTTTGGAAAAAGATGGAGACTTCACTTTAGCAAAAATGGTATGCTAAAAGTGAATTTTCAAGTGTTTTGAATGGAGATTTCACTTAGCAAATTTGGGTGCACTAAATGAAATTCCAAAATGTGTTTCATATTTTTTATTTTGAAAAAGATGGAGACTTCACTTTAGCAAATGTATGCATGCCAAAGTGGAGTTCCAAAGTGTTTTGAGTGGAGATTTCACTTAGCAAATTTGGGTATGCTAAATAAAATTCTGAAATGTGTTTCAAATCTTTGTTTTGAAAAAGATGGAGACTTCATATTAGCAAATATGGTATGCTAAAAGTGAAGTTCCAAATGTGTTTTGAAAATTTTATTTTGAAAGAGAGAGACTTCACTTTGGCAAATATGGCATGCCAAAGAAATGAAGTTCCAAATGTGTTTCGAAAATTTTTGCAAAATGGAGATTTCACTTAGCAATTTGAGTATGCTAAATGAAATTCTAAAAGATGTTTCAAACTTTTTTTGTTCCTTGGATTTTGAAAAATGGAGACTTCACTTTAGCAAATGGGGTATGCTAGAATGAAGTTCCAAATGTGTTTTAAAAAGTTTTGTTTTTGATTGATTTAAAAAAAAAAAAGATTTACATTTAACACATTTAGGTATGTAAGATGGAAATCAATTATATTTCATTTTCCAAAGACGTATATTTTTTGTGTGATTATTGGTTTTTGAAAAAGGAAATCCAAACCTAATCATATGTGGAATATGTTAAGTGGGATTTCAAAATAATGTCATTTTATTTCGAAATGAAATCTTCATTCAATAAATTTGAGTATATTGAATGGAGATGTTGATATGTGCTTCTGGAAAATTCATTTTTGATTTTGTTTAAAAAAATGAAACATCCATTCAATAAATGTGAGCATATTTAATGAGATTTTTATTTTGTTTGAAATGGTGAAAATTCTAACTTAACACATGTGGAATGTGTTGAATGGAATTTCAAAGTTGTAATGATTTTTTTTTGTTTGAAGATGTAACATCCATTCAACACATTTGAATGTATTGAATAAATAAACTAATCATCAAATTTTGTGCTTTTGAAAACATAATTGTTGAAATTTTATTTTTTTGAAAATGTGGTCTTCACCAAAAATGAATTGAGTAAAGAAGCTCATTGGTGCTTTTAGAAAATGTGATTGTTGGAATTTTATTTTTGTAAGGATGATCCTACATATAACAATCATAAAGATTGTTAGATGAAGATGATTTAGAAAAAAATTTGTGCAAAATATGTTATTGCGTGCATTTTTGAAAGAGTGCTTTTCAAAAAGCAAGATTTTTATGAAGGATTTATTTTGTCCTTATTATTTTAGAATGAACCTTTCCTTACCATAAAAGGTAAGGAGGAAGTCTTTAAATATTTTCTTTTTTTTATATTTTATTTTTACCTATTGGAGAACCCAACGGGGGTTTTAAGACTAACATGGGGTGAGGTCCTAAAACCTAAAGATGTTGGCTAGCTTAACTTACGGATGAAATAAGCTAAGTGCCAACGGAAAGAAAGATAGTCTTGAATTCATACAAAGGTACGAACCCACTATCGATACTTAGAGATAATAATCATTTACCAAAGATGGAGAGAGAAACCATCCCCAGCAGAGTTTCCAGAAAAATCTGTGGTAAAAATTTTCATTTTTCAAAAAGAAAAGGTATACTTCCATCTTCACTCTATGCGGGATAAAATGAAGATATAAATATACTTTTTAATGCATTTTGACATAACGTAGATCCGCAGATATTCTTATTAAGGTGATCGGATATGACATTGAGGAGAGGTACACTATCTTAAATGATAGAAGTCACCACCCTACAATGGACTAATCACCTGAATAAAAACTCCTAAGGACAATGGGTCTGCAAGTGTATTAAAGATTCTTCCCTATTTTATATGAAAAATAAAGCAGGGTTTATTTTAAATATGGTTCATTAAGTTCCCTACAGAGGCAAGCCCCCATAGTTAATTACATCCTAAGGAAGGGGATTCCTTAGGAATACTCTCGATTAAGGTAAATAATTATTGTCTCTAAAGATTTCAATAAGTAGGATTACCAATTGATTAGTTTATTTAGAAGATCAAATGAGATTGATCAAAGAGAGTGAGTTATTATCGAAGCCAAAGGAAGATAAGTAGGAGATGTTCACGATGCTAGAAAACCTAGCTAGCATCTCAAACTATCCTACGGTTGGGTTTACATTTTTAAAATTGATTTAATTTGTTTGAGTTGAATTTTTCATTAGAAATTTAGGGCTTATGATTCCACAACACAAGATTATGGAAATGCCTAGGAAGTGAGGATTTATACTTATGGCCCAAGGTTGGCTTTACATTTTTGAAATTTATTTAATTTGTTTGAGTTGAATTTTTTATTAAAAATTTAGGGCTTATAATTCCACAACACAAGATTGTGGAAATGCCTAAGAAGTGAGGATTTATACTTATGGCCCATAAAGGGGAGAAGCAACCTCAGAACCAAAATCTAGGGAGCTTTGGCGAGGGCCAAAAGCACAACCTAAATCTATGGTAAAAATGGGTATCTCATTTTCCTCCACAAGAGAGGACAAACTGCCCAACTACTTGGACTTACAACTACTTAGGGGTGGCTGCCAACTAACTCCTCCTATGATTTTAAATTCATGTAGGCAAGTCTTACGCTTTGTTCAAGGTAGCTAGGTTGTTATTTATTTAGAAAGAGATTAAGTCCTTACTCCCTAAGAGACTAGATCATGTAAGGACATGAAAAATGACCTAGATCTAATGCAATTCATATTACATTTTATTTTCATTTTTGGACAATCATTTTTACTCAAGATTATAGGATTCATATGCCTAATGCATGAGAAGTAAGATTATGGGCCAAAATCAGTGAGAAGGGAGGAGGTGTGTTTCCACCATGGATCTCAAAGGTCAAGCCAAGTTTCTTTGGTAAAGGTGGAAGCCCTCCAATTAAGAGTAAAACAAGATGCTTTTGAGCATGATGTTATAAAATAAATACTCATCCAGCTAAAGGGTTGCTAATTTTTTTATCTAGATTTTAACTTAGGCTTAAAATGAGGTTATGAATTTTTTATTTTCAATTTTGAGTTGATTAATTTGATAAAAAATTTATTTTCTCCTAGGAGCTTAATCGTCATACAGGCCATACATCAAGCAAGGAAGAAACTAGGAAAAGGATGCCATCTTAATGCACAATCTAAATAAAACAACACACATTTTATAAAGCTAACACAAAAGAATAAAAAGGTCATTTGTGGTCGGGCATCACCACACAAGCCCGAAAAAAAGTTAGGTAGCCAAGCTCTGCCCTTATTCAACCTGGATTACAAATGAATTAAGTACAATTAAGCAAAGAATTCATTGTTATGGGAGTCTTCAAGCTTCATTTCTTCATTCTTCTTTTCTTCTTTCTTCTTCGGTTCCTTCTTTTGGATGGTTGGAATGTGGATGCTCCAAAGACTTCATATGGTACATAAGGTATGACCTTATAACCAATGTTAATCCTAATCCCCATAACAATCATTCCAAAATCCTAATTGGAAAAATTACATGAAAAGGGAAAAATGGAATTTTAACTAACACCTGCAAAACAGAGACTAGTTAAAACAAACTATACAAATCCCAAGCATATATATTGGACTTAACACTCCACACATGGGTGACTAAGTCCACCTGGCTTATTGGATTATGCTTAGGGGTATAAGCACATGCACAACAAAAGCAGTTATATTTTTATTGCAGCGCCCCTTAAGCACAATCCCCTACTGAAGATAATGGTTAAATTAAGATCGCCCTACCATTAAATCTACACACATACACCCTATCATCCAGTATAAAATATTACACCACAAAATAAAAGTAAACATCAAACCATGTATCGCCCTAACCTAAAGCTAAAAGTGACGACTTAGCCTAATGTGAGTGCTTTTAAGGTATATGTGGTATGCTTAGCTATGGCTTTAAGTTAGAGTTTTCTAAGTGTGAAGAATGTTCAACTTAGAGGAAGATTTTATTTAAATTATTTAGTTGTTTTGGGTTGACCCAATTTGACCAAGTGGTCAACTTGATCCAAGTTGACTCATTTTGATCGAAATGGGTCAACATGAGCCAAATGACATCAAATCAACCCCAAATTCTTTGAAATTTGGACCAACCTAATTTCAAACTATTCTAAACCTCCCTAAAGTAAAATAAAAGCCAAATGACCATTTTATCCCTAGGTCAAGGGGTAACCTATGGTCAATTTCACTTGAAATTTGGTCATATCCTTTTCATGGCCACTTGACACCTTCTTAGTGGACCAAGTGGTCACTAGTGGGTGTGGTGCACATGAACCAATGTATTTGCTAACCAAACCCAACCCAAGGCCAAAACCAACCACCCCACTCAAAATGAGCACATGAGAATCACTCCTCCACCTAATTTTAACACATGAGAGCTTCACCACTCCACTCCAAACCCAAAACCGAATCACATGCCACTGAAAATGGCCTAACTAACTCACTCCATAGAATCAATTTGATCAAAATGATAAAGTCATGCTCGACCGTCTGATCATTCTAGGGGGAGATATAATCCCCTTAATTTCACTTGGATTCGAGGGATTCATATTCGATTAAGCTTAAGGAACTTAGAGCAAGCTCCTTCAAGTTACTTTAAGCCTTCTCAACCTTCTTTGATTTCTCCATTCTCGATTTCTTCAAGCCAAAAATAGGGGAGCTCAAGAAAAATACAAACTCATCCATCACTCAATTTCAATCAAATTCCTTTTGCAAGCACCCTCAGAGGAACCAATCGAGCTCACCAAAGTCTTCACCAAGCTTCCAAGGCACGGGAGGGGGGAGCTAGAGCAAAGTCGCAAGCCTAGGAGGAGGAGTTTAATTAATTGAGTAATCCACTTCATCCCAAATCTTGAAACCTTCAACATGGCTTCATCTCCACTAGGAGAAGCTACCTCTACGGCTGGGAGTGCCGATGATAGGCTCCGGTGAGGTACTATTCAAAACCAAGCTTGCATTAAATTTTCTTTGGTCCTTTGTGAAGGAAAGTTTTACCCCAAGTGATTTTCACCGTTAGATCTTCATATCCTTGCATGATGATGGTGTGGGTTCAATTTTAACTCAATCTAAGCTCAATCAAGCTCGGATCAAACCCTAAGAGATGGACGGTTGCCCTCTCATGAAGGCAAGCTTAGAGATGAATCATGGACCGTCCATCCCATGTGTTTTGGATGGATGGTCCTGATTAATTCATGTCAGATCCGCATTTTAATCCTTTTAATACTGCGGGCTTGACCGTCGATCTTTGATCGACGATCCGGGAAAGAAGCCGTGCCAATGCGACACTTGCTTTGACTACTTAAATGGTGAATCTTATTAGGCCACGTGGAAAGTGCGTGCTGCATCAGCGGTGCACGTGGCACTGATGGGGTTAACTATATAATTAGGGATTTTATTAAGTTTTAATTATATAATCTTCAAAAATACATAACTAACTATAAAAAAAATTAGAAAAATACAAACTCAAATGCATTTTGAAGATATTTCAAAGTGGAATAATGTAAAATTAAGTTTAATTAATTTTGAATAGTAAATTTCATGCAATTTGGGTTTTATTGGGACTGAAATTATGTTAATTACTCCATAATTATTCTATTGATTAATTTCAAACTTCTTAGGTATGTCTAGGAGGATGACTTCTACCTACCCTAATTTTCTTGGGATTTATTAATTATTTAATTAAGGGAATTGCTTGATTTACTCCTAATTATCCTCTTAATTAATTAAATGATTAATTAACCTATTAAACAGTGATAAATTCATTAATTAAGTATGTAAATTACCTTAGAATAGTGAATGGACTTAAGGAATGAGATTATGAGTTCTCACCTAAATATTTTTCCCTAAATTTATTTCATTTTAAGTAAAAATCTAATTAGGGTGTAAATTAATTAAATAGTTTAATCACTTTATTAAATGGGTTAATTAATCAAAATTTTAAAATCAAATCAATTAATCAATTCTTTCTTGGGTAGATACTTAGGTATTCAATAACCTAAGTAGGCTTAAGAAAATCATATCTAACCCATATGTGTGGGAAGGGTTATAAAAATACTTAAATTAAACCCTTTAACTTAATTAATTGTAAAATATATTAGGCCTTTCTTTCTTAGGTGCATTCATTTAAATTCCTTGTGATTTTATGCCATACATTTGCTTTGGTTAAATATGTTAAAGTGGTATAGTAAGTAGTGGACTTAATGTACATAACCTAAACAAAATATAAAATCAATCTAACAATTTTAAAGCTAAACTAAAATAACATACACATGTAGGAAATTGGTTAGGACTAGAAAACCTTCTCACATTCCTTAAACTCAAATCAAACTTAAAACAAAAATCAAAATTTTCTTAAACCAACTTTGATTCACTTTAAATAATCTTATTCCATAGGATTGTCTTTAGGAATTAATTAGAGTGAGTGAAGTTACATTCTTAAATCACTTTGTTTCTTTCCTAGCATGCTAAATGTGTATGTCATATGAAAATCATGCATTCATATCTTTTAAAAAATAAATTAAAATGAAATGTTTCCTTTATGTCAAATTGCATATTTTGGCTAAAGTAAGAATATGAATGACTATTATTGCTACTAAATTCAAAACTATTTTCAAAACTTAGAAAATAGATATTACAAATGAAAAGTATGCTATTTATAAGTACTTATAAACTTACATGTGAATAGCATAAAATGTGTTATGTGATTTCCTTCTCTTTCTTAACATAAGTTTGTATAAGATTTGCAAAGTGTATAGTCTATTTGAAAAAAGACATAACACTTGCTTAAATCCATCCCTATACACTCTTATGACATGAATTAAGAAGGAACTCCACATCACACTTGTAAACTAAACAATCAATTCAAAACAAACAAACATAAACTTTTTGCATGATTCTTTTTTTGTGCATTTCTTTTTGTAAATACACATGTATTTAAGAAAACTGGTATATTAGTCTAGACACCATGAGGTTGCAAGGCTTTAAGTAGCCCAAAGTAGGTATTGTACCTTACACCCCTCGTATAGAAAATAATGGCGTCGTACTCAATTTTGTCTTTCATACTTGTAAATGTGCATATGAAAATTGACAAGAGAATCTCTCTTTTTCTACTTAACCAAATCATGCATCATGAAGCAACCAAATTTTTGAAACTTGTCTTTCATACTTGTATAAAAGGCATAAGTAAGTACGGTGTCATTATTAGCACCAGGGGTGTAAAATATAAGACCTACTTAGGGCTACTTAAAGCCTCACAACCCCTGGGTTATCCACACTAATATATCTCTTTCCTTAAATACAAGCATATGTACAAAAGAAATGAATGAAAAAGAAAGGATGCAAAAATTCATACTTGATTGTTTGACTTGTTTATGCAATTTATATGTGTGAATGTAAAGATCCTTCTTAAGTTATAACATGGAAGGGGATGAGAGTAGATTTCAGCAAGTGTTATGCTCTTTTAAATGAACTATACACTTTGCAAATCTTATTCAAATCCATGTTAAGAGGAAAGAAAGGAAGTAAACATAAGACACATTTTTTATATTCACATGCAAACTTATAAATAAAATATAAGTAGCAAACTTTCATTTTTGGTAATTGATTCATATATTTTGAAAATAATTTGGAATTTAATAGTGATAATAGCCATTCATATTTTTACTTTAGTCAAAATATGCAATTTGACATAAAGAAATATTTCATTTTAATTTTGATTTTAAAAAAGCATGAATGTATGAAATCCATTTGACATGCACATTTAGCATACTAAGAAAGAACTAAAGTGATGAAAGCATGTAAACACATTCACTCTAATTAATTCCTAAAGAAAATCTTATGGAATAAGAAAGCTTAAAGCAAATCAAGTTGTGTTTAATGTTATTTTGTTTCTTGTTTTGTTTTTTTTTTTTTTTTTGAGTTTGATTTAATTTGAAAGATATGAAATGAGTTTGCTGTTCCTAACCCATTCTCACATATGTTTGATATTTGAGTTCAATTTTTAGATGATTAGATTCATTTTATGCTTTAATTAGGTTAAGGTGTGCATTAAGTATGTTAATTACCCCTTACCTATACCACCTTAGCATAGTTAATTAAATAATTATGAGCTAATGAGATGACATAAAACCACACAAGGAATTTAAATCTGCAATGCACCTAGTAGGAAAAGGGCTTAATGCATATGGCTCATGATTAATAATTAATTAAGCTATAGAGTTTAAGTTAAGTAATTTCATAACCCCTCTCACACATGTGAGTGGGATTTTGATTTTCTTAATTATACTTGGGCTCTTGAACATCTAAGCATCTACCCAAGATAGATTAATTGAGTTATGGAAAGTTTTAGATATTTATGAAATTAATTAAGGGGATAATTAATGAATTAACTCTTAATTAAGGTTGGATTAAGGAAGAAAAGGGGTTTAAGGAATATATTAAGGAAAGTATCCCAAAATTATTCCCTAAATCTCATATTCACTTAATCAAAACTTAATTGATTCAATCAGAGGGTTATATCACTAACTATACCCTTAATCAATTATAATTACATTAAGGGAGTGATTAAGGAATGAACTAGCAATCCCTCTAATTAAGCCACCAATAAATCCCAAGAAAATTAGGGGTGGTAGGAGTCATTCCACTAATTATACAAAAGAAGTTTGGGATTAATCAGCAGAGTAATTAGGGAGTAATTAGCAAAATAATATTCCCAATAAAACCCAAATTTAGAGAAAAAGACTACTCCAAATCAACTAAAATTAATTTTAGAATATTTTATGTTCTATTATCTTTTTAGTGAAATTTATTTCATATTTTTTTGATTTTTTTAGACTTAGATATAAATTTAGGAAGGTTTGGTGATTCATTAGGAAATTTAATAACCTAATTAAATAGTTATTCCCGTCAACGCCATGTATGCCGCTGACGCGGCATGCGCTTTCCACATGGCACGATAGGATTGGATAATAAAGTAGTCACATCATAGCATCGCGTCAGCAGCGGTGCTACGTGCTTTCTCCTCAGCCGTTCAATCAAGGATCGGATGGCTGAGATTGAAGTCACGGTACTAAAAAATAAATCCGACTGATCTACATGGATTTAATCATGGTTGTCCATCCAAAACACGTGGATGGATGTTAGAGATTCATCCCTGTTCTTCCCTGTGAGAGATGGCTACAGTCTACCTTGTAGGGGGAGATCTGAGCTCGATTAAGCTCGGATTAGGCTAAAATTTAGCCCACACCATCATCATGCAATGGAGATCACATCCAACGGCTAGTTTATTATGCAATGAAAATTCCTTTCACAAAGGACCACACCACACCTAATCTAAGCTCAGTTTAATGGCTAACCTCGCCATAGGTGATCACCGGTGCTCGATTTCCTAGGAGAAGCTTCGTCTAGTGGAGACGAAGCTTTGCTAAAAGTTTGAGGTCTTGAGATGGGATAGATCCTCCTATGGGTCAACTCTTCCTTGACTTGAGCTCAGCTTTGGTCTAGAGCACTCCTACCTTGCTTCAAGAACTTGTATGAAGCTTTTGGCAAGCTCGATTGAGTTCCCTGATGGAGCTTGCAAAGGGAATTGGGCTAGTTTGAAGTGTGGAGTGAGATTGGATTTTCATTTTCTTCCCCTATTTTTAGTTTTAGAAACTGAGAAATGGGAAATTGGTTCTTACTTGAGAGAGCTTGGGGAGGCTGAGGAATGGCTTCCCTCCCTAGGCTCAATCCAATTGGAGAATGTTGAAATGAAATCAAATTAGGGGGAGTATATCTCCCCCTTTGGTAATCGGAAGGTCGAGCAAAGCTTTGTCATTTTGATCCAATTGAGCTCCTTGAGTGGGTTTGTTAGGCTGTTAGATGAGTCATTGCATTCGATTTTGGCCAGGGAAGGAGTGGGGAGGTTGCCATGTGCTTGAAACAAGTGAAGGAGGGAATCCATGTGCTCTATTTCAAGGAATGTGGTCATTTTTTGCCTTAGGCTAGGTTGTTCTAACCCAAAACCATTATGTTGGGTGCACCACACTCCCAAGTGTTCACTTGATCCACTAAGAGGGTGTCAAGTGGTTATGGAGAGGATTTGACCAAATTCTAAGTGCGTTTGGCCAAAATTTACCCTTTGACCTAGGGGTAAAATGGTCATTTAACCTTGATTTTAGTTTGGACATGTTTGGTATGATGAGAAAATAGGTTTGGCCAAGTTTCATTAAATTTGGAGTTGGTTTGATATGATTTGGCTCATGTTGACCCATTTAGGTCAAAATGGGTCGACTTGGGTCAAGTTAACCAAATGGTCAAATTGGGTCAAACCAAGGGCTGGGTTAAGTTCATATGACCATTTGAAATATTTTGGTGAGTTTGGTTTGATTCAATTTGATTTAGATTTGGATTTGGCTCATTTGATTTCATTTAGGTCAAATGGGTCAAGTTGACCGATTTGACCTATTTGACCTATTTGGGTTAGTTCATGGGTAGGTTTATGTTTGGTTGATCATAAGAAATGGATTGGTATCTTTGTTTCCAAACAATTTTAGTTAAGTTTGAATTTGGCTCAATTTAACCCTTTAGGTCAAGTTCGGTTCATGGTCAATTGGGCTAGGTTGGGTCTAGTTGGCCAATTGAGGCTTTGGTCAAGTTCAACAAGTGATTTGAAATGAACTTGACCCATTAGTTTTAATCAATTTTGCTTAGATCAAGTTTTGACACATTTTGACTTTTAGGTCAAATTGGGTCAACTTAGGTCAAGTGGTCAATTGGGCTAGGTTAGGCTCAAATGTTAACTTGGTCAAAAGTTCAAACATTGGTCATGAATGAGTTTTGATCAATGGTTTCAAACAATTTGACCTATGTTGGGTTTCATTTTGGCTAAGTGTTGACTTGGTCAACCCTTAAGTTTGACTTGATTTGACCCAATTTAAGTGATTGATCATCTCATGATGATTGTTGATCATGATGAGGGGCTTAGATGGGCTTAGTTCAATCTAATTTGGTTAGGATCAGAATTGGCTCATAAGGGATACTTTAGGTCACTTTGGGCCAAGTGAGCCTAAGTGGGCCAAATGGCTTGGTCAAGGCTTGATTTGAGTTTGATTGAACTTACATATGGACTTAGGGAATATTTCAAACTTGGGATTTCAATCATGGGTTTCAATCATAGATTTCAATCATGTAGAATTTATTTGAGTTTGGAGAAAATCAAATAAGATTGATTTGGAGTTTGAGAAAATCAATTAGGATCTATTTGGAGTTTGACTTGAACAAAGGAAGTGAGGAATGTGGTTCAAGCTATAGGGTAGGAAAATTTTCCTAACACCCCTAAGTCATGGCCTATTCCTATGGCTAACTCTTCTAAGTCTCTAGGGCTAGGTTGAGTGTCCACCTAATCACTAGATGTGTCTTAAGACTAACGATCTCTTAAAGTCTAAGAGGATCTTATGTCTAAGATGAAGAGGATGAGGGCTCATTCTAAAAATGAGATCAACAAAACCTAAATGAACCAAAACCAAATCTAAACTAAATTGAACCAAACTAAAGACACACATAAGCTATAAATGATCATTTAAACTTGACATAACCCATGGTTTGACCCAATTTGACTAATTGGTCAACCTAACCCAAATTGACCCATTTTGACCTAAATGGGTCAAATTGAACCAATTCAAACCAAATGAACTCCAAATCACTTGAGATTTGGCCCAACCCATTTTTGAATCATCTCAAATCTATCCAAATCAAAATCATGGCCAAATAATCATTTTACCTTTTGGTCAAAGGGTATCCTATGACTGAATTCACTTAGAATTTGGTCATATTCTTTCTCAAGGCCACTTGGCACCCTTCTAGTGGTCCACTTGGACACCAAGGAGGGTGGTGAACATGACCCAATGAGCTTGGGTCGGCCATGACTCAAGCCAAGGCCAAACTGACTCCTCCAATAAAAATTGGACACTTGGATCACCAAATGCACTCACCTAGCACATGGGCACCCACTCTCCTTCCCTCCACTATCTAAAATGACTCACATGGGATGTTAAATAGCCCAAATCGTGAGCCCAATCTCACCCATTGATCAAAAATGACAAAACTGGTCTTCACCGTCTGATCCAAGGAGGGAGAGATATACCCCCCTTCATTCCCAATCAAACCACAAGCATTGAATTTGATTGAGCTCTAGGAATCAAAACCAAGCTTCTCCAAGCCTTGGCAAGCTTCTCGAGCTCCCCTCATTTTCTTCTTCTCGGTTTTTCCTAAAGTCGAAACAGGGTAGGTCCATCCCCTTTCCAACTCATCCAATTCTCCATCAAAACCAAATTAAGCTTGCAAGCACAATCAAGGGACTTCGTCGAGCTCAATCAAGTTATTTCTCAAGTCACCAAGCCACAAGAAGGAGGACTTTGATCAAGCCCGATCACCATTGAAGGGGAGCTTGGTCAACTGAGCCATCCACTTTAAATCAAGACTTGAAACCTCAACAGGGTTTCGTCTCTACTAAATGAAGCTACCTCCTCCATTGGAAGCGTCGGTGATAACCTCCAGTCACGTATGCCATT
Source organism: Cymbidium sinense (assembly GCA_021442155.1). Classification (NCBI taxonomy): domain Eukaryota; kingdom Viridiplantae; phylum Streptophyta; class Magnoliopsida; order Asparagales; family Orchidaceae; genus Cymbidium; species Cymbidium sinense. The sequence continues at coordinate 31,401,936 of CM038226.1, read as the reverse complement.
GAAACTGATCTTAAGATAAAAATTGCTTGGTCCTTTGTGAAGGAAATTAGTCTCATCGAATCTTGACCGTTGGATACCTTGCTTTTGCTTCCCCGAAGGTGTGCGATGAGTTTGAACTCCATCTGAGCTCAGGTAAGCTCGGATCGAGCGATGATTGATAGACGGTATCCATCTATCTCCGCTCGAGAGGAGATAGATCACACACTGTCTGCTCCACGTGATTGGAATGGACGGTTTTGTTTAAATCACGTGTGGTTGCATATCATATGTTGGCTCATAATTGTTTGGTTAATTATGTTAAAGTGGTGTAAGGAATAATTAATAGATTTAATTCATGCCTTAACCTAATCAAAATATAAAATCAACTTAATTATTCTAAAATTAAACCAAACCAATTCACACATGGGGGAAATGGGTTAGGATCAGCAAACCCTTTTCACATTTATTAATTCAAATCAAATTCAAAAATAAAAATCTCTTTAAAGAATTTTGATTCATTTTAAATAATCCTATTTTATATGATTATCCTTAGGAAGTAATTAGGATGAATTTCTTTCCAAGCATGTTAAATATTATTTATCATATGAAATCATGCATTCATTTCTTTTGAAAAATCAATTAAATAAAATGTTTCCTTTTATGTCAAGTTGCATGTGTTGGCTGAAATTAAGAATATGAGTGGCTATTATCACTATTAAACCAAAAATTATTTTCAAAACCTATAAATCAAATATTATGAATGAAGTGATGCTATTTATGAATACTTATAAGCTTACATGTGATTATAATATAAGATGTATTTTATGTTATTTTCTTCTCTTCCTTAACATGGGTTTGAATGGGATTTATAAAGTGTATAGTTCATTTGAAAGAAGACAACACTTGTTAAATCTATTCCCATGCATTCCTATGTTATGACTTAAGAAGGATCCTCACATTTACACATGTAAATTATACAACCAAATCAAAAAAAAATTGCATGATTCTTCATCCATTTGTTTCTCTTTGTACATTTACATGTATTTAAGAAAAGTGGTATATTAGTCTGGACATCTAGGGGCTACGAGGCTTTAAGTAGCCCTAAGTAGGTCTTGTACGTTACGCCCCTGGTGTAGAAAATAATGGCGTTGTGCTCACTTATAACTTTTATACATGTGGATGTGCATTTTGTTAATGGATGAAAATCCTCCTTTTCTATATAATAAAGACATGCATAAATGAAATATCCAAAATTTTAAATCATATATCTTAGCATTCGTCATCAAAGTGTGCTAAAATTTGCATTACATGTATTGCTATGTTTAGGATTATTCATATGTGTGGTATACATGGTGGAAAGAAATAAATGGGGTGTGTGTCATGTGGTAATAATCCACCCTAATTAATCCTAAGATGCCTTTCTTGTTGAATATGGATATTTAGAGAAAATCTAAACTTAGGATTAAATAAAAATGCATAATAAAATATTCACTAAAGAAAAATCATTAATGAATTTACCTTAGAAATGTTTTAAGGTAGGGATGAAAGAGAAGTTCTCTTCTCTTTTCTTCTCTTCATAGCATTTAGTAATTAATGTAGGTTCATTCAAACTAAATCAAATCATCACTAAAATTGGCAAATTAACTAAATCACTTAAAATGAAACCACCCTTTAAATTGAATCCTTCACACTTAGGAAATTTCAACCGTAAAGCTTAGCTAAGACATGTCACACAAGCCTTAAATGGTACACACATTAGGCTAAGTCACCATTTCTAGCTCTATGTTAGGGTGGTGCATGGTTTGATGCTTGATTTTATTTTGTGATGTTATATTTTTAGCTGGATGTTAGGGTGCATGTGCGTAGTCTGGATGATAGAGCGATCTTAGCCTAATCATATTTTTCTGCAGAGGGTTGTGCTTAAGGGAAACTATAATAAAAATATAAAAGCTTTTGCTATGCAGGTTGCTTATACCCCTAAGCATAACCCAAATTAGGGCATGTTGACTTAGTTACTCATGTGTGGGGTGCTAAGTCTAATGTATTCATATAACTGCTTGGGTTGTATGGCATGTTTAGCTAATCTCTATTTTGCAGGTTTAGTTAGATTTATCTTTCACATTTTAATGTAAATTTTACAATTAAGATTTAGAATGAATGTTATGGAAGAATTAAGATGAACATTGGTCATAAGACCATGTCTTATATACCAAGTGAAGCCTTGGAGCAAACTACATCCCAAGTCAAATGAAGAAAGAAAGAAAGGAAGAAATGAAGAATGAAGAATGAAGAATGAAGAATGAAGACCCCCATAACATGAATTCCTTCTAATTGTAATTATTCATTTATAATCCAGGTTATATAAGGGTAGAGCTCGACTACCCATATTTCCTTTTGGGTTGTGTAGTGGTACACGACCACATCAGCTCTTTTTCTTTTGTGCTAGCTTTATAAATTTGTTTGATGTTTGTTTAGCTTATGCATTAGGATGATATGATTTTCCTAGTGTCTTAATTGCTTGATGGTTGTTGAAAGGCCTGGATGCGGTTAGACTCTTAGAAAAAAATAAATTTCTATCCAATTAATCAACTCAAAATTAAATTAAACAACTCATAACCTCACTTAAAGCCTAGGGCATAAATCAAAATAATAATTTAACAACCCCTTAGATGGATGTTGTATGTCTAACATCATGCATAAAATATATTATTTCACTCTTGCTAATGGACAGCTTCCACCTTTGTCAAAGAAAATGGCTTAACCTTTAAGAGCCATGGTGGAAACACACCTCCATCGTGCTAATTTTAGCTCATAACTAATCTTCTCATACATTAAGAAAATGAAATCTCATAGCTTTTGTCAAATAAATTATCCAAAAATCAAAATAAAATTTAACAAAATTTGCATTAGATTTAGGTCATTATTCATGCCCTTCATGATCTAGTCTCTTAAGGAGTGAGTTTTAGGACTTAATCTCCTTTCTAAATAAATAACAACTTAGCCATCTTGCAAAGCATAAGACTTATCTACACATATTTAAAATCGTAGGAGGAGTTAATTGGCGACCAACCCCAAGCAGTTGTAAGTCCAACAGTCGGGTGGTTTATTCTCTCTTATGGAGATAAATCATATACCCATTTTTGCCTTAGATTTAGATCATGTCTTGGCCATTGCTAAAGCTCCCTAGATTTAGGATCTGAGATTTTTATTTCTATTTATGGGCTACAAGCATAAATCATCACCTCTTAGGAATTTCCATGATCATGTATTGTGGAATTGTAAGCCCTATATTTCTAATAAAAATTTAACTCAAACACATAATTCTCCTCAATTTTAAAAATATAAAGCTCAACCATAGAATAGTTTGGGATGCTCACTAGATTTTCTAGTATCATGAGCATCTCCTACTCACCTCTCTTTGGTTTTGATAAATAACTCCCTCCTTTGGATCAATCCCACTTGATTTTCCAAAAAAATAACTAATTTGTTGATAGTCCTATCTTTAAAATCTTTGGAGACAACGATCATTTAGCTTAATCGAGAGTATTCTTAAAGAATCTCATTTCTTAGGATGTAATTAACTATGGGGGCTTGCCTCCATAGGGAACTTAACGAACCCATTTTAAATAAACCCTACTTTACTTTTCCATGTAAATCAGGGAAAAGATCTCTAGTATATTTGAAGACTCATTATCCTTAGGAGTCCTTATTAGGTGATTAGGTCCATTGTAGGATGGTGACTTCTTTCTCTCGAGATAGTACATCATTCCTCAATGTTGCATCTGATCACCCTAATGAGAATATATGTGGATCTACGTGGTGTCCCAAACTCAACATTTTTCAAATTCAAAATTTGGAAAATAAAAATTAACACCACAACTACCACTGTCTCCCTCTACAGAAATGCATCTAGGATGATCTAAAGTATGTGCCAACTCTACTCCGTCGACCACTACAAGAGAAGGCTGTAAAATCAGAGCTGAATTCTACAATGCTGACACCGCTGCCATCAACTCTTCAATCTTCTTCCCCATTTGATCAATATGATCATCCTTTTGTCTAAGCTGGTGGAGGAGGTGTTGAGTTGAATGGATGGCATCATCTTCTTCAACTACAATACCTTCCTAACTATGCTGATCTCTGTGGAGGGACCCCATAGTATTAACCATATGGACCTTAGTTGAATCTTCAAGGAGATCATCCTCATCTAGATCAAAGCTGACGTTTCCCTCCTCACAATCTGATCGGTCACTCCCTAGAAGCTCTCTCTTCTCTATGAAGTATTATGCTAAGTTCTCATCTAGGGAACGATCTAATCATGCAGATATGAATACACGCTGCTGATCGGTGGAGGGCTTATGCTCACTGAGAAAGATGTATCTAACACTGCCTATCACTAGAATGCTAGCTCTAGGAGGATCATAACTGTCGGAAGAGATGTGCTCGTGACTGCTCATGGATGGAGTAGTATGCTTAGAAGATCCACTGCCATGGGGAATGCAGAACTATCCCCTTCCCCTTCTACAGTTGTTAATGTCACTGACTCTAATGGTGGTGGTGGTAGTGGTGCGACCATGACGTTGCGAGGTCGCCACCCCTTCTTCACCAAAACTGAAGTAGGAGGTCGAGTATGGGAACTCGCCCTCACCTCAGTCGGTGGAGTAGATAGAGTGAGATCCTTTGGCCGTAGCCGGATCACCAAAGGGGCTTTCTTCTCCCCGGATACTATCTTCCATGCCTTTGTAGGCACGGTGGATGGCGGGACCTGAACAGGTGACGGTGGGTGAGAAGTGGATCAGTGTGGTGGAGACAACACTGGCTCTACCCTTGCCAGAGATTTTTCCCTATGACTGGTGGTACCTGTCAACACTATGCTATCGGTCTTACCAACTCGATGGCATGATGCAAAAAATCAATCAACTGAGCTAAAACCATCCGGCGAACCTCCATCACTCCCTACCTAATGAATGCCCGCCTCAAATGCTCTTTCACTGCAAATGCGCCTGGGGATGATAAACCTCAAGTCAAATAATGTACTTTACTCTGAACATCCGTGTATCATGCCTACCTGTCCTAATACTGTACTTAGACCGGCATAGGACTTCCTCCTGTCCCTAGTTAGAGGCTCATGGTATGTAGGAGGTGGAGGCAATGTAGCTATCCTCTGATAGTCCTCCTCCGCCTGAGGAGGGGTGGAACTGGAAACCTCAGGGGAACCTTCCTCAGTGGGATGTGGCATCCATCTCAGACGGGTTGTGGTGCTGATCTTATGACTCTATTGCATCTGTGTGTGGCATTGTGTAATGCATTGTGCAGAGAGCTAGATCCTACTCAGGGGGAAGTTATCTCAAGCTGATAGCCTTCCCCTTAAAGGGGACCATCGAGGAGGTGCTAGCACGCACCCGAGAGCCTGTGGGAACAACTGACTGAGTAAGAACTGAACTGACTGGCAGAACCTCAACTACCTTCCTCTTCAAGGAAGTATACTCGGTGTTACATGGAAAGTCAATGTGAATGACTGGCTTCGACCTCATCCCTGCTAACAATAGTGAGAGTATCCCCCTCGCAGGTGATGCAGGCTCCCTCAAATCCTTGGCCAAAGAGCACTAGATGGGTGGAGTCAGTCTGAGGGAGGCTGGCCAAATTCATCTTGAATAGAAAGGTAAAAACAAACTTTTGAGAGGCCATATCTGCTAACTACAAAAGACTGCACTGACTACTCTAAGCTATATGTCTGTATTTATTGAGATATAACTTGTATCAGATTTCTATCTTGATATTTGTTTCGCACAAGTAATAGAAGTTTGGAATTTCAAACCCACACTCAATAATTCAAATATGTTAAGTGGGGTTCAGTAGAGAGGTTTGGATGTTTGGAGGAGAGACTTTGTCATTTGATTTTTTATTTATTTTTTATTTTTTATTTATTTTAAAACTCATACTCAACCAATTTAAGTATGTTGGGTGGGTTCAAAAATTTGAGGAGAGATTTCATTTTGGAAGACTTTTTTGCATTTTTATGTTTCTTATTTGAAAATATGGATAGTTTGAAAGAGCCTCTACTTAGCAAATTTGGGTATGCTAAGAAGAGGTTATGTGTGTTTGAAATATTTTTTTTGCTTCTGAAGATTTGATCGTGTGATGTTTTGATTTGAGAAATGGGACTTCTTACTTAACAAATTTGGTAAGTTAAGTAGAGGCCATATGTGTCTGATTTGTGTTTGAAGATGAGACTTTCACTTAACAAATTTGGTAAGTTAAGTGAAAGTCAAATGTGATTATGAGATAAATTTGCTTTTCTTTGAAGATGGGAGTCCCACTTAACAAATTTAGTTATGTTAAGTGAAAGCCCCAAATGTGTTTGAGATATGTTTGTTTTTCTTCTTTGAAAATGAGACTCTTAACAATTTGGTGTGTTAAGTGGAAATCAAAGTATGATATGACTTGAGAATGGGATTCTCACTTAACAAATTTAGTATGTTAAGTGGGAATCCAATATGGCATGATTATGTGGTTCTTATTTAACAAATTTGATGTGTCTAAGCAGAACCAAATACATGCTTTGAAAGTGAGACTCTTACTTAGCAAATTGGATATGCTAAGTGAAAGCTTAAATGTATGCTTTTTTGAAAATGGGACCCTCACTTAACAAATTAAATATATTAAGTGAAAGTCAAATTTATATTTTGAAAATGAGACCCCCACATAACAAATTGAAATTGTTAAGTGAAAGTCAAATTTTATGTTTTGGAAATGAGACCCCCACTTAACAAATTAAAATTGTTAAGTGAAAGTCAAAATTTATGTTTTTTTAATAAGGCCCCCACTTAACAAATTGAAATTGTTAAGTGAAAGTCAAATTCATGTTTTTGAAAATGAGACCTCCACTTAACAAATTAAAATTGTTAAGTGAAAATCAAATTTTATGTTTTGAAAATGAGACCCCCACTTAACAAATTAAAATTGTTAAGTGAAAGTCAAATTTTATGTTTTGAAAATGAGACCCCCACTTAACAAATTGAAATTGTTAAGTGAAAGCCAAATTTTATGTTTGAAAATGAGACCCCCACTTAACAAATTAAAATTGTTAAGTGAAGATGAAATTTTATGTTTGATTCAAATAGGGATCCTCACTTAACAATTTTGGATATGTTAAGTGGGAATCAAATGTGGCATGATTATTTTTTAAGAGTGTGCTTTTGAAAAGAACCTTCATGTGGCAATCATAAGGATTGTTAAATGAAGGAGTTTTGATTTTGTGATTTTGTGATTTTGTGAAAGGTGCTTTTGGAAAGTGTTATTTTGTGAAAGAAATTATTTTCTTTAAATTTTATGATGAACCTTGCCTCATCAAGCTAGTGGTGAGGAGGTTCTAAATTTTATTATCTCCCTCTTTGTTGATAAATTATGTTCTCTCCTATTGGGGAACCCAACAGGGGCTTCAAGAACTACATGGAGTGCGGTCCTAAAATCTAAAGGATGTTGGCTAACTTTGCTTAAGAATAAAATAAGCTAAGTGCCAATGGAAAGAAAGATAGTTTTGGGCTCACATGAAATGCAAGTCCACTATCGATGCTTGGAGACAACAATCGTCTACTATAGATGGAGAGAGGAACCATCCCCATCAGAGTTTCCAGAAAAATCTGTTCGTATTTTTTTTTTTTGTGTTGTGTGTATATGTGAGGGGACACCACGCAGATCCGCAGATATACTTATTAGGGTGATTGAGTATGACATTAAAGAATATTATACTATCTCAAGATATAGAAGTCACTACCCTATAATGGACCTTATCACCTAATAAGGACTCCTAAGGCATTATGGGTCTTCGAATATACCAAAACATTTTCCCCTACTTTACATGAAAAGTAAAATAGGGTTTATTTAAACCGGGTTCGTTAAGTTCCTATGGAGGCAAGCCTCCATAGTTAATTATATCCTAAGGAATATGAATTCTGTAAGAATACTCTCGATTAAAATAGGTGATTATTTTCTCCAAAAACTTTGAAGATATGACTATTAATAAATTGGTTGTATTTTTTAAAATTATGTGGGAGAGATCAAAAGGAGGAGAGTTCTTATAGAAACCAAAGGAGATGAGTGGGGAGTGCTCATGATATTAGGAAGCCAAGTGAGTACTCTAATCTATTATATGGTTAAGCATTATTTATTCAAAATCGAGGAGATTTAATTATTTGAGTTGAAATTTTATTAGAAATCTAGGACTTATGGTTCCACAATACAAGGTTGTGGAAATGCCTAAGAGGTGAGGATTTATGCTGAAAAAACAAAGAACCTCAGATCCTAAATCTAGGGAGCTTTCATGAGGGCCAAAGCACAACCTAAATCTAAGGCGAAAGTGGGTATATGATTTGCCTCCATAAGAGAGAGTAAACCACCTGATTGTTGGACTTATTACCGCCTGGAGTGGCAGCCAGCTAACTCCTTTTACGCTTTAAATCCATGTAGGCAAGTCATATGCTTTGCAAGATAGTTAGGCTATTATTTATTTAGAAGAGGAAACTAAGTCCTTAAACTCACTCCCTAAGAGACAAGATCATGAAGGGCATGAGTAATGACTTAATCTAATATAAATTTTAACAAGTTTTATTTAATTTTTGGAATTTTTATTTTGACACAGGCTACAGGTTTTTGTATACCTAAATGCATGAGAAAATTGATTATGGGCTAAATCAAAATACAAAAAGGTGTATTTACAAAAGCCTATTCTCTAGCAGATTGAAGCCCTCTCTTAAAAAGAGTGGAAGAATATGACATGCATGATGTTATACATACAATCATCCAGCTAAGGGGTTGCTAAATATTTTATTATCTTGATTTAATTCCAAGGCTTTTGTATGAGATTGAGTATTTTAAAATTTTAGTTATGAGTTGTTAGTGAGATAGAAAATATATTTTTATCCTAGGAGCCTAAGCGGATCCAGGCCACACAGCAATCACCAATCATAAAGAAACTATAAAAAGACATGTTATTTCTAATGCATAAGCTAAACATAACATCACATAATTTTATAAAGCTATCACAAAAATATAAGAGGCCGGTGCAGTCGGGTACCGTCGTACAACTCAAAAAGAAATGTGGGTAGCCGAGCTCTACCCTTATACATCCCGGTATAATGAAAAAAATAATTACAATTATAAAATGATAAGTTTTATGGGGGGTCTTCATTCTTCATCCTTTATTCTTTGCTCTTCATCTTTTGTTCCTTCATATTGATTTGCTCCATTTCTTTCTTTCTTTTGGCTTTGGTTTGGCTTAATTTAGAATTAATTTGGATTTTGGTCAATTTGACCTTTTAGGTCAATTTATGCTAGGTTGGGTCAAGTTAACCAATTGGTCAACTTGGGTTCAATCATGGCTTTGGTCAAGTTCAACAAGTGATTTGGAATGAACTTGAGCCATTGGTTGCAATCAATTTGGATTAAATCATGATTTGACTCATTTTGACTTTTTAAGCCAATTTAGGTCAACTTAGGTCAAGTGACTGATTAGGCTTGGTTTGGCTCAATTAATGGCTTGGTCATGTTTAATCATTGATTATAGATGGGTATGAGTCAATGGTTTCAATCAATTTGGCATATGATGAATTTTGGCTAATTTGGGTTTCATATGGGCTAAATGTTGACTTGGTCAAAGGCTGGGTTTGACTTGGTTTAATCCAATTCAAGATGGCTGATCACCCCATGATGATTGTTGATCATGATTGAGGTTTAGATAGGCTTAGTTCAATCCAATTTGGGTTGGATTAGAACTTGACTCAAAAAGATCCTTTAGATCGCTCTGGGTCAACTGAGCCTAAATGGGTCAATTAGCTTGATCAAGGTTTGATTCAAGTTTAGTTGAACTCGCATATGAGCTTATGATTGAAATATAAATCCAATTTCAATTGGTTTGGAGCCAAATGAGTTTTGGTTCATATGACAATTTCAATTCGAAAGGATCAACTTGGGTTTGATTTGGGTTGACTTGGATTTGGTTTGGTAATGGTGATTTATGTTTATATTTAGATCAATGATTATAGGAATAATTGAATCATGAATAAATCCATGAGTTTTGAGCTGGTTTGGATTTCATTTAGACAAGTTCAAAAGTTTGGCTAAAAGGGATAAAATTAGAAATTTGATTTGATTTGGATTTGGTTTGGACCATTTGGATTTATATTTCAGTTATATTTGTGAATATAAATGAAGATATAAATGAGTTATAGAAAATCACTTGAGTTTGAAGTGATTTGGAAGCAAATTTGACCAAAGTAAGGGATGTAGGTCAAAAAGGGCTCACTTGGATTTTGAATTGGTTTGATTATTTTGATTTGATTTGAATGGTTTGAATTTGGATTTCATTTATATTTGTAAACATAAATGAAGGAATGATTGATTTATAAAGAAATCAACCTAGTTTGAGTTGGTTTGAAGGGGTTTTGGCTAAGTATACGAAGGTGGTTCATATGGCTTAGGAAGGGGTTTTGGAATTTGGAGTTAATCATGGGTTTTAATCCTTTGGAGTTTGGAATTGATTTTTGACTTGTAATTTGACTTAAGATTGAATTTGATAATTGAGAAGATCAATTGGATTGGGGTTGATTTGAATTTGGTTAAAACTAAGTCCATAAGATAAAAATCAAGGGCTTAGGAAGGGATTTAGATTTTGAATTGAATAATGGATTTCAATGATTGGATAGATGTATTTGATTCTTGATTTAGATTTGAATTTGAGGTTTGGTTTAAAAGAAGGAAGCAAGAATTGGGTTTGAGCTATAGGGTAGGTAAGTCCTCCTAAATTTCTAAGGCACAACCTAGACATATGGTTAACTCTTCTAAGTCTCTAGAGTTAAGTTAAGTGTTCACATAATCACTAAAAGTGTTTTAAGACTAAGGAACTCTTAATTTTTATAAGAGTCTTAGATCTGTGATGAAGAAGTTGAGGGCTCGCTCCAAAAGTGAGGTCAACAAATCCAGGTTAATAAAACCTAAAAATTCAAAAATAATACTATATAAATTTTAACTTAGTAAAATATCTGAGAAGGTAATTTTGTCATATGACAGTAGATCTGATCCTTTATTATTAAATTGATAGAGTCGACAAAATCTAAAATAATAAATTAAATGATTAAGCAAACTCATAAACCCCCATGATGGCTGTGTTGAATGGAGATTTCAACTGAAGGGGATACTTCCATCAAAATGTGATTTTAATTTCAGATTAAATTAACTTAAATTGAGTATCAATCCAAGTAAGAAATTTAATATATCATTAAGCTATTAATGGTTAAATGAAATTCAATCCTTAAATGTTTAAAGAAAACTCTATTCAATCCACCTTCCGCAATTATTTATCGGAGGTAATAAATTAAGAAAACTCTAGCTCACAAAGGAGCCAATGTCAAATCAAATATATTTCTATATTCAATCTTAATCAATCTCATGCCAGTAAGAATATGACCGTGTCCTCTGTGTGTGTGATTTGACCAATAGATATGATGCATCCGTGAGTCCTCTCGATCGCAGAATGCCACCAAATGACACCCATTATATTACGATTCATTTGTATGCTCCCAATGGCTCTACACCTTGAGATGTGAATCATGTGGTACACTGATAGAAAAAAAGTCCATCTATCGCTAAGATAGACTAAGCTTATCTCCTTAGACAAACACCGCCTGGTCGAATTTCTTGAAAGACGAACCCATAGTGTGACAAGGATCCTTCTATCGTTCGACTACCTCCTCGATTTGGAGACCTGGGGATGACGGAACCATGGGATCGAGATCGGTCACTTCATCATTTCCCCAACCATCCGCTTTAAGCTAATGATGATGAATCTCATAAATTCTAAATCTAAATTATAAAACTCCACATATTGCTACTATACGCTACGCATTTCAGCTATCTAATGACTAGCCTTAATCGAAAGTTCTCTCTTAGCATTGAGAGAGATAATTAACTATAGGTGTTTGCGCTTATAGAAAACAACCAAAGTCCTCACAAAATAAAATAAATCTGGATAGTGTCTTATCTACAATCTCATCTTCCTTCTGAAAATTTCACTGACAATAAATTATATTCTTTTCATCGAGAGGTCAGTGGCGAATTTTCGAAGCCCACATTGTTACAATTATGACACTCAACTTGACACTCAACTTGATGCTAGTACCAACTGAAAACTAAATGTTCCCCTTAGCACTTCTTTGAGTATCTAAGTCTTATCCCAAATTTGCATTCATATATCCATGTAGTTCCAAGTCTCTTTTAAACTTTAATTAGTGATTAACCGTACTTTTTAGGTAGCATAAAGTCCACTTTATCATCTTTTAATATTTCACGAGTTTGACAAATACTGAGTGTTAGCTCCTATTGCAGATGCAATGTCTGGCTCATACAAAACATTGTATACATCATCAAGTCAACTGCTAATGCGCAAGAGGCTTTAACTATATAATCATTCTCTGCAACAATCTTTGATAATTATTCTTATAAGAGTGACAATTGTAAGTGGCGTGCTCATTGTAATTGTTTTCATCATATTAGATGGTGTTAAACGATGGTCAATATGTGACATAAGTTGGGAGATGATGGATGGTCGATTAGGTTGTCCACCTCATATGAGAGGAAGCTTATGGATTCGTTGCTGACTGTCAATGTTGTTGATTCTTGGTGCTAACCAAGTTTGATGTTTTGTCAAAGAGCTGCTAATTTGGGTGAATTAGCTACTAAAGATGGAATGAAAGAGGGAGGAGATCAAGGCGAAGTGAAGGTAGACCAATGAGGCACCAAACTTTAAAGCTCAACAAAAGCAGCAAGAAGAGCACGGAAATAGTGAGGAAGGAGGATAATCGACAATTCAAGGTTGAACAACAGCAGAAAATGAGAGAGAGAATATGAAAATAGAAACAATAACATAAGGAAGTGGCTAATTCATTTCATGTTGGGAGATCAACCACGGAGCCACACTGTACCAAGAAATCCACTATGAAGAAAATCTGAGAATAGTATAAATCGCACTTCAATCAAGTCTCTTCTCACTTTAATCACTTTAGAGCACTCACTTTTCACTTACACAAAGGAACAATGAAAAGATCTAAAAAAACTAAAGAAAAACTATTTTAAGATGGACTCGCCGTTTCATAGCACTGTGACACTGCTATCCTTCTAGTTCTTCTGCACCAGTTCATGCGTTGTGACACTGCTACTACAACATTAAGGGTTGACTTCTCGCTAGCCTCTTTATCTTGTGAACTAAGTGCCCTAGTCTTAGCGTTGCAATGTTGCCTGCAGTATCAAGGCGCTAGCTTCTCTATTTTCCTAGTGCAAATTCACGAACCTTGGTGTTGTACCCCTAGTGTTGAGGTATTGTAAATGCAACGCCAATGTGCTATACATCAAAAAAAAAAAAAAATCATAGGAGGCGCACTGCCCCCCTGCACTCCCTAGCAATCTCACCATCGAGCTCAACCAATGCAATTGAGGGCTCTACGTCGACAATATATCTCCGATTGATCGACACAATTAGACTGGACATAATAACCTTTCATTCATGTATGCATACTCCTCTCTAATTGAGAGTATTTATAGACTTACAATAACCTGCAATGACTCAATAACCATCCATTGATCGCTAACACAATTAAAACCACTTATTACAATTATTAGCACTAGCATTTCGAAGGCTATGAATGGGCAAGTCAAATACTTCTCGGTGCTTGAATTGGCAGGCACATCGCCTTAAATTATAACCTACATTAATTTACTTTTGTCTGTTATTCATACTTTGCTGGCTTGAGGTCACTCCATATGTTAAGCATCAATACCATTTTTTTAAATTGCAAAAATTATCTAACTTTCATTATAAATATCATATAAAACATCTAATAAAATTTGACAGATTGCTCACAAACAAGAAAGTGCTTCCTTTAACTTATATGGGACCTTCTACTGATCTGGGCCTTCGATGCTTTAGGTGCAGAATTCCAGGATTGTTCCAAACTTCGAACTCGCGTTTCTTCGAAATGCTTCTCTCTTGCAGCAGAAGTGCACTTCATTTGGAAGCTTGAGAAAGTAGTTTTTTTAAGCATTAGTTTAGTAGATCATCCCACTTGCAGTACTGCCCACCAGCCAGCGCACGATAGAACCGATCTCTACAGTAAACTGGCCTTCCATCAGCAGCCTCAGCTGCTGCAGCTGCTAGTTCATCGTCTCTAATTACCTCCACTGGCAGTCTTAACAGTTCTTTCTTGCTGTAAAATATTGTTACAATGTATGTATAAATGCAAAGTTGAAGACTTGATCACACAAGAATAATCAAAAAATAGAATTTCTCACCTTAGATTAGTTTTGACTTTTGAAACCGGTGGATTTGAGCTAGTTTCTTTAGATTCGAATATTGAATGCATGAAGTTCTCTACAGGAGAAGCAAAAATGAATAATGATACTGCAGCAACCAGCAAAGCTCCTGTGCCCACCAGTGTTTGCTTCAGCAACTTGATCACTGGCTTTACCTGATACTTAACTTGTTTGGTAATTCAAAATTGATTTCTAACTACTAAGAATAATAATATGGGGATTTACATACATACCACACAATTCTTATGTATTTACATATCTAACACCTAAACTTCAATTTTTACATATATAACACCCTAATCTTCAATATCACATCAAAATACACTTTATTCACTTTTTAAAAGTGAAATGCACCTTTTTAAGCATAGAAAAGTGTTAGATAAGTAAATATCTAACTTTAGGTATTAGATATGTAAAAATACTTGTGAATATGAACATCTAATAAAATGGGATTTGTTGGCCACATTAGAAGCACACTTTGTCTACTTCATATTCTTCCTTGATGTAAAAATAGACTTCTTTCATACTTGTAATTTTGGTTTCATATCCTAAAAAGGATAACTTTTAACAGGCAGTTCTTGCAGGCATTTATCTATTTCTAAATTGAGATTCCCTTTGCTCTATTACATTAAGATTTTTTTCATTTCAAAAATATACATTTAATCAATTTTTATGTCATTAAATGCATTGTTTGTAATCACTTCCAATATCAAAAATATCTATTTTTTGTTAAATAAGGCTATAAGAAAAATAACTAAGGTATGGATCCTTCCACTTTATTATACTTAGTATTAGTTCTCTTCACATCTGCTTATTTTTGTTGAAGATATACTGTTTGTACAAATTTTAGTGATGTATTGAAATGAAAATTTCCTTCTCTTAACATTTATCGCTGCATTGAAATTAAAGATTTTTATAAATCAACCACCCAATACATATGTATTTACAATTTAACCATCATCCTTATTTTTTTGAAATATTGGACTCGTGTATTTGCATGTGCCATGATCAAATCGTTGAGAATTTTACAAAAATGAAAAATATGTGTTGGGCTTTTGTTATGAATTTCAATATTTGATTGTCAATATGAAAAATTAAGATTGAAAGTAGTTGATTTGTAAATATAGAAGAATAGGATCACTGTGTATGTACAGCCCCTTGAAATTAACTTTTCTTGAGACATTTTGCATATACTATATTGTACCTTATAAGAACCCAATAACCTGTCACGAGCAAGTACCTGCAATAAAGAATTTTAAAAACTCATTATTTAAAATATATATATATATATATATAAATTTTTTTTTTTTTTTTTTGTTTTTACTTTTCAGTGATTTATTAAGCTTGTATGTATAAAATTTTGTTAACAAGATTCCGTTATTTGGATCTAATAATAAGTGCATGAGATACTGATTATATTTCAACAGAATAAGTGAACAGATTACAACCTATTGTAGAAAGGTGTGCATACCTCAGGCGGTTTTACCCACATCTGTCCATCATACCATCCCGTCTCCTCATAAGGAATCACTGCTGACAGTAGCCTATCTCCAACATAACTCCATCCCTGTTCAAACAGAAGAAAAGAGGTGATTTTTCTCTTAAGACAAAGGATAAGGATAAAGATATCATTTTTTTTTTAGTGTGGGGCTTTCTCTAAATCATATATATTTTTATTGAGCTTGTAGACTAAATTTTCTTTCCCTTGTACAATAAAAACTTCAAATTGATCCATATAGATGCAATTATCATCATGAAAAAAAAAATAGACTTAACCTCCCTTTGCTCTAGATGCTCTAGATGCAATTTATCATATCTTTGGGTAGCTTAATATTTAAGAGTTGCCTTTTTGTAAAGATAATCTATTTTATCTTTCATCACTACTAGCTCTCAAAAAAATGAATTTTTAACTTATACAGCGTTCATGATTACGAATATTAACAAGTAGCAAATAATATAAAAAAAAGGATGACTTCTCAATTTTGAGTGAAGCTAACGTTAATATAGTTTAGAATTATTGGTGATATCCTAGCTTCTATTATTGGAATGCTAGGTTGAGACTAATTTTATTCATTTTTTTGTCTTCTATTTTTTTTTATCAAAATTAAATAGCTCTCTTAATTAAACCCACTCTATAATGAAAGACACTATTCAAATTCCACTTGATCTATATTTATACATTTCAATATATTTGAAATGTATATAATACTCATGCTTTTGATTATTTTCTATATTTAACATCTAAAAATCATCAGTATAATAACCAATAAAGTAACACTTTTTTTTTTATTTTGAGTGAAGCTCACCCATTCCATTATTATCCAAATGCACATAAAAAAGGCAATGAAAAACTTTCAAAAGTGTGAGATATATTCTGATAGTGATAAAATTTTGAGCAAAACTAAATAAATACAAATAATGAATATCCAATGATCACAAGCATAAGAGGCACAAGTCATGAATATCACTGCGAATATGATTCAGATATTCATGGCCCCCACACCAATAAAGAACTATGCGGCAGCTACAAAATAATTTATATAGAATTTGTTGACCTACATACATGTTGAACCAGTCGAGTCGAGCCTACAGCCAAATTTGACGGACTTGACGCACAAGGCGCAAAGCGAGTTGAAATACACCGCCGCCGAAAAATTAAAAATATCTCGATCGACGAACGGACTTCACCATCGCATTCAAGCTGAAATTGATCGATACGATATGCATTTCACGACCCAACCGCGAAGAATGAAGCTCATACGCGCATATCAAGATCGAGAAGCCGCAACGATGCCCAAACGACCTCCATTCGCGAAATTGATCGCGTTGTTAGCATCGAAACGTCGAAACCTTTCAAATGAGACTATTTGCGCTAAATTCAGACGAGTATGCGTGAATTTCGAGTGATCGGAAACTACAATGTGGATCGATCAAATCGATTCAACTGCGCCTCGACGCAAAATCGCGCCGTCGCGCCTAACATCAAAATAATCTAAGATTGACATATATATTACCTATATAATAATATCGGCGAGAAAATCAAAATTAGAGCTAATTAAACAATTAAAAATACCCCTATAAATACCCACTATAATCCCAAAACCCTAACACACATAGCCCAAAAGAATCTACACAACCGGCCCTAAATCCCGATCTCCCTCTCTCCCGTTTGTCTCCCGTAGCAGCCCGAAGCGAAGAGAAGGGAGACGTCGCCAAGGTAACGCTCGTTCTTTCCTCCTTCCTCAGATCGCAAAGATCGCGTAGCAAGATGCGCACGCCAGAGGCACTTCCTGGGCCACACATCCCGCCACGCGATGCCCCGTGCCCTCACACCCATGCCCGCCTAAAGTCTCAGATTGATATATAAGTAGTCGAGTCTTCTTGATGGGACGAGGAAAGTTGCTTGCTTGCGCGTATAAGCACTGCAGACACGCATTTCTTGAAGAAAAATGTGGAAAGTATCTTAGAGCCACATACATGTCTTTCTTGGCATGGTGGGATGACACATTCAGGTCGTGGTTTATACTACCCATATACGTCTTTCTTGGCGTGGTGGGGCACAAGATACCGGCACCTCCTACCTGAACGCCGGATCCGCCAAATCCGACGGGGCTTAAATATTTGACATAAAAAGACCAAAAATATAAAATTATTGTTAAACCGACATTGCAGTGTATAACACCGCACGCCTTCTTGGCGTGGGAAATGTTCACAGTACTCGAGCCCCATATGCCTTTCTTGGCATGGGGGAAGATTCGTATGATTTATAAATACGCTCTTGTGGTGGGTAGCCCAAAGATACCAAAGTAGCCCCACACTTCTGCCGGGATGAAATTTTTTTACCGACAGAGATAAATAACTTAATAAAAATTTAACTACAAAGCTAAAATTAATGTTTTAACTTGACATTTCAAGTATATAAGTACATATACACACCTTTCTTGGCATGATGGAAATTTGTGTTACATACAGGTGCTTCAAAGACTCATACGCCTCTTCTGGCATGTTGGGATGAAGATTCTACGATGTTTACACATATCTTTTTTGGCATGAGCGCACTTGTAGCCCATGTGTAAAAGGCCGAGAGTCGGTGTCAAAAATTTTATTTAAAATAATATACTTGTAATGAAAACTCAATCAAAATAAGTAATATTATTCAAATCCATTAAATCAATTTTAAATTAAATAACCAAAGACAACATTACGCTTAATGCTTAAACTTGTTGGGACGCCGAGTTGATTCTAAGTCTTGGACCGATCCGTAAAATCTAAAATTCAATTATAAGAATTTCAACTTATTAAAATATCTCGTAAGTTAATTTTGTGTATATGACAAGAATCGATCCTTTATTATTAAATTAATAGCCATAGGATCAAAATAATCAACTAAATGATCAAAAACTTATATACCTGGATGATTTAATGTTTGAATGAAGATTTCAACCAGAGATATTAAAATGTGATTACAATTTCAGATCAAATTAACTCAAATTAAGTATCAATCCAACATGCTATTAAGTGTTAAATGCTTAAATGAAATACAATCTTTAAAAAATTTAAAGCTAAAACTCAATCCACCTTCCGCAATTGTTTATCGGAGATGACAAATTAATAAAATTCTAGCTCAAAAGTAAATCAAGTATTCTATGCTCACTCTCAAATTACCGCGAATGACGCGTGTCCTCTAATTGTGACTTGATCAATGGCTCCACATATAATGTAGTACGATCGAGTCTCCTCTAATCGCACCGTGCAAATGACATCATTATATTGTCATAACAAGATCAGATGCTCCCCACAGCTCGATTGAGGTGAACCATAGTATACGTATAGGCAAAAAATCTCTCTGCTTGCTAAGATGAACTTAAGCTATCTCCTGACAAACATCACCCTGCGCCTACAGGTTTTCAACGACGCCCATGACCGCCGATCCTTTTGGGTCGACTCCTCCTAACTAAGAAACTAGGACCATGACAGCCTGGATATGTAATCATGGGATCAGACGAAGCATCATTCCCCAACATTCCGCTTCAAGCTAATGATGAATTTCATAAATCTAAAATTTAAACTCCAAATGCAGCTACTAAATGCTACGCATTTAACAATCTAACGACTAGCCTTAATCAAAAGTTCTCTCTTAGCATTGAGAGGATAATTAACTATAGGTGCTTGCGCCTATAGGAAACCTGGAACCATATCTAAAATTCTCACTAAATGAGGGCGAAATCTTTGGATAATGTCTTATCTACTATTTCATCTGTCTTCTGAAAATTTCATTCACATAAATCAAACTCTCTTAATCGAGATGTCGAATTTTCGAGCCCACAGAATTGAAATAAAAAAAGACACAAGTTTACAAAGTTCGATAATATTCACTTACATATATAGCGGCACAAAGATAAAATATTCCATTAAATTTTAAAAGAGAAGTACAACATTTTTTTGTACATAAAAGGATAAGAATAAAAATATCGTTTTCTCTACGATTAAACTAGGAGAGAACATAACAACCCTTTACAAAAATGAAGGCTAAATATGGAGAATAAAATGTTGTTACTATCATCTTCCCTTCTCAACTATAAGAGCTTTTTATTCTCTTCCCATCTATTATAAGAACTTCTACTTACTAAGTTTGAGAAACTTAAACCCCTCCTCTCTCTCTCTCTCTCCTTTTTTATTTTCTTGCAGTTATGAGAAGCTTCGTTATATGGAACCAATCCTTTTATATAGTATTTAGAGATGGTAAACAACTAGTATAAATTTATCAGGTAGATGAGGATAGGTATTATAATATAGATATTATATAAATAATAGTAGTTAATGAATCTATAGAAATTAGGCAGTGTTGTAAGTAGAAGCTTGTATGAGTTAGATAAAGAAAAAATATCTTTATATTTTAATAATCTCCCACTTGGAGATGAAATTTTGGTAGTACCTATTTATTGTCAATGTTTGAACACCTTTTTATATGACATCTCCATATCACTATTTATTGAGGTTAATTGATACATAGCAAAGCCTTATCTGTTTAGTGGGCACTATTTTTAAGAACACAAAAATGATTTTTGCTCCTTTGATATTGATAAGTTTTAATGCATCATATTTAAACAAGTTACATATAAAGTGGTATTGAAGTTTAATGTGCTCTATCTGAGAATAGAAGACAACATTCATTGCCAAATGAATCACTTTGACTATCACAAAATAGACAAAAATTTTCTTGTGATCAGTTAAATTCTTCTAAAAAAGTCATTTAGGTCAAATCATATCTTTGTTTTGGCTTCAATGAAAACTATGTATTTAACTTCTGTCATTAATAATGTAACTACTTTCTATAGTTGTGAAATTCAATTGATGCTAGTACCACTTTAGGAGTAGAAGAGTTGATGTGCCCAATAAGTTACTCTCACATCAGTATATCACTATAGTTTCAAGTTGTCCTATTAAATTTTAAATAGAGCTTAATTATACTTTTTAAGTAGTGTAGAATCTACTTTAGCATCTCTTAGTATATTATGGAATTGGGATATACCAACTAACAAACCTTATTGAATGTATATATTGTCTAGTTCAAAGCATTGCATACATCACAGAGCTAATTACAAATGTGCAATAGGCTTTACCAATAAAATCTTTCTATTCATCTGTCCTTGATAATTATTCTAATGAGAGATTAAAATGACTTGAAAGTGACATGCTTAACTATTTTTACTTTCATCATATTGAACATATCTAACACATTTCCAATGAATTAAGATTTTGGTAAGTTAAATATGCATATAGTTTTATGTGGGCCTATTCTCATTTTAAAAACCTTCTTAGTTTCCCAATATCTTTATGTCAATTTTTTTTTTAAATTATCTTTTAAGATTATCAATCTTCTATGACTCTTGCAAGTATCTGTGGGCTCCCAAAATTCGCCACCGACCTCTTGACGAATATGAATTGAAGAGAGTGATGATTTAAGTGTCGGTGTAATTTTCAGAAGGCAGATGAAATAGTAAATAAGAGACTACCCAAAGATTCGCCCTCATTTGGTGAGGACTTTAGATCAGTTGGGTTTCTAAAAGCAAGCCCTATATTAATTACCCTCTCAATAAGTGAGAGAACTTCGATTAAAATTTGTCGCTTAAAGATAAGAAGAAGATACAGTTTTAGAATTTAAGATTATAAATTCATCATTTCAAATTTTTAAACCGATTTGGGAATGATGCCCAATCTAGATCTCATGGCTCATTATCCCTGTCATCACGGTCCTACTTAATCGATAGGTAGTCACCAACCCAAAGATTCTTATCAACAACACAATTACGCCGCCCAAGAAATTTATAGACTGATGTTGTTTAAGGAGACAATCTTAAGTCTAATAGAATATTGTTTGTCCTATCAAGATACCATACGATTCTAACTCAAAAGATAACCATTGAAGCATACGCCACGATCATGGTGAATATAATGAGTCGATCCAAAACCACCATCGATGACTGATCGTAATGAAGCCTTCATCTGGAGTTATCGCTGCCACGCAATCGGGAGACCACATCCTTACCGGCAAGAGATTGATTGAGAGTGAACAAGCGTAACACTGATTTGACATCGGCTCATTTGGGAAGCTTAATTTATCACCCCCGACAAACGTTTTTGGATGATTTGATTTACATTGAATTTTGTTTAAGCCATTTATTGATTGATACTCAAATTGAGTTAATTTAATTTGAAATTAATTATATTTGACGAAAGATCTCCGAAATTCACCATTTCACAGCATTGATGACGACTCAATATATTGAAATTTAGATCCAACTGTTTAGCCTAAATGATCGATCTACTTTCATATATGAATTAACTCGATGATTCTACCAAGTTAAAATTTTATAATTTTTTATTGTCAAACTCGCACAATCCTAAGACTAAACCGAAACAACCATTTCTACACTTGAATTTAAGATTCAAAGATAGTGTCGCGCAGTGTATTTAAGAATTAATTACTAGCTTCGCTCGCTTACGACGTGTCACAATACGTAAGGCGTAAAATGATAATATCTTATTAGATTTTTCAAATTAATATTTAATTAATTCTAATTTAAATTAGTTTTTCATTAAAATTTACACTTTAAATTTTTATGTCATGGGTTTTATAAGATAGATAATTTCACCTAATTAGTGATTTCGTTGATTTTGAAAATCATAATTTAGAATGAAGTTCCTTAATTTTGTATTGAAGGAAAGCTCTTTCATTCAATGCGTTTAATGCCTTCTGTCAAAAGAATACAGAAGGTGTGTTTAAGTTATAGATTTAAAAGATACTTTAATTTGTTATTTTAAAGAAAGTTTTACCCCTCAGAGTCACTCTGTGACTCAATAGAGTATAATATTTAAATTGATTCCTCCTCTTTTTGAATGTCGCTCATTTGACTTATTTTTTTTTCATAAATAAGATTATGGGTGTCTGTATATTTTTATGAAACATTCCTAGATATTTCAAGCTTACTAATAGGTTGACCCACATTATAAATATAAATATATTTTCTCTTTTCAATTCAACCTTCAAATCTATAGGATCTTCCCTCCATGCAAATGCTTGCTTTTAATTAGGTATTAAAACTAAAATTTCGAATATCAAAATTTTAAGTGCTAGCATTGAAGTTAGTTATGCTACAACTCATATAGAAGACTTCTTCAAACTTTCCTACATTCATTTTCCCCCATCTTTTTCGTTTGAAAGTGGGCTCTTCATTACCTCTTCTAATTTCTATAAATAAGACCAAGTGGGAGTCTTACATTCCATTTCATTTGTTTGAAGGGTTGGAGTTGGAGCATTTGAAAGAGAGTGATCAAGCTTTCAACTCTGCTAAGATAAATTTCGTAAGTACTTTTCACCCTTTTTTGTTTTACTTTTGTGTTCGTTGTATATTATTTTCCCTCCCTTTTTTTTTTTTGATTTTTTAATTTGAATTTTAGTTTTAGGTTTCATTGCTTGACATTCTTAAACTAATTCTTTTATTTTCTGTTTTTTTTCTAAGTCACTTTTAAATTTCAACATTTACTGGGAGCGACATCTAACTGAGTCGATTTACTACGCCTCACGAAGGGTGTGTGTAGGGGGAGCAACATCTAACGGATGACTTACTCTAACGCCTCGAATAGCAAGTCCTGAGACACCCGATCATCTCGTCGCTCTCACGGCACGACGGCGCTTTCAAACTGCAAAAAACACAAGACGTATATATCCACATTTGCGTGTTGTCACTTTCAATCCTTCGACATTTGCACAGACTCGTCCAAAGCGGACAGCCTTATTTGATAGCTGATGTTCGTTTTAACGGCTGATCAATTTTATGAACATCGCTCAACATCATCGCAGACTTCCGACTATATGCGTGCCGACACATCGATGGTCGATCGCTTGATCGGTTGATCGTTAGATTGTTCAATATTTATATTTCGATAAGTTTGACGCTCAACGCGGATGAAGGCTCGTCGAGAGTCGTTTCGACCATTTTGATGACATACTGCATTTTGAGCGATGACGATTGCCACTCCAAGCTTCGAATTCGACTTCAGGCTGACTGACTTATGACACATACATGGAGGTCAACAGTAACATGTCATCAACATATAAAAACAAGAGGATGCAATCTTTGTTATTGGCTTTAAGATAACAATAATGATTAGTATTGCATCTTTCAAAGTCAATTTTATGCATGAATCCATCGAAATTTTGATATTATTGGCATGAAATATTCTTTAAATCATAAATGCTTATATTACAATTGCAACCTTTTTTTTTTTTTTTTTTTTGGCCCTTGTATAACAAAGCTTGCAGATTGATCCATAAAGATGTCCTCTTTATGAACTTCATGAAAAATGTAAACTTAACATCTATTTGCTCTAGTGCAAGTCTTATGTGGTTAAAATGCTTTGTGCTAACCAACAAACAGTACATTCCCTAAACTTAACTATAAGATAGAAAATTTCAGTAAAGCTGATCCTTTCTTTTGTTAAAAGCCTTTCTCTATTAACCTTACATCTTTTATAGCAATTATTTTTCCCTTTTATTTTATAGATCTATTTATTTCATAAAGCTTTTATTTCTTTGGGTAGCTTAGCCAATGTTCAGATATGAGAATCTATTTTATCTTTCATTGCTAGCTGTCACTTAAATAAATATTTGATTTATATATTTTTTCTTTATATCGTTCAAGTTTATCTACAATAGTAAGTAGAAAATAATATAAAGAAGTATAATAATGATTAATATGCATTAAAATTATTTGTTATTTCCTAACTTCTATTATAAGAGTGCTAGTTTGAAGCACATTCTAAACATTTTCTAGTATCTTCTATCTTTTATCAAAATTAACTAGCATTTCTAATTCAACTTGCTCTATAGTGGATGTCTCTTTTTCAATCCAGCTTGACTTGCCTTTCTACATTTCAATTTCATTGACAATAATATTCCTTTTTTTTTTTGTTGTAATCATCTGACACAAATTTACATGATTTTGTGATATTTACCTACGCATACAATCACACAAATCAAATATTGCACAAAGTTTTAAAAGATGAGCATATCAAAGAATTCTTTTTACATAAGAAAATAACAATATAGATACCATTTTCTCTATATAAATGATTGCAAGAGAATGCAACCACTTGTTACAAAAAAAAAAAAAATGAGGTTCAACGTGAAGATAAATACATTATTGTTGCAACTACTATCTTTCCTTATTGACTACAAGAGTTTCTTCCGCTTCTCTCCTTTACAACAAGAGCTTCTTCCTAGGATGGTTGTAACCTTAGGTTCCTCTCCTTTCTCTCTCTTTTTTCTATTTTTTGTGTTTGTAGGATGCTTTAACACGTTTGAGTCATCTCCTTATATAGTGTTTTGAGATGGTAGATTGGTATGTAATAACTTTGAAAAAATTTTTAAAATAAGTATAATTTAAAACATAATTAGTAATTTAAGTATCTTAAAAATAAAATTTAAATATATAATGTCCATTTATCGGGGCGACTATATTAAGCCTAAACTTACATTACACGTAACTATTATTTTAAATTATTTTGTAAGTCAATAATGCATGAAAATTAAGCAACGGTGACTTATAAATGAGATAATCCAGTTAAATGACTATATCTATATTTAAATTTTATTTTTAAGATACTTAAATTACTAATCATATTTTAAACTATACTTATTTTAAAAAAAAATTCTAATAACTTTGAATTTATTAGATAGATGATGGAAGGTGTAATAATTTAGATATTAGGTAGAGGATGATTGGTAATGAATTTATAATGAATTTATAGGAATTAGATGATACGTAGATGCTTATATGAGTTACCTATAGAAAGTTTATCTTCATATCCTAACATCAACAAACATCTGAATGGAAAACAATTATTCTTTATTTAATTCTACGATTATAAGGGGAAGCAAAAAAAGTAACTGGAGCTTCAACTGGCCAAACCAAATTATTAATTATCTGTCTTACCAATTCCTGAGATTTTTAGCGCTACTAATGGTGAAGAGCTATTTCCAACTTCAACTCTTACTCTAGCTTTGTTTGGGACTTTTGAAGTTCACAATCTCCAAATTGTTTCATGGTAAGATATTACATTCTAGAAACCCATTTGTATCGCATAGCAGCATAGTTCATTTGTATATCTAAAACTGATTGATGATCTCATAATATGATATTTGCTTGTTTATCATATTAAGTAATTTCCAAGGGATAACAGTACGCTACCAGATATATTCTCAGAACAACTAGAGACGCCAAGAGAAGAGTTCCAGTCCCAGCGCCAATACAAATCTCAGAGGATCCTACATTTACAAGAAAAATTCGCATAAATCATGGCAGAATGATCCAAGAAGAAATCTTTATGTGCGGCTTTTACAGTTGCAAATGATATTGAAACATGACTGATTAAATCTGATCGACATATGCTATGCATCTATGCTATCATATTCAATAATGCTTGCCTACTTCCCTGACTATTAGTAGCTTATCAGATTTTTAGGACCATGAAATGATTAGTGGTGATCATAATGATTCGGGAGTTTTCTCTCATACCTTAGAAGGATTAAAGCTTGCAGCTGCAATTGGCGCCCCAAGAACAGTAAATGTCACTAAACACAAGCCACCAAGGCGCAGGAAAAATGATCCTGGGCTAAGTTTACCCCACGAGTAAAGTATACTGTTCTTCAGGGATGAATACTCATTCACCTGTAAATCGACATTCAAACTTTCAAATCCTTACTGATTTTTCTCATGATTTCAGCTGATAAAGTAAAGGGAAAACGGCTAAGTTGGTCCATTATATACAGTACTTATCAGAAGACAAAAGTTAAACTTACAGGTCTCTGCTCGAAAGGAACCTCATTCTCCAACCCAGGATCCCAACTCTGGCCAGCGAATCCACTGCTTCGCCCATCTGGTTCATCTTTCAATGCTTTGACGACGCACAGTTGGTGAAATCTCGGCGGCAGAAAGCTCAAGCTCATGCCTTGAAGGTGAAAAATGCTTCCTCTCCGGCGAACTTGGTCTCTGCCAATTCTCGATGCAGTGATTGCATAGTTACAGAACTGGAGCCGAAGCATCGTTCAACTGCTCTCTCTTCTCACTTCAGCAGATTGCAGTGTAGTTAAAGGGCGAACCTTTTTATGTCTGGAAGAGCCAGCTTCGTTTAAGGCCGTGTATATTTTTGGTGGAAGAAAATAAATTGGCGCTGATTCTGAACTTCTTATCCAAGTTATATTCTGCCTGTTGCGAGATCCGTTCTGTTCTGTTGAGTGATTCTGTGGAAAGCTTGTGGGGTATAAGGAGGAACACGTGGCGGTTGGTTTCTCACACGCTTCTTCTGTGTTAGTAAAACTTGTTTTAGTGGACTTCTAAGGCTATAAGGGATCGATGGAGAGCAGAGAAAAAACTTAACACGGCCCCTTTCCCTTCAGCTTTGGCACACAACTCCTCTATTTATTTAATATATATTTAAGTGTTTTTATTTTTAAATTTTTTAAAAATAAAGTATATTATTTTTTAAAATATTTAAAATAATTTTAAATATTTTAAAATAACTATCATCATCAAATATATTTTACTTGAATCAAAATATAATATTCATTAAACTTAAATTTCACAAAAAAAATTGGTTATTATTATATAAATCACATTATTTAAGTTTTCTGAAACTGATTTTATATTTGTCTATCTTATATTTACAATTGGCTGTTATGGATTACTCATTAATATTCATTTAAACTCAATTATAATATAATATTTTATTAACTTGAAGTTACCTGATATTATTTTAATTAGAATATCTTGATGCATTTTGTGTTAGAATAAAATGATTTTTATGCAGGATATTAATTTGATGAATGATATGTTATCCCTGAATATAACTAAATTATTAAACAACATAATTGTCTAGAAAAAAAATAAAATAATATCACATTGCTGACTAACTAATTTTCAAAGTGTATATTTAGGCCCTTCAATACACAATTTCATATATAGTTAAAGCCACAAATAAAATGACAATTGTGGTGGATGAAAACACTACATGATTAATCAAAATCATTGAAACTTGCATTTTGCATTAACTATAACAAGAAAATGTATAAATTATGTAGTCATGATATGACCTTCGTCCTAAAAAAAAGGCAACAAAAATAGAATCATCCTTCAAAAAATTTCAAACACAAATATAATGTAAGATTATTTCTAAATAAAAATTGGATATCTTATTGCACTCTTTGGCGATAATAAAATAACACTTGTTAGAATTGTGAAAGCAAAATCAAATCTGGTCCATCATGGGGTTAGATTTGCCAAGTACTATCATCCATGTTACATCAAAAAATTTGATAACATTGACATTATCTCCTTTTATAATGATCCCCTTGAGCTCGGTCATCTAAGGATCAATGAATGCTCCTTATGAAAAGAGTGGCTGCAAGCTCAACTTGGGTGTTGTCCCAATATTCAAGATGTTACCCTAATGCAATAATGAGGTCCCCACATGCTTCGTCAACCCTTGCCTTGATCCATCCATGAGGGGGTAGGAATGTTCCAGGATGAGCATATCAAGAATAGTAATTGTTATGATAATGGGCGCACCTTATGGTTAGCTTTGCTATTTTGCATTAAAAGCTCTCCAATTTTTGTTGCCATGCAACAATATATATGGGCATAAGCTCTCTTAGCCCTTTGGCTTTGTACAAGTCACTTTTAACCTCCTTAAGGGTCTTGAAAGAAAGGGTATCCAACCCCCAAATCCTAAAAACATGGGTGATTTCAACAAGTGATGTGATAATATGGAAAATGTCTTTAATATTGGTGCAACCCTGAGGACATAAAGTGTTGTCCCTCACCCCCTTTTGTTGAGCCGAACAGTAAAGAAAGAAAATGAGCCATCAAAATATTCTTTTTTTTTCTTTTTTTTGCAATTACAACCTACTCAACCATTTGAATTTGCATCAAAGTAATTCAATTATCAATACTTATAACAATTTGATGGCACCTCGCCAACAATAATCAATAGGTAGATAATACATGGAACTTTGCTCAATTACCTTCATGCTAGCACACATTCTATTGTTCTTTGTGGTTCTTACTTGAAAAAAATAAGTAAAATTTAAGTAAAATTATTTCCAGGAGGGGCAAATTTTTAGAATAACATGGAGCAACATATTTTTGTTGGCAAAATAAGCTTTTTATTACCACTTCATCAACCAAACCCATCAAAACTATTAAATTTTCTTAGGAAGGATTTGAGTCCATGACCTTCTAAATTGTTGTACTTCGCTTAAAATTGATTGATTTAAGATTAGTTTTGAGTTCTTATTGGGAATATTAAGATTAGTACATCCATAATCTTTGTGTAATAATATTAGAACAAAATAATGATCATTTTGAATTAACATATCACCTCAAGATCTATGAAGGCCCTTCAATCAAATCAAAGGGAATAACACTAAGCTAATAGAATATAAATGAGTACAACGTCATGTTTTGTTAGACTTTTCATGACAAGTTAATCATCTAATACACAAAACATATAGATTTATTTAGGGAGGAGTTGAGGCCTTGGACTTTTAATTATTTGATAGTTTGTTGAATTAATTGATTTACAAATAATCATGATCAGTTGATCTATAATGCTTAGATTCATATTTTGTAATCTTTATTTTACAATATTAGAACAAGATAATTATCCTTTTAAATCAATAACCTCAAATCATGTGAGATTTATAATGACCCTTCAATCAAGTGTAAGGGAATAACACTAATTTTAAGTTTCAAATAAAATTTATATATCCAATAATATGGTTCAAATCATCATAAACTTTAATCTCAAAGCCCATGGTGATATCTCTTTGTCTAATACCCCAAGGGTATGATGGTTCAATTCCAACCTTAAATAAAATGTATCTTGATCCATAGCCACCCAATTGATTAAAATATCAAAATAACTCTCAAAATGGACATTTTATCAAGGATCTTGAAAATAAATTCTCCTTCAGATATAATTATTCAACTTAGATAATCTTCACCGCCAACCCCAAAGATATCTAATGGCTTTATTCATATTACAAGCAATACTAATTTCAAAGATCAGATTTCATATATTCATTTGTTTCCAAAAGTTTATGATTATTCAATTTCAATTTCAAAGACATGGTATCTTAATTATAAGCCCTTTAAATAGTTGAAGGATCAAAATACCCTTCAGTTATAAGCATTTTCATCCAACACATGTATTATAGAAAGAATATGTTCCATCAACTATCACCTTGTTTGAAGTATTAAATCATCACATATTTAAATAAGTATAAATAAACTCCAAAGAGAGGGCAAAATCGATTCCAAAACCCCAAGATGGCTTTGCTAAGACATTTTTGCCTTCAAAAATATTGTCTTGAACATTAGTGTCATCCTTGAAAAACAATTCGCATAGAGAACTTATTTTTTTAGCTGTGTGAATAGGAAGCAAACGATCATTATGAATTACATACTCTTGTTGCGTGCTAGAAAACCAGTTGCGATAGAATAAAACTTCATGCCTGAGTTTGTATGAAAATCCAGCACACACACAGATAGTTGAAAAAAGAACAAGAAACTCCATAATTTTTATGTGAAAAAATCTCAAAAATAGGGGAAAAACCTACAGGGCCTAGCACAGTAAAAATGCTCAACTATATATCCGCTTCGGAATATAGAGTTCAAATCTTCCCTACAATGGAATTACAAGATTGTATGTAGAAAATCCTGATAATAGGAATTCTAGAATCATGTTACAATAGTTATGCGTAATAGTTGAACTGTAATAGTCATTAGTGGTAGTCATCGATGATAATAGGCGGCAATCGGCAATAATGGTGGTGATGACAAACTTCGAACTTCTAGCTCTCTCCAAACTTTCTCCTAAATTCACTTCTAGCTCCTCCTCAGCTTCATAACAAGAATGGGGTCCTATTTATAGGATTCTAAAAGGGGCATTTTGGTCATTGTAGCCAAAATCTCAAAATACTCCATCGGACGGTTCATATCGATTCATTTGATTATAGATAATTTTTTGATGATTTGATCATTCAAATGATCTTCAATTTGAGTGATCATATGCTCGTTGGATTCCTCTCATCGAGCCGCTCAATTCGACTATAAGCACTTCAAATTTGGAAGTCATTTGACAATTTAATTAGCCTCTCAAAGTTTTATTTGTAACTTTTGAGTTTAATTTGAGCTCATTTGGGCTCGGTTTGACCCGATTTTAGTGTTGTAGGACTCATCTCACTGAGTCGTTTAATTTGATTATATTCATGCTCGATTTATAATTTTTAGAGAGATATATCTCTCTATTTTTAGATGATAAAACTTATTTCATTCAAAAATATATTAATTTTAAAAAAAAATGAAATTACTTTATCTAAAATTTATTAGGATTTATGATTATATATATGTATATATTTGTATCAACTTAGGGACTGTTTGGGATCACTTTTGTTTTCTGTTTTTTGCTTTTATTTTTATGTTATTTTTGGAAACATGTTTGTTTAGAGTATTTTTTATGTGGTTTTATTTTTTGTTTTCAAAAACAAAAATGTTATTTTTAAAAACTCAAAACATCTTAAAGTTATTTTGAGTGTTTTTAAAAATAACAAGTACAATCAAACAAGTTTATTTTTAAACAAAACATAAACAATAAAACATAACTATAAAATAAAAAATAAAAGTGATCCCAAACGGGCCCTTATTTATTTATTTATATAAAGTGATAATTTTTATAAATATATAAATTATTTTATTTTATATATATATATATATATATATATATATATATATATATATATATATATATATATATATATATATATATATATATATATATTTTTAGATGATGTTTCTATGGGCCCCGCAATTTTTTTTTCTTTGACTTGAGTGAGTGAGAGTGAGAGAGAGAGGGGGAGAAAAAGATGAAAAGGGTGAGAGAGAGAAGGAGAGAGACGGTGGAGAGATTGAGAAAGAGATTTTTTTAATTAAATGAGAAGATGGAGGGTAGTCTCCCCCCTTAACAATTTATATTTGAAGAAGATACTTTTCAAATTTCATATATATATATATATATATATTGGAATTTAAAGTCTCAATATAAATATCCCCCTAATAGTAAAGGAAAACTCCCATCTTACTTTTTTTTCTCTTTGATAGCCTCCACTGACCTGTATAATGGTGCCGACCCCCCCTCACAGGCTCTAGTTATCCCCGATCTCAGGGATTTCAACTGACCTGATTAGGTGGCGCGCATCCTGAATTCAACCTCCAGTGTACTTTCACTTTTTTTTTCTCTTTGGAAGCCTCCCTTTAAATGTGGTGGCGACCCTTGTAGCTCAAGTTCTCCCCGATCTGAGATCTTGCACAGTTAAGCGGCGCACATCCCGAATTCAAGCTTCAGTGTGCTTCCAAGTTTCTTTTCAAGTCTTGGTTTCTCCCACTGATTCTTATAATGGTGTCGACCCTTCTCGCAAGCTCCAGTTCTCCACAATCTCGGAGTTTTCAACTAACCTAGTTAGACGATGCTCATCCCGAATTCGGTCTCAAGTGTGATTTCAAACTTGAAAAACTGAGAGTAACTTCATGAGTGAGCAGCCTTCCACATATATCCTAATGTCTAAAGATTCTCGAGTAAATCTTGTACAAGATGATGGGTAGCGGAAGCATCAGGGGATGGCGAGATCCGACGATATAACGCCAACTATCAACACTGATACTTTGATAATCTTCATGAAGAACTTTCATTTTTCAAATGATTTGCTGGCTATTCATCCTGAAGATCATACAGCTTATTCTCCTCCATCGGTACCTATATATTCAGCTTTTGCCTTCGAGATTTTGATATATATGTCACGAGACTTTTCTATGATTTTGATGTACTCATCGAGATTTTTGATGTACTTGTATTTTAGCATTTGTCTACTTGAAGCTTTGATGTACCTACACTTTAAGGTTTTACCTTGATTTTGATGCACCTATACTTTTTGAGGCTTTTACCTATTGAGGTTTTTGATGTACCTATACTTTCTAAGACTTTTGATGTACCTATATCTTCAGAGACTTTTTTCTTTTGAGATTTTTAATATATTTGTATCTTATTAGGCTTTTACCTTGTGAGGTTTTTGATGTAATAGCACATTCTGAGGCTTTTGCCTTAAGATTTTTGATTTATCTATACCTTCTGAGGCTTTTGCCTTCTGAGATTTTTGATTAGTGAAGACCTTGTCAATCACTTGCTCTCTTTGAGTCTTTCTAGTGAGGACCTTGTCCTCAAAAGCGTGTCTTCAAAGGGAGGAATCCATAAAAGATTTTTAACCTATCTGAAGTTGTTTGTCAGAGTGTTACTCGGTAACATTTAACTTGTATGGAAGAGGTCAATAGTTTTAACTCTCATCCGAGGTTATTTTGTTAAAGTGTTATTCGATGATGTTAACTTGTGTGTAAGAGGTTAAACATTTTGATTCTTCCGAGATTATTTGTCAGAGTATTACTTGATGACGTTAACTTGTGTGGAAGAGGTTAAATATTTTGATTTTTCCGATATTATGTGTGAGAGCATTGTTGACCTCATTTTTGGAAGAGGTCATTTTAGCAATAAGAAGAGCTCAAGTTCAAATAGAGATTTTTTAATTCAATATTGAAGTCACTATGCTTAGTGACTTAGAAAATGCATTACGAACTAAATAATCTACTTGATTTGCAAAATCAAGTCAAAATCTAACATAAATTAAATCAAGTAAATCAATAAAAATAAAATAAAAATTCAAAGTCAAACCTAAAGTCAACTCTAGTCAACTTATGATTGACTTGAGTGGGTCCACTTAGTCAAAAAGTCAACCCACTAAAATTTGACTAAATTAAATCACCAAAAATATTTTAAATTATCAAATGAATATGTGTGATCACAATAACAAAGAAATTTGAGTCCATTGATGCCTGGATTAGGTAAGTTAAATTCCTTAAATCAAAACAACCTAAATAAGCTACATTGAACTCAAACTAAAGAAAAATCAAAATAAATCTAAATTGATTGTCCAAAATCAAATGGGAATGGTGATGGGACTTAACCCAATTCCTTATTGGGTGTAAGTGGGTCAAATGGGTCATTTGACCCATAAGAAATTAGGTTTAATTCACTTAACCCAATTTGGATTATGTGAGTTAAACAAGACAAAATAAATAAGAAATTTCAAACCACTTCTAACCAAATCAAATGGGATGAGAGTGAGACTTCCTTAAACCTTTCTAAATGAAGGTTTACATCCCTAATCAAGCCATTTAAACTTTTCTTGCATTATTGTATAAAATCCAAATGGAGAGTAACCAATGCAAGCAAAGGAAATAAAGAAGCCAAATTCCTTCTTCCTTTTTCCCACCTCTTCACCTTGGACATGTGTGGGATAGAAGAGGAGGGCATTAGCTAACTTCCAAGGGCCTCCATCATCAAAATCGACCAAGGAATGGCCAAAAAGGAGCCTTAAAAGCTCACGACCAAATAAGAAAACACACACATATACTTTCCCAAGGAGAATTGAACTTTCACACACCTTCATACATCAAAACCGAAGCTAAACGAAAGTTCCCCTCCCCTCCAAGTATTCATAACCACTGAAAACCATCAAAGCCAAAAAAGAGCATTCAAGGGTTGGTCTAGGGATCAAACTATAAAGAATTGACTCAATTCCTCAGGCACAAAGCTTTCTTCTGAAGAAACAAAGCTATTGGATATGATTTCAACCTTTGAAACTCCCTGAATCAAGGTACGCCATTGATGACCCCTCTTTTCTTCTCCAAGCTTTTGGCCATGATCATTTTCACATAAAGCTTGGTCTCTAGTGAGATCAAGTATGGAAAAGAAGAGCTTTCAATGATGGTAGCAATTGAAATCATGTGATTTCATTGCCTATATCAAAAGTTATTAGCAAAATACCATGGACGGTCCTCGGCTCGCAAGGTTGGGGGAGATGAAATCAGGACCGTCCATTTTTCTTTTAAAAGAAATGAACGGTCCAGATCTAGGCACACCGCTGATTAAAGTCTCTTAAAGAACTACGGGAGTAACCTAGACTGTCTGATCTTTGATTGGACGCCCATAGAAGATCCCGTGTTTTGATCTTGGCTGGCGCTGAAGCCACATGGCTCCACGTAAACTAACTCGTGTGCGCCACGGGGCTGGACACGCCATGCAAGCGCATGCCACGCGGCACATGGATCCCGTGTGGGCTTGCCACTTAAAAATCGTTAAAAGTTGTTAAATAACGGTTTAATTAATTGAAAAAATATAGAAAATTTTTAAAAATTATAGAATCTCAAATATAAATCAAAAAATTACAAATAAAAGCTCCATGGATTCGTCTTGATGAGAGGAATCCATAAAAATTAAAATCCCTAATTTTTAATGGGTATTTTTTCCTTAATTTGGGTTTAATTGAAAAATATTAAACCCTAATTACTCTCAAATTAATAATCCAATTAATTTGGAACTTTGGGAAAATGAAATTAAGCATAAAACATTAGATATTTTTTTGGATATTTAATTCTGAATTCAAAGAAAATTAAAATTTCATGTGCTTAACCCTTAAATTAATTAACCTTTAATGATAATTAGGGAATTTTAATCAAACAACCTTAAATCATCTTAATGAACATTAATGAACATCAGAACACTAATTAAACTTAATTAAACCTATATGAACCCAATAATCCCTAAATTGACTTAATTAGGTAATTAAATGAATTAAATAATTCAATTAAATAACTTGAACTTAATTAAATCATAATAAATCAACTAGTTAACCAAAAATTATGAATAAACCCTCATTGGAAAGGTATTTCAGTGAAGAATTTATAAAAAAATAAAACCTTTAACGGAATCTCAACAAATTAGGCCTAATTTAAGTTTTAATAAAATAATTAAAACCATAATTACTCATTAATTACAAATCTAATCAAAATGAAACTTTGAACATTTGAAATTGGCATGTAATCTCACTTGACAAAAAATTGTCAATCCTAATTGATCTTTGGATTAGGAGTTATTAAATTTCTAAATCCTTAGGTCAATGTTAATCAAATATTAGGTTAAGGAAATTAATTAATCCATTAAATTAAATGGTAGTTCAAATCAATTTCAATAAAATATCAGAAAACTGTTAAGGAACTTATCTAAATATCCTAAGTAAATTAAAGTAATCAAATTCAATCTTAAGACAATGAAATAAAAAACCTAATAAAGCTATTAATTAACTTAAACCTTAAATTTTGAATTAATAAAATTTAATAAAATCATTCATCTCTAATGAATTTAAGAATGAATATAAAACTTAGGTCAATTAAATCAGATCAAATAATTAACTTAGTACTTTAGGTTAAGCATAATCCATGAACAAACCTAAGGTACTAATTCGTATTAATAAACTTAAACCTTAAGCTTACAAATCCATAATTTAATAACTTAAGTTAAATTGAATAAAATCAAACTCTTTAAATTAACATAAGTCAAATCAAATGAAACCCACATAGCTTAAATTAAAATAAAACAAATCAAACAAACTAAATCAAACAAAGTAATTCAAACAAATGAAATAATTCAAATCAAATCTAAAAAGAAAAGAAACATAAAACCAATCCAAACATAAACAACATCAAAAGGATTAATTAAGATACTTAAGGATCTTAGTTAGACTTTTAAAAATTTTATTAGGATCTAGGATGTGGAATAAAGTGAGTTCCACCTAAAAATATAATTCATTCTATTTCTCATTCTTGAAAACTTAAATATTACTTTAACCAAATAAAATGGAATAAAAATGGGAATTAAATCACTAAACCATTTGAATTGAAACCATTCAAAGGTAAAAATTAAACAAAATCAAACTTCAAATTTAAACTCAAACTTAAAGGAGCCTAGCAAAACCTTACCACACAAACCTCTATTTTACACACATTAGATTACTTAGGTCACAGACTCTAGATCTAAATTAGATCATTCTATGATTTTCTTTTAATCTCATGTGATATGTTGTGCTGTGCTTCGCATGTTGTGTGATATATTATTTTAGACTGGATGCCTAGGCTTGTTTGTTTGTTAGACTGGATGTTAGGGCGTTCTTTTTAGAATTAACACTATTTTTTGCAGGGGACTGTGTTAAAGGGATCGCTGTAGTAAATAAACAATAAAATTATTATTTACTTGCAGGTACTAAAAATCCCTTAATATAGTCCATAGGGCGATGGGCTTGGGCTAATGCTAAGCTTCATTATGTTTGTGAAATATAAACTATTTTATGTAATGTGTGTATTTCTAACATCCTTTTGCTTAGGATTTCTTTTGAATTTTAAATGTAAATTTGAGCTTAGAATTAGGTTAGGATCTATGGGGTCTAGGATTAGCAGGAGCTGACCCAACTAGGAGATGGTGCGGTGGTCTCCTGTGGAGCTCGATGGATGTCCCTGAAGAAGGAGACTTTCCTAGAAAGAAGACCCATAGACCTAAACTTATAGTTCTAGGCCGGGTTATATAATGACAGAACTCAGCTGCCCATTTTTCTTTCTTCCGGGGTGTATAGCAGTACCTGGCCGCATTGACCTTTTTCTTATATAATTTAATTTGGTTTGATTTATTTTGGGTGCACAATAGAAACAATATATTTTTTTAGGTTACTTTCTATGTTATGTTTGTTCTTTGATGAATGCCTAGACGTAGGCTCATAGGATAAACTAAATTTTTTACCTAATTAAATCAATCAAAACATAAAAATAAATACAACTCATAATCTTCTTATAAAAGCCTAGACATTAAAGCAAGATAAAATATGTAGCAACCCTTAGCGGATGTTTTAATATCATACATTAAATCTTATTATTTCACTCTTGATTAAGGAAGGGCTTCCATCTTTACCAAAGAACTTAGGCTTGACCTTTGAGAGCCTATGATGGAAGAACAACTTCTTCTTTTTTGATTTGGCCCATAATCTTTTTCTAATTGTATGCATTAGGCATAAATTATGTACCTATAGCCTAAAATGAATCCTGAGTCAAAGATTATAAAATATAAAACATATGCATTAGTTAGATGCATATTCATACCATACATAATCTTAAGGATTAGGGACTGAGTCTTGGTTCATAGATTTATTTCTAAAATGCAACTTGACCATCTTGCATTCATGTGACTTGACTTCATGAATTTAAAATGTGCATAAGTGGTGTTAGTTGGTAGCCTTCTACAAACAGGTTGTAAGTCCAGAAGAGTCAAGGATAGGTTAGTTCCCTCAAGTGAGGAGAATGACAGATGATTCCCAAGGATAGAATTAGGTCGAGCATCTGACATGTGCTAGAAGCACCTGTAGATTAGGTTATGAAGTATTCTTTTATGAATAAGTCTTCAACCCTAGGCATTTCTGCAGTCTTGTGCTACTAAAATCTAAGCCTTAGATTTCTAAGAAAATAACAACTCAAAATCTAAAATTAAAATCCCAAATTTGAAGCTCAATCATAGGATAGTTGAAATGTCTACTAGGTATCCCAGTATTAATAGGCCTTTCCTACTCTTTCCCATTTGACTCTTAAAAATAACTCTTCCTAATTTGGACCTCTCCCAATTAAATTTCTAAAAATAAATCCTTTGAAAGCTATCTTAGTAATCTTTAAAAATAACCACTTATTTCTTTAATCAAGAGTATTCTTAGGAAGAGACCCTTCATAAGATGTAATTAAATATAGAGGTTTGCCTTTATAGGGAACCATGATCCTAGAATAAAATAAAACATGTTCTACTTTTCCATATAGTTCAGGAAAAAATACTCCGGTACACGAAAGACTCATTAGCCTTATGAGTCTTTTATTGAAATGATCGAATCTATTATAGGAGAGCATGCTTATCTTTCGAGATAATATGTTTATTCCTTAATGTATTTGGTCATCTAAATAAAATATTCCCAAACTCTATGTGGTGTCATTTCTTTTCTCTATTCTAGAGAAAATACCAACAAGCATTACTCAATGACATTAACTAGTGTGGAAGAGGTCAAATCAAAATATCCATTTAAGGTTGTAGTCAAAGTTGATTTTTGATCTTTGTCTTATTTTTTCTCGAGTATAATTGAAGAATTACAATTTGTAAAGCTATATTTTTTTTTCAATGTTGAAATTAATTCACATCATTGACTTGTTTCTCGAACTAATAATTAATTAGATATCCAGAATATTAATTTGGATGATTTCTTGAGATCAAGGGTTGTCCCCTAATTTTTATAAGACTTGAAGGATCGCATTTGATGTTTTCTTCATTCTTGATGTGTTACTCCCAAATAAGTTTTTCTATAGATGGTGCTTTTTAACTTGAAGTCGATTGTCAATCATCAAGATGTAAAGGGAATGTTTCCCTGAGAAGGCGCCAAACCTGCTAGAAACCAAATAGAATAAAACTTCATGCCTTATTGTTTGGAAATCCAAAGACACACAAAAATAGTTGAAAAGAGGATAAGAAACTCCAAAATTTTATTTAGAAAACTCCTAAAGATGGAAAAAATCATGGGGCATAGTGAAAAATGCTCCACTATATATCCGCGAATACAAAGTTTAAATCTTCACAACGATTACAAGATTATATGTAGAAAATTAAAATAGAAATTTGTAATCATATTACAACATCTATGTAGTTAGACTATAACACAAGTTGGTCGATAATAAAAGAAATCCGATAATGGTGGTGATTTAACTTGAACTTCTAAACTCTCCCTAGCTTTCTCACAAGTTCACTTCTAACTCCTCTTCCTCTTCATGACAAGAATGGTGTCATATTTATAGAATTGGGGCAAGCATTTAAAATCTCAAAACACTCCATACCGTCGGTATCAATTCATTTAATTTTAGATAGTTCTTTGATGATTTGACTATTCAAATGATCTTTGATTTGAGTGTTCATAGGCTCGTTGGATTTGTCTCATCGAGCCGCTCTATTCGACCATAAGCATGTCAAATTTGGAAGTCATTTGACTATTCAATTAGTGTCTCAAAGTTTCATATGTAACTTTTGAGCATGATTTGAGCTCATTTGGGCTCGATTTGATCCGATTTTAGTGTTGTTGAACTCATCTCACTGAGTCATTTAATTTGATTGTATTCATGCTTGATTTATAATTTTAGAAATATATCAACTCAAAAAAATTATATGGAGTATCCCTCACATCTAACATAGCTCAAGGACAACAATAAACTCTCCTTCTCCAATAACGATATTCTTTTTTTGAATAAGAAAATGATCATCCAATCTATCAATATTTAAACTAAGCAAGTACATAAATATCTCTAAAATACACAAGTCACTCATTAGTATTTTTACTTGAAAGTCATAAATAAAAGATCACAAAAGCACCATATAGATTTATTTGGTTGCGATTTGGAATGCAACAAAGAATCTGATATAAAATAATTCGTAAAATGATTACTTATAGTTGAGTTTTTACAAATTCATGATTTTAATTTTTCTTGGTTGAAAAAATGTAAAATATCATGAAGGACATCCCAGACTTATGACATAGTACGGGTGGGCGGGTGGATGGTAGCCATGCTGAACCAAGAATGAACGAACGGCTACGGGAAGATCACTTACATTGTCCTGTATTTGAAATTCCCCAAATCGAATTTTAAATACATCAATGACATTGTAATGTATTGAAATACATTACATTATTGAAATTCACTTTACTTCAAATCAAACACCCAAAAAGTTAAAATCCTTGCATTTGGTTTATACTACATTCCAAATACAGGTAACCAAATAACCCCATAGTGTAAAGAGGTATAGGAGCCTCGATTACTTACAACACCCCCATACTTTATAAGTTCCATAAAAAAAATTCATAAATCACCTAATTTTTCCATGCTTGCAATGATCGATTGATTGATTAATAAATGAAATTTTCAATATTTTAGTGACTCTATCATCATTATCATAATCACACATATATCTACTATTTAGGGCTAACTAAATAAAAATATATATATATAAAAAGAAAAAAAAATTGGTGTTCAAAGCAGGATGAGATATATATATATATATATATATATATAATATAGCCCTTATATTAAAGATAATTATTGAATGTTCAAAGAATTTGTAATTACAGTGAATTTATGAAGGATTGCATTTAATCCATATATTTTTTATATTGGTTACAAATATGAATATAAAAGATATTTAAATTTAAGGTGTCTCAATATATGCATTTTTAAATAGCGTAATTATTATTGGGATATCTATGTGTTAGAGAATTTTATTAGAGCAGATCTAAGCCCAAAAAATTATCCAACACACAAGGGGATATGAACACGTTATGGAAAACCCGTTAAAAAAAACCACACTTGCCACAGTAGAACTTTCACTATGTAAAAGATATGTCCCTCGCTTCTGTTTGGAGAAGAAGGTGTTTCTGATGAAACAATATTAGTGTGAAAAATACAAATCTCAACCCAGAGAGAAGTTTCCCAGATCGATCTTCTGAGCAACCTCTCGATTGTGAGAAAGGAGCGGCAACTGGTCTTTCTAGTCCTCTAGGGCATCTCCTGGCGAGAAGCTCGATCTTGAACCACCTTTGGTGGTAATCTGTGAAGATAGATGCCGGCCAAGGTCGGTGGTTCTCGAGCTCTCGGTCTTCAGATTCTCGCTTTAAGGTGAGAATTTTCATTTATAGATTTTGGGAGCGTTAAATTGTGGAAAACTCCAACCACTCCCATCTAATGATCCCGATCGACGGGTATTTTGATGATCTTGAGAGCCTTAATGATCTTGGATTCGTTGGATTCGCCTTGACGAAGCATCGACCGACTATAAATACCTTTTGGTGACCATTTGGCGGATCGTGATCCATTTTCATGCCCGATAGTTGATCCAGATTCGTTTCTGACTGACATTACGATATGTCTTACATGTAGCCATCGAAGCCATTAAATTTAAATGATTAGATCAAAGATTTGAAAACGCCAGATTCGTTGATCGATTAAATTTCTGAGGATGTATCACTACTAAAATAAGTAAAGAATTATAATAATATATAAAATATTTTGAAGATAAATGATTTATAATTAGTAGGATAAAATTAAGTAAATAATATATAATTTTAGTGATGTGATTTAATAATTATCGATTAATATTATATAGACAAATATTTTAAATTTATTATAAAAAATAAGGACTATATTATATCACATACACACACGTGACACACGTACGTACGTATGCGAGTAGAGTGATGATACGTGTACACCTGCATGATTCGCACCTAGCAAATTTCTGGGAATTAGTCGTCCCCAACCAGGGAGCAAGGTTTGAAAGGTCTGCTCCATACGCCGTCCACCTCAACCCTGCCCTATATCTCCATATCAGGCGAAGGAATCAGAAACCTAAAAGAGCGACAAACGCAGAGCTAGAGGACAGGCTAGCTTTGAAATTGAAATCATAAGGGTTGCGAAAATGAGCGGTAGCTTTCTGAGGAGCGGCGGCATGAGAGCCCGTGAGCTTCTCTGTCGCTCCCGTGTACCGCTTGCTTGTGGCTGCGCTCGTGAAACAGCGCAATGGCCTAGGGCTTACGTCCGCTCATTACCAGCCGCGGCTAGGGTCCGCCGAGACTCCTCTTTCCACCTTTCCCCTGCCGCATCTTCTGTTCTATCAACCGCCGCTTCCAGGAATGGGTTAGTGGGCTGGTATCTAGGGATGATCGAAGTACGTCCTATTTTGACGAAGAGCATAACGTCCGGAGTTATATTCATTGCTGCGGATATCTCGTCGCAGGTATGAGTTCTTTGTAATGATGGCGTTCTATGGAGGTGAATTGGAGTGCCGGTAGTTTTTGGACATTAAACAAGGAAATACGACTCATGATAATGTCTTCATGGCGACAAGAATATGCATTGTGATTTTACTACTGAACTACTCCTGAATGATTGTTATTTGATGTTCTGACAGATGGTCACTCTTTCAGCTTCAGATTCTTTTGATTGGATACGAACACTACGCATGGCTAGTTATGGGATGCTAATTGCAGGTCCATCTTTGCATATATGGTTCAATTTTGCTTCAAGGATTATCCCAAAACGAGATGTAATCAGTACACTGAAGAAAATGTTTATTGGGCAAACTTGCTATGGACCAATTATGACATCTATTTTTTCTCTATAAATGCCGGTCTACAAGGTAAAATTTAGATAGTTTTTCTGTCTTGTGTTGGTCACTGGTTCACGCATTTGTCATGATGCAACTTGTGATTATGCTAATCCATGTGTTGAGGTTTGGGGGTTTAGAATTTAGGGTTTATGATATATCATTTTGGATTTGTTTTGTTACAGATTTTTTTTGTTAATGTTTAGGCTGTTTTTGGTAATCTAACGTCTACTTTTCAAGTTAAGATTACAAACTTAATTTGTGCCATTTGATTTTATAAATTTACACCATATTGCACTTTAATGATATGTCTTGCTATAAAACAAATAAAGCAATTAAACATTTGCTCCTCTTCTCAATAGTACTACAACATGTAAGTGTGAATATTACATAAAGCACACAGGGGTAATTACATACATAACATTTTGAAACTTGTTTATGAGTTTCGAGTGATTGTAAATATGTAAGTTTAGGGTTTAATGTTTAATCGTAGATGTGTTTAGTTGTGTTGTATATATCAATACTCACTTTCAATCAATATGGATGATCATAACAGTTAGTTTTTAGGAAATAAAGATAAATGCATTTTATCTTACATCACATTTAAATGAAATTGGTAGTCAAACTAAAACATTTGTTTACTTGAACTTATAGTTCAGCTATTAAAATACCATGTTAGTTATTGTTATCGCAGAAATTATTTGGTAGAAAAAAATTAGTAGAGTACTGTAGAAGGATAGAGAAGAAACAATAGCTATTGCTACGATGAAGCTCATTTCTTCATGTCCCCATAAGCAGGAATATAATGTGTATGTAAAGACTAAGCATGTATAATATGTTATTGTATTGTAGAGTGATTATAATTTGTATGAATGGGATGCATTGGGATGTTTGTGAGGGATGCTTGTG
Organism: Cymbidium sinense; assembly: GCA_021442155.1. Classification (NCBI taxonomy): domain Eukaryota; kingdom Viridiplantae; phylum Streptophyta; class Magnoliopsida; order Asparagales; family Orchidaceae; genus Cymbidium; species Cymbidium sinense. The sequence goes on along the minus strand of CM038226.1, from coordinate 31,357,962 downwards.
ATGAGAAAATAGAGAGTAGGCTAGTATAGCTATCAAGTTGTGATGCATGAGAGTGTTGAAGAAGTTGATGGATGGTTATTCAATGTTTGTTTTATCATGAAGGTGCGGTTTATCACCTCCCTACAAGTTGATAGGCCATGGATGGAGCATTAACTTATTTTGTAGAAGTTTGTATTGTTTGGTGGAGAGCATCGTTGTCATGATATATATTAGTTGGTCTTGAGTTGCTATGTGATGAAGTGGTAATCTACTTTGATGTGTTTCGTCTTAATATGAAATATGGGGTTGGTTGCAAGTGCAAGTGACAATGCATTATCACAACTCTTGGATGTTGAGTTGTTGAGATTGAAATCTTGCAAGAGAAGATGAACAATGTCCATGATAGTAGTTGTTAATGACTGATATTGCGCTTTGGTCGAAGACTTGGCAATCTTTTGTTGTTTTTTAACACACCACAAGATGAGATCGTGACCTAGGAATGTACATTATCTAGCTGTAGATTTTCGAGAAAGTGATTTCTCACCTAATCTGAATAGGAGTTGGTACGATAGATAGATACACCATAGTATATGGTTCATCGTAGGCAGTGAAATAATTTTATAAGCTATTGAAAATGATTGTTTGAGGGGTTATGCATATGTTGACAAGCTTTGTTAAATGTATATGATATGTCTGGTAGCAATGGTCAAGCATTGTAGGAGCTAACAATATGACAATACAAAAAAAAAAAACTCTAATATCATATAATTAGATAGAAGATACATGTAGGAATACAATGTGTATATAAAGACTAAGTATGTTTAAGATGATACACCGCAGAGTTGCAATCGATAGAGATGCATTGGGTTGTTTGTGAGGGATGCTTGTGATGCGAAGTAGATAGTAGTGGTCAGTGTAGCTATTAGCTTAACGTGGCAAATTGTGTAAAGGAAGCTGAAGATATTGATAGCTATTTTTCTGGTGTTTAATTATCATAAAGGATTCATATCTAAACGCTTTCATTTGAGTAGATTTAAAATCAAATACTTGGAGTGTAATTTTAGTTATAGACGATCTAGTGGCAAAGTGGTGACAATGAGTGACCAGGTCATTAAAAAGAGTGAATGTTATAGGTATCTCGGGTTTATTGTTCAAAGTGATGGCGATATAGATGGGATGTTATTAGTAAAATTCCTGTTGAATGGTTGATGTGGAGGAATGCATTGGGCCTATTTTGTGATATGAAAGTATCGCTTAGAGTCAAAGGAAAAATTTTATAAGATGATGGTGAGACTTACAACCTTAGATGGTTCAGTCACATAAGACGTTGGCCGAATGAGATTGGGAGAATAGATGTATTAGATTCAAATTATGTTAAGAGTAGAGGTAGACCTAAAAAGACTTTCTTAGAAAGTATAAAAAATGATCTTAATTTATCAAGATTAAATGAGAATATGACATTTAATAGGACACATTGAAGAAAAAGATTCATGTAGCCAACCCCACGGAGTAGGGTAAAGGCTTGTTGTTGTTGTTTGATTATCATGAAGGTGTTGCTTATCAGTTACACGCTATAGATGTGTTTGATTTAGCAGTGGAATGTAGAATTTCATTTGTTGAAAGACTAAAGTAACGGTGTTAGCATCAATCGTAGTTGTTGGTACAAGGTAGATGAAGGTCTTTGGAGGGTGAGGTTCAGATTGGGTAAATCTTGAATATGTTTTTTGGTGGCAAAATCAATGCAAGGCGGTGGTAGGGTTGTGGGGGATTGGGTCGTTATGAATGTTTGGGTTGCAATGAGTTCATAGTCAGTCATTAGCATAGGATAAGCTGAAGTAAGGGATCAAAATTGATGAGTCACGCAAGGTCTTGATAACATATTTAAGGCCAATAGTAAGACATATGTTAAGTAGATTTTTGTTTGTGTCGACTGTTGAGGGAGGGCAAGAGATTTGCAGGCTAGGGGTTGGGTTTATTTATTTGTTTACTTAATGCATTTGTTCTAGGACCTTTGTTTGGAGAAAATTGTTATAAGATAAAGGGCTTAGGATTAGTAAAACAAAAATGTGCACATGATATGTAATTTTAGTGAATGTGTGAGATATAGTGAGGTTATAGATTTAAGTATTTTGGATATATTTTACAGAATACTGTGAATATATATGAGCATATAAGAGTAATGAATGGATGATTTAATGAAAAAAATAAAATAAAAAATAATTCAAGCATTATGAGATAAGAGAATATCTTATAAATGACAATTATGCCAGTTACGTTACATGAAACTATGTATTTGACATTATGAAGTCATTGGCATCCAAGTTTGATTTTGGAAAAAATGTGATCGAACAACATAAGTTACACAACACGACCTAATATTATCATAGAAACTTTGTGAGCCTTTTACTAGCATCAGTTTGCATGCATCTTGCAGAGAGTATAGTGCACTCTGCCTCGATACTTCTAGTAGGATGTAGAATATTGTGGTTTCCAGTTAAGGCTCCGTATCTTTTAGGAAGTAGTATGTTGAATACGTTAATACACTTATTCATTGGACTGCTTTGGAAGACATGCCATCAAGCAATTCTCCCAGTAAGTTTTGACTTTTTGTCACATAAGATTGATTATATATGATTGTGTTTTTTTTTATATTACATAATTCCATACCTTCTTTGAGGCACTTTTAAATTACTGTAGATAACAAAATCATTAAATGTGATTAGCATATAGGGCCTGCACTAACCTTCAAGACCTCAAGCCTGCACTCCTATGTACTCTCCACTATTTCTACGAAAACATGTACCATTTCCACGATCATACTATCCATTTCCTTTGGGGAGAATCTTTCTTCAAAATCATCGAACACGAATCTTAAGGACAGCTTAGCTAGGCTCCCTTAGTTGAGTTAGCGTCACGGTATCTTTTCTTTATAATTCCTCAATGATGTTTTGTTTTGTTTTTTTTTAAATTTAGAACTTGAATTATATGCTTTCAAGTGTTATTCGTATATTTGATCTATGCTGAATACAGATGTAACCGGGGAGATGAAACGTATTGTGCTTCAAAAATTGTGTCTAGATGATGGCTTTCAATATTTTAACATAATTGATGATTTGTCTTTAATTTTTGTATTTCTATCTTAAGAACACTTGGCTGCTAAGTTTAAAATATTAAGATTTGTATTTATCAACCCAGAGCAGGTCTATAATACTTGTATTTAAAAAAGGGCCTCTTTAAAAGATTTTGTTTCTTGATAATAGTTCCTAGTGGTATAAGCGTTTGATTTTAGGTTGCTGCATTTAAGTATGCGCATGATGATGAATTCATGGGTAGAAGGTGAATTCAGGATTTCTTTTCATTAATGAGATGAACGCTTTTGAGAGATTTTGAAGGTGTTCATGAAGTTGAAATTCATACTGATTGCTAACTATATCTAATCAAGTGGAAGAATTTAATGAATTTATGGTTTTTATAACATTTTTTAAAACTTTAAGCAACCAAATGAACCCTTATAATGGTTCTATACTTCTATAGTTTGTGGCTCGATGCATTAGGTTATTCTTGGATTCAATATATTTTCTTTCATGACTTTCCAGTGCGTAAATCCTGTAATTTTTTGAAGCAGAAAGACCTTCAGACGATAATAAATATGAGCTTGGCCAAGGAACATAACTATCTTCTGTGCAATCTGCAATTAATTAATTTAATTTTCGTGATAAAAATCTTTGATTAAGTCTTTGCAAATTCTTTTTCAGAAACTTATTGCCATCATTTAAAGGTTATTTGAATAATTATTTATTCTGTTTTGTAAATTGTAGAACATTACGTGATTTTTTTTAATCAAATCAAGTTCCTCACAAGTGTCATATTTCCCTTGAATGATAGATTGGAATCATCGCGACATTTTTATTACCTTTTGTCTTCTACTATTGTAATGCATGGAATCACAGGTGAATCTGCTGCTGAAATTATGGCCAGATTGAAGAGAGACTGATACCAACAGGAAAATTTACATACATAGCACATAATTCTTATATATTCACATACCTAACCCTTTAACTTTCAATTATATATATATATGTATATATATATATATATATATATATATATATATATCACTTAAATCTTTAATATTACATCAAAAATAGTATTATGATTAATTTCTTAAAGTGAAGTGCACTTTTTTATGTATGGAAAAAAAGAAGAAGCTATTTTTGCAAATATTAAACTTTAGGTGTGAAATATGATTTTCTTTTGGCAATCAGACTGATGAAAATCATAGATCCATTGCTAATCATTCATTATTTATCTCTCATATATGCCTTTTTCGCAGCCGTTGGTTAGCAATTCATTCTCATTTCTGTGGACTATTTACCTCACATACATGGCGAGTTTGCAGAAGGCATCATCAGCTCCGCAGATTGCAGACAATTGATTTCAATACTATACTGTATTATGTGCTTTCTAATTTCTCAAATTAGAAGCCTTCCAATTCTTTGCATACATTTCATTATTAGAGAATTAGGAATTTCATATCTAGCCTTAGGTTTATTCCTGTAAACTTTTAGGGTTCTTTATTTATTGACTTAAAAAACTACTTTTACAGTTCCTCTTTATTGAGTAATCTATGTGGCACCCTTGTATTGGCTATAAGCTATTTTTGCAATTCCTCTTTGCTGGGAAATGTATGAATATTTTCTAGAAATGAAATTCCAGAATTTCCTTTTTGTTGAAGCTCGAATTTTATTTATTTATTTATTTGACCCATGGCAGTGCTGATTGTGGTAAAACTGATACTGTATGGGGTGCTTTAATATGCATGAGGTTTTGAGAGACAAAAAGAAGACAATTATTTGCTAGGGGAGATATTAAAAAAAAAAAATTATTAACCTATACACCAATGCATATAGACATAGAATTCTTATATAGTAAAATTTCAACAAGTATTCATAACAACATAGTGAATATTGTTTATATATAATATCATGCGACATCTCAAATAATTATTATTCATTGGCCTTTATCTCTCTCTTCTCTCCTCACATAAAATGTTGTGCCAAAATAAATAAATTTTAAGAAGTTATAGATTTTTATGTGATTTTGATTGTGTTGTTTATTTTATGAGATATTGGTCTAATTAAAGATTTTTATGTGGATGATGATGATGTAAAATAAAAGAAACTTTTTGCCAAAAAAACATTTATAAAGTTCAACAAATTGTCATCATACTCATTACATGTGTCCCTAAGCATAATGTTGAAAATGATACAACTCAATGAATCCAATTATGAGCTCAAAGACAAACTAGGATAGCCATTACCTAACTCAAACTATCATCACACATAATAGGATAAATAACACACATTCAATCTTAAGCTAAAAACAATCAAGACCAATGGAAAAATAATTTATGGATCAAACAAATGGATGCAAGAGTGTGCAAAAAAATAAGGTCAACATTGCATTTTTAATAGATGATAAAATTCTAAAGTTTTGCAATGATACTTTGATTGTCATGAAAATGAAGAAAGTTAATGTACAATATTTGCTCGATGGATGATACTTGAGTGTAACTACTTTATTTGAGTTTCAAAAGAGCTTATATTAAAAAAAATTAATGTACCATCCTTGAATGATAGAAGACAAATCTAATATAAGAAAAAATGGAAGGTTGACTAAATATATTTTAAAATTTTCTTATGAGGATATGAGGAGCCAAACATGTTTAGTTAGTTATGGTGACTACAATTCTTTGTTCGTGTAAACCATCATCTTTAATTACATCTTAAATAAAAATATATGATAATATTTTTGATTAAAAATATTCAACTTCTGTTTATATGCTATGAAATGGCCTTCTGTGTTCTTCAACTTTGGGAGATATAATAAGGTAATGAGGATGTATTTCTCATGAGATAGATTAAACACTAAAAAAAGCCTTATCTTGAGTATTTTTCCTTTCACAGGGACTTCATTTTTCTAGTTTGAAGAATTCCCATGGGCATAAGCCTCAATAATTAATTAACTCCCTCATGATGGAGTGAAATTTTGAATACAACTAACTTTATACTTGTATTTCTTAATTGTAAGTTATGATAGTTCTCTTAATGCACAAAAAATAGAATCCACTATTATGCTCAAAAAGTTTTATTTGAGAATTAATAAATTGCCTTATCAAAATTTAATGTCATAGCCTCTACCCTAACAAAGTCTAATGTTATCACAAATTACCTTCTCTATTAGTGTTTCCCAGAAAGGCAAATGCATGGAAGCTACCAATGCTTTCACCATCATTCTAGCTTTATTCATATTTTCCCACACTTCATGCAATGAAGTTGCCACCACCACTATTACTTCTACGCAAATTAATGTTGCCACCATTGTCGATGTACTTGTTGTGATTGCCACTAATATCTCTCTCTAAAATTTATAAATCAAACACGAATCTCAAGTTAAAGCATGTATATAGTTAAATTAAACGACTTAGTGAAATGAGTCCAATAACACTAAAATCGGGTCAAATCGAGCCCAAATTAGCTCAAATTAAGCCCGAAAGTCATATATGAAAACTTCAAAAACACTGATTGGATGATCAAATGACTTCCAAATTTGACATGCTTATAATAAAATCGAGCGGCTCGACGAGATGAAGCCAACGAGCCTAAGATTATTCAGATCGAAGGTGATTTGAATGGTCAAATTATAGCAAAAAAAATCTATGATCAAATGAATCAATAACCATCCAGATGTTTTGAGATTTTGGCTACAATGACCAAAATACCCTTCTCAGAATCCTATAAATAGGACACATTCTTGTCATGAGTGGGGGAGGAGCTAGAATTGAACTTTAGAAAGAGAGAAGTTTGAAATTTATCACCATCACACCGTTTATCGCCGCTTATTGTTGTCGACTACCACCGAAACAACAAATTCAACTACCATCGTACATAGTATTGTAACGATTCTCGAATTCCAAACTTTCTCATATACAACATTATAATCTCATTATCGAAAAAACTTAAACTGTATACTCCAAAGTAGAAATATAGAGTATTTTATATTAGTGATTTTCCCCTTTCAGGATTTTACTTAAAAATTCTTGAGTTTCTTATTTTATTTTCAACTACCTGTGCGTGTGTTGTATTTCTCAACGAAGCTAAGGCACAATTTGGCATCGTCTGTGGGAAATATTATCTTTACATCTTCACAATGGTTGACAATCTGACTTTATGTTCAGAATAACACCATCTATATGATGGAGAAAATTCTTACTCTGGAGGAGCACATAAGAAGAATGAAGATTCATCAAACTTCGATCCTTCAACTTTTGTTGGAAGCTGGGGGGAAACCCTTAATCTTAAAAGATTATCAAATTAATATTCTGGATGTCTAATTAATTATCAGTTCTAGAAGCTAGTTAATGATGGAGAGTCATTTCAACATTGAAAAAAAAGAAGGGAGATAGCTTTGCAAATTATGATTCTTCAATCATACTCACGAAAAAGGAAAAAAATCAATGAGCAACTCTAACAAACAACCTCTGATAGGTCATAACTTTGGACCTACTCCACACAGGTTAACGTCATTGAGTAATACTCTGATAAATAATCTCAAAAGAATCAAAATGTTTAACATCTTCCACACAAGTTAACGTCATACTTTGACAAAACAACCTCGGATGAGAGTTAAAACTATTGACTTCTTCCACACAGGTTAAATGTCACTGAGTAACACTCTGACAAACAACCTCAGATAGGTCAAAAATCTTTTATGGATTCCTCCCCTAGAAGGCACGCCCTTGAGGAAGCTTCGATGGAAAATTAGTAGTGGACAAGGTCCTCATTAAAAAGACTCCAAGAGAACAAATAGTTGATAGGGTCTCTACTCATCAAAAATCTCAGAAGGAAAAAGCCTCAGAAGATTCATGTATATCAAAAACCTCAATAGGCAAAAGCCTTAGAAGGTACAGGTACATCAAAAATCTCAGTAGGCGAAAGCTTCAATATGGGCTCTAAAAATTCGCCATCGACCTCTCGCAATTGAAGAGAGCATGGTTTAAATGTCGATATAATTTTTAGAAGGGAGATGGAATAGTAAATAAGACACTACCCGGAGATTTCATCCTCATTTGGTGAGAACTTTAGATCTGGTTCCAGGTTTTCTATAGACCCAAGTATCTATAGTTAATTATCCCTCCCAATGAGAACTTTGAAATGCTAGTTGTTAGATTACTAAATGAGTCGAATAGTGAAGAATTTAATTTAGAATTTATGAAATTCATCATCCTTTACTAAGCGATGGTTGGGGAACGCGATGATGCTCTCGATCTAGATCCCATGGTTCCGATCCCTGCCATTGGCCCTAGTTTAGTCAAAGGAGGACAAAAAGGATCCTATCGACCATGGGTTACGTCATCCAGGTAATCCTTGTAGACCTAGAGTGGTGTTTGTCTAAAGAGATAATCTTAAGTCTACCTTAGTTGATAGAGGGTTTTTTTCCCTATTAGGTATACCCTATGATTCACAACTCAAAGCGTATTGAGAGCATATTGATGATCATAATATAATGGTGTCATTTGCCACTATCGTGATATGGTCATAACTACATCATATGTGGAGCCTACTGGCCAAGCCACACATTTAGAGGACACGAGCCACGTCCTTACTAGCGTGAGATTGATTGAGAGTGAACATAGTAGAATACTTGATTTGACATTAGCTTTTTTGTGAGCTAAAGTTTTCTTAAGTTGTCACTTTCTACAAACTATTGCGGAAGGTGGATTAAGTTAGATTTTGCTTTAAGTTTTTAAAGATTAAATTTCATTTAAACATTAAAAATTTAGTAATTTATCCGATTTTATATTTGTATTGATACTTGATTTTGATTAATTCAATTTGAGCTTGCAAGCATATTTTGATGAAAAGTATTCCCTCCAATTGAAATCTCCATTCAACGCAACCATCAACAGATTAGATATATTATTTTAAATCCCGTCGACTCTATTAATTTAATAATAGAGGATCATATCTATTGTCATATAAAAAAAATTAGCTTCTCAGATATTTTAATAAGTTGAAATTCTTATAATAATTAAATTTTAAATTTTGTTAACTGACGGCCCTAAGACCAAATGAAAGCAAGCGATCCTCGACACCATTTTTAAGCATCAACACAAGAGTTGGCATGCAGTATTTAATAATTGATAATTTTATTTCTAAATCATGAGATTAATTTCATATTTTCATTTAATTATAACTTAGCATGCGCAGCCTTTTCAGACATTAAAACTTCCACTCTAAATCTCTATGTTTGAGCATATATAAGTATTTATAACTTAGATAATTTCATCTAATTAATGAAATCATTGATTTTTGAAAATCATAATTATAATAAAATTTCTTAATTTTTGGAATGAAAGAAGCTCCACAATTAGTGAAGGCATTTCACATTTTCAATTCAAAATATTGCAACTTTGCTTGTATTTAATTTATTCATTGCATTCTTCAAATATAAATGATTATTTAGCTTGCGTTCATTAACAATTTTTTAAATATTTATCAACTCATCATATTCAACTTTTTCTCTTGCGTAGATAGTTTATTATGCATACTTTAAGTAGCTTATTTGAATTTAAGCTTTTTTTTAACACAAGCCAATTATTCATTAAGAAGTCTTGTATACTTGCTAATATGCCATTTGGTTATAGTGAAAATGTCTAATGAATTTTATTTGATTTTCACTTTAGCTTGAAAGTATCACTCAACCAATCTCTTGTCTTTCAAACCTGACTTTAAGCACAAGATCCAAATGATCTTTTAAAGGCTACATTCATGGTTGTTCATGAGTTGCCTAATTGAACTCGTTCTTGTAAGAAAGCTATCAAATTACTTACACACTTTTATTTTCAATTTGGAATTGAACATTTAAATTTAGCACAAATTGTTTGTCCTTTGGTATTTAATTGAAATCCTTACTTCACTTGACAAAGAATGTGATTATTTAAACATTTAATTGATTTTATTTATATTGATTACTTATTAATGAATTTAACATTTCAAATGTTCAAAGAGAAGGTTTACTTACATGAAAAGACATCCAATATAATATGGATTTATCCTCAACTCCACATCAAATTTCATGCTTGTTAAAAATCAAACTTCAAACTTATTATGAGTCATTTGTGAGTTTAGTATTGGCCTATGTGGTGAAATTTTTATTTTCATTCTTCATCTATCTTTCTGAGAGAAAAATAAATGAAGAACAAAAATAAACAAACACTTCTTATGTTGGACACCACGTAGATCCACAGATATTCTTATTAGGGTGATCGGGTACGATATTGAGGAATGATGTACTATCTCGAGAGACAGAAATTACCATCCTACAATAGACCTAATCACCTTAATAAGGACTCCTAAGGACTATGAGTCTTTGGAATGTACGAGATATTCTTCCCTACTTTACATGAAAAAGTAAAACATGATTTATTTTAAATCGGGTTCATTAAGTTCTCTATGGAGGCAAGCCCCTATAGTTAATTACATCCTAAAGAATGAGATTCCTTAAGAATACTCTCGATTAAGGTAAATGATCGTTGTCTCCAAAGATTTCAAAGATAGGGCTATCAATCAATTGGTTTATTTTTAGAAGATCAAGTGGGATTGATCAAGAGGAGGGAGTTATTATCGGCGAGGAAGAAATAGGGATGTTTATGATACTGGGAAGCTTGATAAACATCCCAAACTATCCTATGGTTGGGCTTTATATTTTTGAAATTGAAATAATTTATTTATTTGAGTTGAATTTTTATTTAGAAATCTAGGGCTTACAATTCCATAACACAATGTCATAAAAATGCCTAAGATGTGAGAATTTATGCTTATAGCCCGCAAAGAGAAGTAGCAACCTCTAAACCTAAATCTAGGAAGCTTTGGCGAGGGCCAAGGCATGACCTAAATCTAAGATGAAAATGAGTATTTGGTTTATCTACAAAGAGGATATAATTACTTGGACTTACAACCACTGCAGCCACCAACTAACTCCTCTTATGATTTTAAATACATGTAGGCAAGTCATATGCTTTTGCAAGATAGCTAGGTTATTATTTATTTAGAAAGAGACTAAGTCCTTAAACACACTCCCTAAGAGACTAGATCATGTAGGGCTTGATTAATGACTTAAATATAATGCGAATTTTTATTATATTTTATTTTCATTTTTGGACAATTCATTTGACACAAGCTATGTGATTCATATGCCTAATACATGAGAAGTTAGATTATGGGCCAAAATCAGCAAGAAAGGAGGTGTGTTTCCACCATGGCTCTCAATGGTTAAGCCAAGTTTTCTAGCAAAGGTGGAAGCCCTCCATGACAAGAGTGAAACAAGATGCTTTTTATGCATGATGTAAAAATATACAACATCCAGCTAAGGGGTTGTTAAATCTTTTATCTTGTTTTATAACATAAGCTTTAAGTGAGGTTATGAGTTATTTATTTTTAATTTTGAGTTGATTAATTGGATAGAAATTTTATTTTTTCCTAAGAGCCTAATCGCATCTAGGTCATTCATCAAAGCAAGGAAGAAACTAGGAAAACATGTCATCTTAATGCACAAGCTAAATAAATATCAAATAATTTATAAAGCTTTCACAAAAGAATAAGAGGCCTTTTGTGGTCAGGCTCTACCGCACAAACTCAAAAATAAATTAGGTAGCCGAGCTCTACCCTTATACAACTCGAATTATAAATGAATTTATTACAATCAAGAAGGAATTCATATTATTGGGGACTTCATTTCTTCTTTCTTCTTTTCTTCTTTTCTTTCTTCTTTCTTCTTTTCTTTCTTCTTTTGGTTGGTTGGAATATGATTGCTCCAAAGGCTTCACATGGTACATAAGACATAGTCTTATGACTAATGTTCATCCTAATCCCTCATAACAATCATTCCAAATCCTAATTACAAAATTACATGAAAATGAGAAAAAATAAATATAACTAAAATCAGTAAAATAAAGATTAGTTAAACAAACCACACAATCCTAAGCATGTATATGAATAAATTAGAGTTAGCACCCCACACATGGGTAACCAAGTTCACTTGACCTATTTTTGGAGTATGTTTAGGGGTATAAGCAACCTGCACAGCAAAAATATTTATATTTTTACTACAGTGCCCCTTAAGCACAATCCCCTACAGAAGATAATGATTAGACTAAGATCATCCTACCATTCAGTCTACACACATACTCCCTAACATTTAAACTAAAATATCACATCACAAAATACAATCAAGCATCAAACCATGCACCGCCCTGACATAGTACTAAAAAATGGTGACTTACAATGTGTGTTAAAGAGTGGTATGTCTTAGCTTTAAGGTTAGAGTTTTCTAAGTATGAAGGGTTCAACTTAGAGGGTTGTTTCATTTAAGTGATTTAGTTGATTTGGTTGATTTTATTTGATGGTTTATTTTGGTTTGAATGAACCTACACTTAATTACTAAGTGTTGTAAAGAAAGGAAAAGAAAAGAGAACTTTTTTTTCCTCCCTACCATAAGTAACTTCTAAAGTAAATTCATTATTGATTTTTATTTAGTGAATATTTTATTATGTATTTTAATTAGTCATAAGTTTAGATTTACTTTAAATCAACCTATTCAAATAAGAAAGATATTTTAGGATTAACTAAAGTGAATTCCTATCACAAAATACACAACACTTTATTTCTTTCCAGCACATGTAACATGCATATGGATGAATCCTAAGCATATCTATACATGCAAATAGAGATGTTACCACACCTTAATGATGAATGCTAAGAGATGTTGGTTAAGAAAATTTGAGTATTTTTACGATGCATGATTTTGTTAAGTAGAAAAGAGTGATTTTTTATCCATTATTCATATGCACATTTATATGTATGAAAGACATAAGTGAGTATGACACCATTATTTTCTACACTAGGGGTGTAAGGTATAAAACCTACTTGGGGCTACTTAAAGCCTCTCAATCCCGAGATGTCCAGACTAATATATCACTTTTTCTTAAATACATGTGCATGTACAAAAAAAAAATGAATGGAAAAATAGTCATGCAAAAGATTTTTGTGTATTTGTTTGATTTTGGTTGTTTAGTTTACATGTGAAAATATGAAGATCCTCCTTAAATGAGACTGAATAGGAATGAATTTAAGCAAGTGTTGTGATCTTTTCAAATGAGCTATACACTTTGTAAATCCTATTCAAAACTATGTTAAAAGAGAAGAGAAAGAAAAGTCACATAATGCACATCTTATATTATACTCACATGCAAGCTTATAAGTAATTATAAGTAGCATACCCTTCATTTGTAATGTTTGATTTATAAGCTTTAAAAATAATTTTGGCTTTAATAGTGATAATAGCCATTCATATTCTTACTTTAACCAAAATATGCAATTTGACATAAAGGAAATATTTCATTTTAATTTGATTTTTCAAAAGACATGAATGTATGATTTCATATGAGAAATAATATTTAGCATGCTAAGAAAGAAATAAAGTGATGTAAGCATGTAAATTTATTCATCTTAATTAATTCCTAAAGACAATCCTATGAAATAAGATCATTTAAAGTGAATCAAAGTTATTTAAAGAGATTTTGTTTAAATTTTGATTATGATTTAAATTTAGGAAATGTGAAAAGATTTGCTGGTCCTAACCCATCTCCCACATATGTGTGTTATTTTAGTTTAATTTTTAGAACCATTAAGTTGATTTTATATTTTTTTTTAGGCTAATGTGTAAATTAAGTTCATTAATTACCCCTTACCTACACTTTCTTAATATAATTATTCAAATAATTGTGAGCCAACATATGATATGCAACCACATTGAATTTAAATTAGTAATGCACCCTAAGAAAGAAAGGGTCTAATGCAATTGGCTCATAATTATTGATTAATTAAGTTAAGGGGTTTAATTAAGTACTTTCATTATCCTTCCCACACATGTATGTTGGATTTGATTTTCTTAAGCTTACTTAAGTTATTGAACACCTAAGTATCTACCCAAGAAAGGATTGATTAAGTGATTAAGTTTTTGGATTAATTTTTGATTTTGAGTTTGGTTAATTAAGCTATTTAATGAAATGATTAAATCATTAATCATTTTATAAATTAATTAAGTTTTCATTCAAAATGAAATAGACCTGGGAAAAAGATTTGAAAAAAAATATCATAATCTCATTCCCAAAGTCTATCCACTGTTCCAAGATGATTAACCAAATTGAATGGTAGCTCCAACATCTCCAGTATTGATTACAGCATTAGCCAAATGGATGTTGGCTCATAGCGCATGATGATGTGTTTTGAAGATCCGTCAAGATAAAGAACAAACAGATTAGTCATAATGACATAATTAGCTTAGATTTAGCTTCATTGATAATTGATTTTACATTTCAATTTTATCATGCTTTCTTCTACTAATTATTTAGCCAAATATGGAATAATCGTCCCCAGTCGCCAAAAATCTGTGGACTCCAAAAATTCACCACCGACCTCTTGACAATGAGGAGAGTATGATTTAAATGTCGATGTAATTTCCAGAAGGTAGATGAAATAGTAGATAAAACACTACCCAAAGATTTCATCCCCATCTATAGTTAATTACCCCTCCCAATACTGAGATAGAACTTTTGATTAAGGCTAGTCGTTAGATCACTAAATGCGCAGCGTATAGTAGTAGTAGTATGTGGAGTTTTAGAATTTAGATTTAGAATTTATGAAATTCATCTTCCTTTACTTGAAGTGGGTGGTTGGGGGAATGATGACGCGCCCTATCTAGATCTCATGGTTTCATCTAGTATGTGGGTCCCTCTACTTAGTCGAGGAGGTAGTCGATGACGACAAAAGAATCCTTATCGTGACCATGGGTTGCGTCGTCCAAGTAATCCTTGTAGACCTGTGGTGGTGTTTGTCTAATGAGATAATCTTAAGTCTACCTTAGTTGACAGAGGGCTTTTTTTCCCTATCAGGTGTACCCTATGATTCACAACTCAATGGGGCTAGTGGAGCATCTGATCAATAGTCGTTGTAATATAATATCATTTGGCGGCAACCCGTCGGGGACCATAGTTATATTATATGTGGGAGCTGACCATGAGTCGGGAAGGGCGCGGGTCACATCCTTACTAGCATGAGATTAATTGAGAGTGAATATAGTAGAACACTTGATTTGACATTGACTCATTTACGAGCTAAAGTTTTCTTAAGTTATCACCTTCTACAAACTATTTGCGGAAGGTGGATTGGGTTAGATTTTGCTTTAAGTTTTTAAAGATTAAATTTCATTTAAATATTTAACACTTAGTAATTTATCCGATTTTATATTTGTATTGATACTTGATTTTGATTAATTCAATTTGAGCTTGCAAGCATATTTTGATGGAAAGTATCCCTTTGAAATCTCCATTCCTTGACCATCGGGTAGATGTATCTATCGATTTTAATTTAATAACAGAGGATCAGATCTATTATCATATAACAGAATTAGTTTATCAAATATTTTAATAAGTTGAAATTCTTATAATAATTGAATTTTTAAGTTTTGTTAACTTTTCGGTCTAAAGCCCAGGAAGCAACTGTGATTCTCACACACTAAGTTTAAGCATTCATCATAGTGTCGGGGCCCATTCGGGTATTTAATAATTCAGATAATTTTATTTCTAAATTACGAGACTAATTTTATATTTTTATTTAATTCCAACTTATCCTGCCCAGCCTTTTCAGATATTAAAATTTGCACTTTAAATCTCTATGTCCGAGCACATGCATGTATTTATAACTTAAATAATTTCATCTAATTAATAAAATTATTGATTTTTTAAAATCATAATTAGAATGAAATTTTTAATTTTTTATTGAAAGAAGCTCAATAATTAGTGTAGCATTTAATTTAATATCGTCTTCTGTCTGCTTGTGCAAAGAGTTGCAAATTCGATAGCAATTGAAGGCGTTTTACATTTTCGATTCAAAATATTACAACTTTGCTTGTATTTAATTTATTCATTGCATTTTTCAAGTATAAATAATTATTTAGCTTGAGATCTGTTGACCTTCATATATACCACATGAGTCGAATCGAGTTTATAAATGAATTCTATCAACTTCGGATGCTTGACACCTCGGGCCGATGCACCAAACATCATCGAAATCAGCTCAAATGACCTCTGATTGATTAACGAACTTTGTCATTGCATTTAGAATATTGAAATTGGTCATAATTTAAATATATTGATTAAGTGAGCGAGCTATTAATGTGTCGGCACGTATATTGAGGAATGAAAACTATGACAATATTCAAACGATCTCCGTTCATAAAATTGGTTGCATCGTTGGCTTTGAAATATCGAGACCTATCAAATGAGACTATTCACGATCAATTCAGCGAGTCTACATGAATGTCAAATGATCATAAGTGATAGTGAGTAAATCGAGGCTGAAATACACTCAATGGTGCAAAAATCAATCGAAACAATATCTTATCGATGAACGGATTTTGCGAATGAATTCAGAATAATAAAATTGATCAGAATATTAGTATTGCACAACTTAATGATCAACCGATTAAGTGATCGAGTCATCAACGCGTCTACATGTATATCAAGGTCAAGAGGCACCAACTTAAACCAAACAACATTCGTTCACAAAATTGATTACGCCGTTAGTTTCAAAATATCAAAATCTATTAAGTAAGATTATTCACACTCAAATCAGATAAGTCTACGCAAAAATTAAGCGGTTGAAAATGACAACACACATTTCGAGCTGAAATTGATTTAATTTGATGCTGATTTGAACTAAACGGCCTCCGATTATGAAATAGACTGCGTCGTTGCATCCGGAATATCGGAATAACCTAAGATTGATATATATATATATATATATATATATAACTATGTGATTTCGTCAGCGTAAAATTTATTTTAGGAGCGATTATGTGCTTGAAAAATCAATTAAACCCATTTATGCCCTAAATCCCTCCAACCCTCTAATCGGCCTAACCGACCCGACCCGCCTCTCATTTCTCTCTTCACGGTCGAAGGAGGACGTAGCCGAAGTGGCACGCATGACCCAATTCACGCTCCTCGCCGTTCGGTTCTCCTCTCCCTCTCCCTCGTCCAAGCTTCCCAAGCATGAGCCCTTGACCACTCCCACTCGATCTCCTCCTTCAGCACTTTATTTGTTCCCCCTTTCTTTCACAACTATTTCTTTCCTCAACTGAAAGGAGTTCTTCTTCCATTTTCTCTTGTCCAAGCCGTAAAGCCCTGTTTTCTTCTCTCATCCCACGAAGTAGGGTATAATCCTTTTCTCTTCCTCTCCTTCTTCATTTTCTCTTATTCCTTCCTATCCAAAATCCTTTTCTACTACTTTCATTTCCTCCCAAACCAAAAATCCCCCTTCTCCATTTCCCTCATTTCCTCCCAAACCAAAAATCCTCTTTCTCCATTTCTCATTTCGTTCTAAACTGAAAATCCCTCTTCTCCATTTTCCCTCAATTTCACTTGGTCAAACTCCCTCCTTCCCTTATTCCCTTTTGCCGAATCCACCCTTAGTTGACCTCCTTTTTGCAACTCCTTCATCAAGCAGGTTCCCCTCGGTATACCTCCTCACTTCCTCCTCTAATCAAACGCATAGTCGCTGAATTATCCTTCAAATTCCCTTTGTCGCAGTCGAAGAGGAACACCTTCATCAGGCGAGTTCTTCTCTTTGTTTCCGGCATCTCCCTTTTTGTCTCCCAAAAACAAAAAAAAATAATTATGAGTGTTATGGTTCAGAATAATGTACTTTGGTGAATGTGCAATAGATTTGAGCTTGAATGTGTAAAAGGAGAAATATTATGTGTATGGATTGTATGTTATGTGTTTCTTTGCAAGTTTGAAGGCCTCACATGCTCATCGTATGAGAGATAAAATCAGGTGTTACAAACACCAATGCCATGCTGGGCATGACGGAAGGCCTCCAAAAATGTTAGATGCGACCCCCTATGCCGAAATATTGCCGAAATTTAGACTAAAATCTAGAAATTAGATAAATTTAAATGGAAATTTTTTAAAATTGAAACCAAATAAAAAAAAAGAAAAGAAAAAGAACATATAATGAATACAAAGATAAAACATCAAATCAAAGAGAAAAGAAGTAAAAAGTACTTACAAAATTTATCCGAGTAAAGTTGAAAGCTCACACAAAATTTCAACTAAAAAATTATTGCCTCTATTTCAAGTACTCCAACTTCTCAAACAAGTAGAATGAAATGCAATGCCCCCCTCTTTGCCTTATTTATAGGAATTGGAGCAAAACAATGTGGAACCCTTCCTTATCTTAATTTAATAATCGGGTGTGATGACCGGTTTTGATGGATGATACTAAACTCATAAACTTTAATTATAATCCTTGGTGGTTTAAATTAAAGCGGTAAAATGGGTTCTCTTTTCTTCAAATTTCACAAAACTAAACAAGCTTTAGTTGAAACTTGGAGAGACTGATATCAAACTTATAAGAGACTTATAATAAATTTGAAGTTCACTAAATATGAAGTCTAATGTGGAGTTAGGGATATTAGAGTTGATATTTATTTATGTGAATAAAGCCTATTATTAAATACTCAAAGTATTAAATTCACAAACAAGTGATCATAAAACTAATTGGATAATTGAGAATTATGCCTGATATCGAAAGAAGTAGGAATTTTGATTGAATGTCAAAGCATAAGAGAACATCTTGAGATTAAGATATACTCTTCAAATATACTCAAATAAATTGAAGAAAATTAAAAAAAAATTCATTAGAGATTTTTCATAAGATCGAATGATTTCTAATAAGCATAAGGGATGAATCCTTGAAAAATGTTTGAAGTTTATTCGTTGCCTTATTAAATACTCGAATTAGATCAAGGAAAATTTGAGTATAGTTGATGAATTTGAATTGTCATAAGTGAGAGTCTATTGAATATTCAAAGACTAATCAACTTGGGATAAAAGAAAGTAATTCAATCCAAAAGATCTAATAAGAGATTAGATCAATTTACAACGCCTTTCATACGATTCTTTGTACAAGTGTAATTAAATTAAATTCTCCATGAATTATGGAGCATCCTACAATCTAAAATTAAAAATTTTATTTTAATTATGATTTTAAAATTAATGAGAATTAGATGAAATTATCTAAGCTTTAAATACCCGCATGTACTCGGACATGGAGATTTAAAATGCAAACTTTAATGTCTGAAAAGACTACGTATGCTAAGTTAGAATTAAATGAAAATATAAAATGAATCTCATAATTCAGAAATAAAATTACCTAAATTACTAATCAGTCGCATGGGCCCCGATACTATGCTGAATGTTTAGATTCAAGTGTCTAAGGATGCTACACTGATTGTTACCCGGTTTGGTCTTAGGACAGGGTCAGGGTTAACAAAACCTAAAAATTCAATTATTATAAGAATTTTAGCTTATTTAAATATTTGAGAAGCTAATTCTATCATGTGGTTGTAGTTCGATCCTCTATTAGGAGCTAAACAGAGTTGACAGTATCTAAAGCTCTTAAATATATTCAAATTAATCAAGTAACTACCGATGATGGTCATGTTAAAATGGTGATTTCAATGAGGGGATACTTCCATCAAAATGCAAGTCTAAGTTCAAATCAAACTAACTTAAATTAACTATCAATCTAAAAAATTGCTTAAATGAAATTCAATCATTAAAAGCTTAAAGTAAAACTCAATTTATCCACATTCCGTAATTATTTATGAGAGATGACAAATTAAGAAAACTCTAGCTCAAAAAGGAGTCAATGTCAAATCAAGTGTTCTGCTATGTTCACTCTAAATCAATCTCATACTAGTAAGGATGTGGTACATGTCTTCTAACTATTTGGCTTGGCCAGTAGGCTCCATAGATAATGCAGTTATGACCAGAGTCCTCTGATAAGGTGGTTTGGCCAATAAGGCTCAATTATATTACAATCACGACCGTAGCCGTATGCTCCCCAATGGTTTTGTCATTTGAGTTGTGATTCATAGAGTATACTTGATAGGGAAAAAAACCATTTGTCAACTAAGGTAGACTTAAACCTATCTCCTTAGACAAACACCGCCCGAGATCTATAAGGATTTATTGGATGACATAACTTATGGGTTGCTGATAAGGATCCTTCAGTTAGGTTGGGTCGACTACTTCCTCTGACTAAGTAGACTAGGGTCCACGACAACCCGGGATGATGAGAACCATGGGATTTAGATCAGGCATTTCATCATTCCCCCAACCATCCACTTTAAACTAATGATGATGAATTTCATAAATTCTAAATCTAAATTCTAAAATCCACATTACTGCTACTATACGCTACGCATTTGGCAATCTAACGATTAGCCTTAATCAAAAGTTCTCTCTCTGCATTGAGAGGGGTAATTAACTATAGGGGCTTGTGCCTATAGGAAACTTGGAACTAAATCTATAGTCCTCACCAAATGAGAACAAAATCTCTGAGTAGTGTCTTATCTACTATTACATCCGCCTTCTGAAAATTACATTGACACATCTTAAATCATACTCTCTTCAATAATGTCAAGAGGTTGGTGTCGAATTTTTGGAGCTCACATGATCATTAACAATATTTTAAATATTTATCAACTCATCATATTCAACTTTTGCTCTTGCGTAGATAGTTTATTATGCATACTTTAAGCAAGTTTATTTGAATTCAAGCTTCTTTTGAATACAAGCTAATTATTCATTAAGAAGTCTTGTCTATACTTGCTAATATGTCATTTGGTTATAGTGAAAACCTCTTATGAATTGGGGGATTTACATACATACCACGCAATTCTTATGCATTTACATATTTCACACCCAAATTTTAATTTTTACTTAAATATCACCTAAATCTTTATTATTACATCAAAAATACCACCCTTGTTACTTTTTCTAAGTGAAATGCACCTTTTGTGCATAGGGAAAGTGTTAGTTTTGTAAATATTAAAGTTTGGATATAAAATATGTAAATGCATAAGAAGTGGGTGGTATGTATGTAAATTTTCCTTATGAATTTTATTTGATTTTCACTTTAGCTTGAAAGTAGCACTCAACCAATCTCTTATGCTTTAAACTCGACTTTAAGCACAATATCCAAATGATCTTTTAAAGGCTACATTCATGGTTGCTCATGAGTTGAGTTGCCTAATTGAACTCGTACTTGTAAGAAAGATATCAAATTACTTACACATTTTTATTTTCAATTTGGAATTGAACATTTGAATTTACCACCAATTGTTTGTCCTTTGATATTTAATTGAAATCCTTACTTCACTTGATGTCGAGATGATTATTTAAACATTCAAATGATTTTATTCATATTAATTACTTGTTAATGAATTTAACATTTCAAATGTTCAAAGAAAAGCTTTACTTACATGAAAAGACATCCAATCTAATATGGATTTACCCTCAACTCCACATCAAATTTCAAGCTTGTTAAAAGTCAAACTTTAAACTTATTATGAGTCTTTTGTGAGTTTAGTATTGGTCTTCTCAAATTTTATTTGCATTTTAAATAAGTGTTCTATTCTTTCAAAATTTTTCTTTAAGTGCTCTCATTCTATTTCTCTTTGATTTAACATTTTTCTTCATATTTATCATATATATTTTTATTTAACTTAAGTTTAGATGATTTCCATTTGAATTTATTTAAGTTTTGAATATCAATTTAAATTTCGGTATCATTTCGACAAGATTACATCATCCCCCGTGATGTGCGATCCAACTATTTTGGCCTACTCGATGCCTAATAAGAAGTGTGTCTTTGTAACACCAGTCTTTTTCAACGTTACTAAGCATAACAGGATTCAATCACCTACATAAAAGTAAATACAGAATATTACATACACATTCAAACCCTTTTGTTTAAGTCCAAAATTCATTTTAAATTTCAGAAGATTGACATTTCAACTTCCCCATGTAGGTCAGATAAAACTATTTTGGCCTACCTGCACGCCTCTAATTAGTGTAGCGTTTAAACACCGCGAATCGTTTTTCAATCTCGTTATGCCATAATGAGCATAATGAGGCCTTCAATCACCTGCATAAAAGTACATACAAAATATTTCATACACATTCAAGCCCTTTTTGTTTAAGTCCAAAATTCAATTTAATTTTGATCTGCCGTCTATGGGCTACGAACTATTTTGCTTACTGCACGCCAATGAAGGAATGAAGCGATGTCTTACAACACCACAATCGTCATTAGAGCATAATGAGACATTCAATCACCTGCATAAAAGCAAATATAGAATATTTCATACACATTCAAGCCCCTTTTTGTTTAAGTCCAAAATTTAGTCTAAATTTCGACAAGATTTCTAAGACGTGTCACATTTAACATGTTACTTACTCAAGACGCCCTAATGAAGATAACGAGTTGTGTCATGACACCACTATCGGTTTTCATCTCACATAATGCAACATGACTTCATTCTGCATAATGACAAGATATGCATATATAATTCACATTCACATCACACATATATTTACAGATCTTGAAATCATATCTCCACAAATTGTATCTTGTAACTTTGTTTTCTGTTTTGGAGGAGAAAAAGAAAGGAATATAAACAATTGTGAAGAGTTCAGAATTATGTGTTTAGACAAGAGAGTGGACAGCTGCAATTTTTTGTGAGTAAAGATGTAGACAGGAATTTCTTTTTTTTTTTTTTTTGCTGCAAATCATTTGAATCACAAATGAAAAACAACCTTCTGCTTTTGGTTCGAAGGAATACCGGATGGAAGGGGTTTTGCGGTTGTTGGTGGGATAAATAAGAGATTGTGGTTGCTGCAGGAGGATGTGAGTAGACTGAAATGTGGAGGGTTGTAGGAGGTATTACGGCTAAAATGACATGAAGATATGGTGGTCAGCAAGCTTGCTAGATGCAAGGAATCAGAGAAGGAGAAATGGAGAGAAGGACTGCGAGAAAGAGAGTGCTTACGGTTATCTTAAGGGAGACGGGAGCCAAGCGAGAAGGGAATGCTCGTGGCTTATTGCGGTTGAGGCTCGAACGAACAAGAGAAGAGGGAAGAACCAAATGAATAGGGTGAGGAAGGCTTCTTGCGATTTTGACAGGAAAATCGTGCGAAGGAGGGAACAATTTCTTGCGGAAGGATCGACGTGCGGTTGAGCGGAAGCGGGAGCAGTTCTGTTCCTTCAGATCGAGCGAGCATTGGTTTTGGGAGGAACGAAGGAAGGGGTGAAGTCCTTCGGATCGAGCAAGACGAGGTCGAACGGATGAGGGGAGGGATCAGGTGAGCTCTCAGGTTATAGGGGTTAGGGCCAACTAGATTAAATAATAAATTATTTATTTTTTGAGGTATTTAATTGATCAAAATATGAATTCTATAGTAATATTATTATATTATATTATATTATATATATATATAATAGATTATTCTGATGTTTACACACAAGTTTCATGACAGACATTTTGTCGAGTCGAAGCCAACTGATCAATTTCGCTTAAAAATGCATTATCTTGTGCTGGACATTTGCATAAACTTATCCTGATGATCAATCACGCCTCATTTGATAGATTTTGATGTTGAAGCTACAAATCAATTTATGAACGGAGGTTATAATATCGCTATTTGATATCGGCTATTAACTTATCACTTGTTCGGTTGATCGTTAGATTGTGCAATATTTTATATTTTGACCAATTGTAATAAACGCATTAGCGAAGTACATTTGTCGATCGGGGGTCATTTCGACTGATTTCAATGATGTTTTATGCATCTCAGCTTCGACTTGTAAGCTGCTACAATTATTGACTTCTTCCACACAAGTTAAATGTCATCGAGTAACACTCTGACAAACAATCTCGGATATGTCAAAATATTTTATGGATTCTTCCCCTGGAAGGCACGCCCCTGAGGAAGCTTCGATGGGAAGCTGGTAGTGGACAAGGTCTTCACTAGAAAGACTTCAAGAGAGCAAGTGGTTGATAGGTTCCACTCATCAAAAATCTCAGAAGGTAAAAGCCTTATAAGGTACAAGTACATCAATAACCTTAGTAGACAAAAGCCTCAGAAGGTATATGTACATCAAAAATCTCAATAAGTGAAAGCCTTAAAAGGTACATGTACATTAAAAATCTTAGAAGATAAAAGCCTTAATATAGTATATGAAAATCTCAAGAAGGAAAGCCTCAAAGCAATGACATCAAAATCTAAAGAAGCTCAAAATATACATGTATATTAGAAATCTGAAAGTAAAAGGTTCAGAAGATATATGCATATCAAAAAAATCTCAGAAGATAAAAGTCTCAGAAGGTACATGAACCCCAACAGAGGGGAATAAACTCGTTGCGATCTTTTAGGAGGAATAGCCACCAAATCATTTGAAAAATGAAACTTCTTCTTGAAGATTATCAAAGTATTACTGTTGATAGTTGGCGTTACATCGTTGGATCTCGCCGTCCCTTGATGCTTCCGCAACCCATCTTTAGACATTGGGGTATATGTTGAAGGATGCTCACCTATGAAGATACTCTTTATTTTTCAAGCTCGGAATCACACTGGAGCCTACTGGATGCACGCAACTGTCAAGATCAGATTGGGAGAACTGGAACTGAGGGGTCGCACATTAGTGGAGGCTACCAAAGAGAAGAAATTGAGCACACTTGAGATTGATGCTCACCAACCGTCGGGTTAAATCCCGAGATCAGGGAGAACTGGAGCCTGTGAGGGGGTTCAACACTATTATACAGGTTAGTTGAGGCTACAAAAGAGAAGAAAAGCACACCGTCCTAAAAGTGCTCAACCAGTCGGTTGAAACCCTAAGATCGGGAAGAACTGGAGCCTGCAAGAGGGGTTGACATCGTTATACAGGTTAGTGAAGGCTACCAAAGAGAAGAAAGTGGAAACGCATTAAAGCTTAAATTCAGGATGTGTGCCGCCTAACCAGGTTAGTTGGAAATCCCAAGATCGGTGAGAACTGGAGCTTGCGAAAGGGGTCGACACAATTATACAGGTCATTGGAGGCTACCAAAGAAAAGAAAGTGAAGAAAGTAAGGTGCAAGTTTTTCATTATCCCTTAGGAGATATTTATACTTGAAAATTGACCCTTCAAATTTTTTTTAAAATATAATAAAAAAAGAAGAAAACTCTTCATATTCTTATATATATTTATATAACTTTTCATCTTCCTTTAAAAAAGAGAAGAGAAAATTAAAAAAAAAACTCTTCACATTCCTCATTAAAAAAATACTTTTCACATTTTTATTTAAAAAAATTCTTTATATTACAGAATATATATATATTCCTCTCCCTCTCTCTCTCTCTCTCTCTTCTCCTTCCTCTCGTTTCCTTCTTCCGCTCTCTCACTCTCTTCGTTTTCATCTCTTCTATCTCTCTCTCCTCTCTTTCCACTATCGCCACTTCCCTCTCTCTCTCTCTCTCTCTCATGCAAAGGAAGAAGAAAAAAATGAAAATTGGGGTCCACTGCCTCATTTTTTTTTAAAATAAATGCCACCAATATATAAATAAATTGATACATATGATAATTACAAATCTTAATAATTTTTAGCTAAAGTGATTTTATTTAATATATTTTTAAATGAAATAAGTTTTATCATCCAAAAAGGGTGGGACAAATGATATATCTCTCTAAAATTTATAAATCAAACAAGAATCTCAAGTTAAAGCATGTATACAGTTAAATTAATCGACTTGGTAAAATGAGTCCAATAATATTAGAATCGGATAAATCAAGCCCAAATGAGCTTAAATCAAGCCCGAAACATATATATGAAAACTTTAAAACACCGACTAGATGATCAAATGACTTCCAAATTTGATGTACTTATAATCGAATCGAGTAGCTTGACAAGATGAATCCAAATTACTTAGATCGAAGGTCATTTGAATGACCAAATTACCAAAAAAATTATCTATGATCAAATGAATCAATATGAATTGTCCGATGGAGTGTTTTGAGATTTTAGCTATAATTACCAAAATAGCCCTCTCAGAATCCTATAAATAGGACACCATTCTTGTCATGAGTGGGGGAGGAGCTATAAGCAAACTTGGGAGAAAGCTGAGAGAGAGCTAGAAGTTCGAAGTTTGTCATCACCGCTTGTCCACCACAACCGCTAACAACCACTCCGCATATCAGTAACTGACTGAATTCATATTATCGATTTCTACACAATGTTGTAATCCTGTTGTCTGGAAGATTTGAACTTTGTACTTCAAAGCAGATATATAGTGGAGCATTTTTACTGGATTAGGCCCCGTGATTTTTTTTTCCTCTTTCTGGGATTTTTTCACATAAAAATTTTGGAGTTTCTTATTCTATTTTCAACTATCTGCATGCTAGATTTCTTAATGAAGCTAAGTATGAAGTTTTATTCTACGGCAATTAATTTTTTGAAATGCAACAACCACTAATATCATGGCTACTATAATAATTGTTGCTTTCTTCTTCTACATTTTCATCTCTTTCTTTGCCAAGAGTATCACCTTGTAGTCACGAATATCATGCATCTCAATCCACTTTGTAACTAACAAAGAAGTTGGAGGAATGAAAGTATGTGCTCAAAAAGTGTTGAAGAATCACTAAAAATACCTATAAATAGGGTGGGTTTAAAAGCTAGGAGGGAGTGCAATGGCTCATTTTATGTGCCATATCCAAGTCTTCCACATAGTATTATTAATTTAATTTTAGCTTTTAGCTATCACACAAGCACGAGCCTTTGGATTTAGACTAGAGCTTTGTAGGGGATTGCCTTATGGTACTCTAGGCAATTTTTGCCTAGTACAGTATCATTTAGGGGCTATTTGGATGCCTGTATTTGGAATGCAGTGTAAAAGAAATTCAGTGTAAAAGGATTATTTTATAGTTGTTTGGTTGATAGTTTTACAAATTCATGGCTTTATTTTTTTCTGTTTGGTTGAAAAAATATAATGTAAAATATTTTGACGCCCGGCTGATATGGCAATCCATGCGGCACGTCACAACATACAGGTAACGGCACGGTATGGGCGAAGGACGGTATGGCGGCTAAGGCGCAACTACAGATCACTTTACATTGGCCGGTGTATTTGGAATTCGCCCAAATCTAGCGAATTTTAAATACACCAAAAAAGGCTTTTGTAATATATTTGGAATATATTACATCGCATTGAAAATTTACTTTACTTCAAAACAAACACCAAAAAAAAATTAAAATCCCTGCATTTGATTTACATTACATTCTAAATGCAGGCAACCAAAAAACCCTTAGTTTCAACATCTTGAATTAGTAAGACAAGATAAGACTAATTACATCATTTTGATAGATATCATCTAACTCCACTCAATTTATACAAATAAAAAATAAAGGAGACATCTAAAGACAGAAGATATAGATATAATTCATTAGAAAAATCTTTCAATCTTCATCTTACTATACCAACAAAAAAATGTTGATTAAAATAATTTTCATATTTTAAAATTAATTTTTTTTAAAAATCAAAATATTTTGTAATTTTTTCATCTAATTCTAAATGCAAAATGATTAATGTGTTATCTTCTTAAACATTTTGATATATATATATATATATATATATATATATATATATATATATATATATATATATATATATATAAGTAGAAAACCAAATAGAGTAAAAGTTTTCACTTAGCTTTTATCAAATCCAAAGACACGACAAATATTTAAAGAGTGAACAAGAAAACTCATAATTTTTTTGAAAAACCTAAAAGAGGGAAAACCACGGCCTACCCCAAGAAAGTTTCCACTATGTATCTGCTTTGAGTACAAGATCTTCACGACACAGGACAGAGTATGAACAAGCGACAACAATCAGTTGAGCATTTAGTAGTAAATGATGATGAACTGGCGAGCAAGAAATGCGGAAGGCGAAATAAAGGATCACGATACGGCGACGGCGGGCGTGCTGCATGTCGACGCCGAGTGGCAAAGATTGCTTGAAGGATCTTTAGAGCTCTCCTCTCTTTCTTCCCCCCCCTTCTCCTTCACTCTCTTATGAGGAATGAGGGGCTATTTATAGATGGAGGAGCGCTCAGAATACATGCAAAACCCATACCACTCCACTTCATCGGATGGCTCAAAATGATCCCCTTGATCATATGATGTATTTTATGCATTTAAATGCTCAAATGAAGTCAGAATTGTAAGATCTTTGGCTTGTTGGAACCGGCTAGTCGAGACGCTCGATTTGACTATAAATACTTTATATTTGAGAGCTATTTAAGGATTTAACTGATATCCCAAAGTTTCCAAGGATATTTTAAGAGCTTGATCTCACCGCTTCAACTTCGACGCCTTGCTTTTAACATCAAGATTCATGCTCGACTAATAGTATTTTAAGTGTCATATCGTTGCTCCTTATTTTGGATGACATTATCCTAATTCATCCAAAAATATCTGAAATTTTTTTTTCTAATTAAATGTCATAATGAGTCGAAGGTTTTTTTTTTTAAATAAATGTCATAATGAAGAGAGTTTTTTTTTTCTAATTGGTTTTTTTTTTCTAATTAAATATCATAATAAAGAGAGATTTTTTTATTTAAATGTCATAATGAATGGAGGGTTTTTTTTAAATTAAATATTCATAATAAAGAGAGATTTTTTTTAATTAAATGTCATAATGAATGGAGGTTTTTTTTAAAATTAAATATCATAATAAAGAGAGGTTTTTTTTTCTTTCTTTCCCCATGGTGGATCTAAAACCCTCTTAGGGC
Source organism: Cymbidium sinense (assembly GCA_021442155.1). NCBI lineage: Eukaryota > Viridiplantae > Streptophyta > Magnoliopsida > Asparagales > Orchidaceae > Cymbidium > Cymbidium sinense. The sequence continues at coordinate 31,329,187 of CM038226.1, read as the reverse complement.
CAGGGGAGAAGGCACCTTCTCTTCTTCTTGTGAGGGTGGTTGGAGGTCAGGCCATAGTTCATCTGGCAAGGCTCCGTTTTCTGAAAGAGGTAGCCCCTCGTGGACCCGGCGGTTTGAGGCGATCAAGACGTGGTTCATATGCTTTCAGTTTTCCTCAAAAGAGGTGTAAGCCCACCTGTGGACACCGGTTTGGAGGCGATCAAGACTAGTTCATATGCACTCGTTTTCTCTCAAAAGGTGTCAAGATCTCGTCGGTTGGAGGCGATCAAGACTACGTAGTTCTCTGGCGGCTCAGTTTTCCCTCGAAGAGGTGTTACCGTCGGCCAACGGGTTTGGGCGATCAGGGCGTAGTTCTACGGCAAGACTCGTTTTCCCTCGAAAGAGGTGTCGACCCCGGACTCGGGTTTAAGCGATCAAGACGTAGTGAGAAATTGGATTTCTTGAACTTCGATGGAAGGTTGATGATAATTGCCAGATGAGGGGAAGCGTAATTAGGAGTCATTTGAGCGACTCGAAAGTTTGGCGGGTAATTTCAGGGCATCATTGGGGAGGAATAGTTTCTCTGTCTCTTTCCCCCTTTTATTGTTGATCTCATATGTATGCATGTCCTTTTTTGTGATCGTGGCGAAAAATCTAGCCAAGTGTCCATGAGCGGCAGAGTCAGAAAAGGGTATGCCCAGTATTGGGTGAGTGAGTAACTTCACAAAATTTCTAGATTTTTGATTTTATCATTTCTCCTCTTTATTTATTCATTATGTATTTTCAGGGTGATGGCGGAGGATAACCCATAGATGACGATATACCATCCCCGTCACATCGATAGTTTAATGGTGTTAAGAAATTTCATTTCCACTAATGAGTTGGTGGCATTGTTGCCAGTCGTCGAGCTCGTTCACCTCCGGGATACTTCTTTGTTTAGATGATTCTTCGTCTTTGGTGATTCCCTTTGGCTCCGAGTTGATTGAGATCTTCAAAACATGTGGTGTAGCTTTGTCACAATTTTCATTTGAGCTTTAGTGGTCATCGTCGGTTTGTCTTCTTGAGAGTGTGGTGTTACTTTGAACATCAAATACTTGTCGAATGTGTAGATTCACATGTGATGCTAAGGGCGTGTTTCTTATCGGTATAAAGAATTGGATAGAATTTTAGCGGGATCGTCAAAATTGGTCTAATGGATTCTTCTTTGTGAAAAATGAGTGGGGCCTTCACGAGAGATGGGGAAGATTGAATGACCTTCGGATCCATTCGATGTGGGAGAATGAGATCGACAACTCTTAATATCCACGATGTAGGAAGCTTGCAGTTACGTCACATTGGCAAATATATAGTTGAAGATAGAATGTTCAAGGTTGGCCTTTATCGGGAAATCTCATTCTTTTCCACTAAAAGGTCAAGTAAAGGTGATGAAAGGCCTCCTCATATTCATAGGGTTCTTTCAAGAAGCGTCATGAAATCGGTGGTGGCAATGTTTCTTCTAAAGAAAAAGAAGACATCGTGATACGTCGGATATCTCTGAAGAGATGTTAGCAGTTGACTAGAGTTTAGTTTTCAACTCATGATGGGGAGTTCGTTTCTCAGCCGCACATTCGAAGAGGTGTTAAATCACATATGTCTTGGCGTCGGCGAGATGAATTGCGTTGTCTTTCATTCTTTCTTCTTTTTTCTTCTTTTTTTTTTTGATTTTTTATATATTTTTATTTGGTGTGCTTTTTGGGTGTGAATTTGAGTGGGAAAGGAAGAGGATGAGGGAGAGAAGAAGATGGGGGGGGGGAGGAGGGAGGAGGGAGCTGCTAACTTCTCTTTCTCTCCAGTGTCGGAGGTGGAGCGCCTATGATAGTGATTGAGGTGAGGTCAGACTCATCGAGAAAGAAAAGACTTAAGGCACTTGAGGAGAAGCTCTTGAAAGAGAAGCATTACAGATCGTCTTTGAAGGAGCATATAATGTAAGCAAAGATAAATATCCTTGAAGGCGTGGAAGACTTTAAGAACTCGCTTATCTTGGTACTCGAAGACCATGTTCAAGCTAATCATATACTTGATGTTGAAGTGAAGGACTTGGAGCACCAATGTTTAGAGGAGGGCTTCATCAGGGTTCTAAAGGAATCGCTTAGTACATCAAGGCAAAGTATTGAGGATCTGTCTCCCGACCAAGTATCAGAAGACTCTTCGTCCATTCGAGGAGATGAAGGAGTTGAGAGTGAGTCAGGAGTATCTCTAGTGGTGAGGAGGGGCGTTGATATCACCAAGCGATATGATGTAGCATCACTTGAGGATGCATTTTTTTATGTATTGTTATTGTGTATCAGAATCTTAATATCATCTATTATCTAAAAAAAATTTTTTTTAGATGATGCTCTTATTTTATTTTTTTTACCTATCAGGGTAATTGGTGAATATTATTTTGGCCGACTTCGGATGAGGTTGAATTGAATCCTCGGGATTTTGACCTATCAGGGTTGTTTGTCGAGTCTCGATGGCGTTAACGTATGGAAGAGGTCATGAGGAATCAAGGACCTTTTGACCTATCTGTTGTTTGTCAAGTCTTTTGATGGCGTTAACTATGGAAGAGGTCGTGAGGAGTCCACCAAGGACCTTTTGACCTATCTAGGTTGTTTGTCGAACTTGTTAGATGGAAGAGGTGAGTCCAGAACCTTTTGACTATCATAGTTGTGTCGAGAGATGGCGTTAACTTTGGAAGAGATGAAGTCCCCTTGGGATTGATCATGCTCGATTGAGATATAACGTGAGTTGTATATTTCTCAAGTGGGAGGATTAAATGAAGAAGAAACAAGTTTGTAAGAAGAAAGCTATAAATTCATTACTCTGATAAGTTCAGTGATATAATCAAAGATTTTAACGGATATGAGTTTTAAGAGAAAATGACAACAACAACAACAACAACAACAACAATAAGTCTTTATCCCTAAGTGGGGTTGGCTACGAAGAGGAAATGATAAGCGAGACAAAATAAAAGTGCGATAATTATGCGAGAATTCGATAATATTTTGGAGATTCTCGGTGTTCAAGTTAGGTAAAGTTTTTCCCTCACGAATCCTTGAGCTTGAAAGTTCGGCTTCACCATAGCTATAACCACATATGGGCCATCCCAAAGAGGTGAGAGTTTATTGCGTTGAGGGCCTTTGCTGCCTGAGACTTAGGACTCCCAGATATGGGATGAGATTTTACTCTTACGGTTGAAGTGGAGCTACCCTTTGGTGATAGGAAGCGGTCAGTAGGGCCATGTCACGAGTTTGAGTAGGTCCAGTCTTTGTCGAGTTTTTCTTCATTCGTCATGATCGAATAATTGAACTCTTGGACTTGGAACCCGATATCTACGGTATAATAGCTTACGTTCAAACACAAGTTATATTGTCTCACCGGTCGAGTGCGATGTAGTGCGGTAAGAATATTAGAAAGCTCATCAACCCATTGCCCCGGCCTTCTCAAGATGTGTTTTAGTCCTTTGAGTATAGTCTGTTGGTAGCTCATTAGTTTGAGGATGTGCTACGTTATGGCGGTGAATGTGAAGATCTTTGCAAAAGGACATAAAAACTTTTCCAGTAAATTGGGTTTCGTTGTCAGTGATGATCTTTGCCGGAAGACCGAATCGACATACTATATTTTTCAAATTGTTTAGCATTTGCCTCGTAATTTTAGCGAGTGGTTCCACCCATTTAGTGAAGTAGTCGTTAAAATGATGAACTTTCGTTGTCCTGATCTTGCTATCGAAAAAGGTCCCATGATATCAATCCCCAGCAAAAGGCCACGGGCTTTGAATGGATGAGAGCTCTGTATGCGGCATGTGAGGGATGTTAGAGTGCAACTGACAACTTGCATTTTTTGTGAACTCCAAGGCATCTTGTTTCATTGTAGGCCAATAGAACCCTTGCCTTATAATTTTAAGGGCTAATGCCCTTCCTCATAGTGTTCTCCACATATCCCCGAGTGAACCTCTCTTAATGCGTGTCGACCTCGAAGGTGAGAGACATTTGAGGTATGGTCGAAAGCTTCGTTTGTATAGTTCACCTCAGATAATAGTAAAGTTTGAAGCTTGTCTTGAGGCAGTGTAAGTTGGGTCTTCGGAAGAGTTCCTTCTTGTAGAAAAGGCAGGATGGGGTCCATCCACGAATGTTCCTTTATCTCATCAATGCTTGAATTACCCATGACCCTTGGATACTGAAAATGTATTTCTTCAACATGCCTTCTCTTAAATAGATCCCCGCGAGATGAAGCAAGCTTAGAAGCGTCGGCTCAGTATTCTTCTCTCTGTATGTGAATGATTTGGTGTGTCTTGAAATGGCAAGAAGACTTCACCAAGTGGAGGTATTGTTGAGGATTATGAGCATTAAAGTTTCCCTCAACTTGGGAGGTGATAAGTTGAGAGTCGGTGTGTCACTAAGTCTTGAGCTTCACGGTCAATGGCAACCCCTGATAAGAGCCTCATATTCACCATATTATTAGTTGCAGAAAAAGCGAAGTCCATACTCAGGGTATTCTTATGGGGAAATAAGTAAGATTCTCGCACCACCGACTCACGAGCTCCATCAACATAGGGTCCATTGAGGGGATGAAAGGCAGTAGTAGATAGCTCCTCTAGAGTTGGGGTGCATTCCTATAAAGTCTGTGTACTTGAGACTTTATAGCGGAGTAGAAAATTTATATCAAATTCTCCCAATTCTCTGAGACCACTTGATTAACCTCCCGGATGCTTGGTTTACGTAGGATGGCCCTTAATGGTAAATGAGTGTAAACTAGATGGTATGAGCTTGGAAGTATGGACACAATTTTTATAAGAAAACTAAAGCGAGCCATTTTATCGCAAGCGGATAACGACTTTATATATCAGAAAGAATTTTGCTGACATAGTAAATTGGTTGTTGTATCCCATTTCTTCTTCACTAAAAGCGAGCTTATCAGTGGGAAGAGAGCTGAGATATAAGTATAACATCTCACCTTGAATAGGCTTGGATAGTAGGGTGGAGATGCTAAATACTCCTTTAGTTGCTCAAAAGCGGTGACATTCATTCCATTGAAAATTATTATTTTTTAGCTCCCTTTAATATTTTAAAGAATGGAAAGTATCTATCCCGAGCGGGCTAGAAGCGGGATAACGACAATTAGTCCATTCAACGCTTGAACTTCCTTAATATTCTTGGATGAGTCATATTTTTTGAGAGCTTTGATTTTCTGGGGTTGGCTCTATCCACGGTGAGTTACCATAAATCAATTTTCCGACGTAACCCAAAAGCACATTTGGTCGGGTTGAGTTATGTTATAACGTCGAAGAAGGTTAAAACATATTTCTAAGTCGTAATATGTTGTGATTCTTCCAAGCTTTTCACTAACATGTCATCACATATACCTCCATTGTGTGCGGCCTAATAGGTCTTTAAAATCTTATTCATAAGTCGTTGATAAGTAGCACCAGCATTTTTTAACAAATGGCATAACTTGGTATAAACCTTTATATGTTTGAAATGCTGTAGCTTCTTCATCCGTTGGATCCATTTTTATTTGGTTGTAACCAGAGTAAGCATCCAAAAAATTGAGCATTTGATGTCTGGATGTAGCATCAACCAATTGATCAATTCGAGGAAGAGGAAAACTATCTTTCGGGCAAGCCTTAATGTCGATTAATCAATACACATTCTCCATGTTCATTTTGTTTTCTTAACCATGATAACATTTGCTAGCCATGGGGTAATGTACCTCTCATTATGAATCGCTTAGAAGCTTGTTAACTTCTTGCTCAATAGCGGAAGCGTGCAAAAGCTTCTTGGATGATTTGAATGTTGGATCAATCTTGAGGGAGTGCATGATCACGTGTCGACCCGGCCGTCGGACTCCAAGCGAATATGTCTTGATTTACGTGCAAGAAGTCTATGTATTTTTCCTTTATTCTTAGAGCATGGATCCCATTGCGTGGTGGTTGGTCATCGATAATACAAGAGCAAGTCTTACTGAAGCTTTTGGTACTTCTCGAAAATTAAAATCTTGATCTTTGAAGGTCCGCGAAGGCGTGGTTGAGCTTATGCGAGATAACATGATTGTCTTTATCTGATTTCCACAGTATTCCAACTCCAACGGGGTTGGAAATTTCATCTTAAGATGAGATCTGAGTGGCGCAAAAAATTGATTGGAGGGCCTTCCAAGATAGCGTTATATCTTTGAATCGACTTGACCACCATGAATTGGATTAAATGAGCCACTTGTCGAAATTCAGGGACAACAGAAGGGTGATTGTCCCCTCTACTGAGGAGATTATCAAACCCGTATAATGGTCTGCGGGTTGGAGCTTTTCTAACATGCCCATGTTAAGAAATGTGGAGTAAAATAAGACATCAACAGAACTCCCATTGTCAATCAAAATTCTCTTAACATTATAGCATGGGTCACCTATTCTTGCGCTGATGATAAGTGGATCTTGATGAGGAACATGTACTCCTTCTAAATTTGAGTCATTAAAAGTGATGGAATGATCAGTACGAGACTTCTTTAACTTTGGCTCTTCAGAGATGGTAATGAGAACTTGATTAGACTAGTATGTCCTCTTAACATTATAGCATGTCACATTCTGATTGTTTGATAATTTCTCTGCATTTGATGATTACTTCTTTAACTTTGTCTTATGTGACTTGATTGATAGTATTGTCCTCCGATTGCTCCAAATTTGATGATTATTTTGTTGTTTCTGATGATTGTCCTTCTTCGTTTGTTTAAGTTAGTTAATTCTTCAAATGTAGATATCCTTCGAATGAGCCTCAATTTCTTCTTTGAGTTGTTTGCATGCCTCATAGTATGTCCCGACTTGATGACAATATTGCTCACGATTTCACGAATTTGGTTTTAGTGGATGCGGCCACTTGATATTTTCTTCATCTCGAATAGCCATTAGGAGGTTAACACGAGATGTGTTCAGCGGCGTGTATTCCTTTTCGGGTCGTGATTCACGTCGTTGATATGGGGGTTGTGGAGGGAGATCACGACTGCCTTGCTGCTTCTTTTGATAGGACTGTCAGTTCGCATTCCCTGGGGTGCTTTTATGTTTTTTTATAGATTGCTCAAATTGTTTGCGATGGGCAGTAATAGCTTCATCAGCGGAGATTTGTGCTTCCACACGATGAACCAAGTCGGCATATGAAGCGGACCGTGTATTAGTGGAGTAAAAGGCCTGACGGAGTCCTCCAAGGAAAACTCCTCTTAATAGTTCGGGTCTACATTCCGTATTTGGCGAGCTTCTAAAGAGAACCTCCCGGAAGTATTCCTTAAGTGATTCACCCTCGTTTTGGCGAATGAATGGAGAGATGGGAGGAATCTTTAATGATCCTCGGTTTGATGAACTACTACAAAATCTTGGCGAGAGTTCAAAGGTATGGATGGATTCCCTTGGAAGGGAGTAGAACCAAGTCAGCTTGTCCCGAGTAACGGAAAGACGACAAAGCGGTGTTAGAGCTCATTGGATATGCATGATAGTCTGTAATGATCGATGTGTTCATGTGTGGTCCATCATAGGAATCAATGTTCGAAGCTTGAAACTTACGAGAATAAGATGTTGAAGAATACTTGTAAAGGTGAGGATTCCTCATAGGCGGTGAGGGAAAATGATTTCTATCTTGAAGGTGAAATTTGTCTTGCGCGTAATAATTACGCGTATAACATGATGAGTGGGGTCAACAGGACGAGAATGTGTCAGGCTACCAGCAATAATTGGTGGATTAATAGTCGGTTGAGCTGTACGTGATGGATGAGTAGAACTAGCAGTGTCAAGAAGATCAACATCACAGTCTCTAGGAGGAACTGTCAAGAAATTAGCATTTTGACCTCCCGGTAACGATCGATCTTGGGGAGATGTGTTTTCCGCGGTAGTGGTCATTTGTGTTCGCAAAAAAACGGATCATCTCATTTGAGACTCTTCCATTCGCTACGATCTTCTAAAGAGATTTCTTCACCAGCTGGCGCTATCGAGGAAGTGAGGCGAAGGTTGGCGTCCTTGGTTCAAGTTGGTTTTGAGAGTGGCGGGGAGTTGGGCGGGAGGCTCGTTATTCTATTGCCATTGGCCATAACGAGGTGTTCAGAATTGTGATTGAAGGGATGGTTCCACAGACGGCCCATTGCGTGCTAGAAAACCGATTCGCGGTAGAGTAAAGTTTTCGCCTTAACCTTGTGAAATCCACACACAGATATTTAAAGAGTGAACAAGAAAACTCCGAATGTGGAAAACCTCAAGAGAGAAAAAATTACGAGCTAGCCGTAAAAGCTTCCACTATGTATTTGAGTACAAGATCTTCCGATCTGGGATTACATGTATATGAGAAAAGAACAACAATATGTGTGTCAGGTTGAGCAGTTGTTAGTAGCGAATGATGGTGAGCTGCGGAGAAATCCGGTGGAATGAACAATTCGCGAAATCAATGAGGATGGCAGTGGCGGGCGGCCGGCTGGCGGCGGTGGTTGACGGCAGGTCAGTGGCGATTGTCTTGGAGGATCTTTAGAGCTCTCTCCTCTCTCTTCTTGCTTCTCCTTCATTCTCTATGAGGAATGAGGTATTTATAGATTGGAGGAGTGGCGTCTCAGCAAATACATGCAAAATCACTACTTCATTGACGGCTCAAAATGATCCGATCATATGATGTATTTGTGCATTTGAATGCTCAAATGAAGTATAGAAGATTTGCTTGTTGGAAATCGTCGAGGCTTCGATTTATTATATCTTTATTTGAGGCTATTTAGGATTTGCGATATCAAAGTTTCAAGGATATTTTAAGAGCGATCTCGTCGGTTTACGGTTCGAACATCAACTTGTCAATTCACTTGGTAATAATTTTTAGTATCATATATATATATATATATATATATATATATTTATATATCTTTTATCTCAAATTTTAGATTACCACTATAGTGATTTCCTTTAGGCATGGGTACCCCTCGGTTCCCCTGGTGCCTCGCTCTCTCCACATTTTTTCCGGGCCACTCGTTCCTCATCCTCATGTGTACTTTCGATTGTTTGTGCCATTGGCTCAGGGAGAAGAAGATGGCTCTGAGCACAGTTTGTTCACTCTCCTGTCGTCCTCCACGCTCTTCAGTCCTTGAGACCCTCTTCAATCGGAACCTCGTTCTCTCCGCTCTACCACGATTACTGGGACTCAAAAGGCTTCTTCCTTTGTCCTTTCCATACATGTACGCATCATCATCCACTATTAGCTTATTCCGGAGGTAACGATAGCATTGAAACCCAGAGGTTGGAATCCGGTTTACTTGACGACGACCTACTGAGGCGCATCGTCGGGAAAAAGGATGCTCAGCAAGCTATTGAGATGATTGCCGAGGCGAAGTCGAATGTGAGTGGTGGTACTGTGGAGAATGATGATTGCCGTCTGATAATTGCAGCTGCACTTGATGGAAAACATGTCGAATTGGCACTCTCTGTATTCTACGCAATGCTCTCTGGCCGTGCTCAAGGTTGGGATTTTTTTTTATTATTTAAATTTCTCCTTATTTGGTTTCTGCAAACAAGCAAGCTTCGGACGACACAGAAGGTGTCGAATGGGTTATTGATTTTAGCATTCTTAGGCATGAATGAGGTAACAACTCTTGAGAGATGGGGTTGGGCTAGGCCGGACGTGCAGACTTATGCGTTGTTGGTTCGAGGATTGGCAGCTTGCTTGAGAGTCGCAGATGCATTAAGGATTATAGGCCTGATTTCTGGAGCTGGAGTTGTTCTAGGGATGAGGTAATTCGTTTTTTTGCTTTTTTTACCATATGGCTCTTTTCCATGTAAACGTTCATCTATAAAATTCATTGCATCCAATTTAAATTCATTTGGTTTCAAAGAACTTATTTTTTGCTCTGGCATCAGCCGCATAGCAGAATCTTTGAAAAGTTTTCGGGTGTTTTGCTGATGAAATTTCTGACATGATACATAAATATGTATTATTATGTGCATATTGTACGATAAATATCGCCTAGATTGAGTTAGATCAGTCTTGTTGATCACTTAGAACTGGTCTCCATGCAAGTTGGCAAATAGAGGGAATTAATTCATTATCAAGTTGAAGCTGCCAACTATTATTCTATTGAGCCTGATTTTGTCGTCAATTGAGATTGTATTGTCAACTCTTCCCTCAATTTCAGAGGTTAAACATGGCGGTGAGTTTTTTGGGAGGTTGCAGGGAGTAGCACGGCCCCCGTTGGCTAGCCCCCAAAAAAATTTATTCTATTGTATAACGTCTAGGTGTTGTGAAACAAAGGATTTGATTCAAAGACAGAGAAGTCACACCTCGATGCTAGGAGGTCGGTGTCTTGGCGTTAAGATTCAAGATTTCACTAGAAAAGAGAGAGGTTAGTGCTATGATGTCAGTAGCAATAGCACTACGCTAAAATCCTGTAGAAGAGCCGTGAGAGAGGCCATTGTCTAGGCTTTACTTTGCGTGTTCTAAAATGACAAAGTTAGCTTTAAAGTAATTTTGTAGTTTTAAGTGAGGTTTTCTTCATTGTCTCTTGTGTGGAAGTGAAGTGTGAGTGTTCTAGATCTAGTGAGAAATGGAGTCTACTAAAGAGGCTTGAGTAAAGAGTGATTTGTACAATTCTTTTCAATTTTTCTTCATAGTGAATTTCTTGGTGTGGTGTGCTTCGTGATTTATCTCATTTTCAATTTTTCCACATAAGTTCTGATGTTCTTCTTGCTCAAATTTTTTGTTTGTTTCATTCTGAGTTTGCTCTGATTTTCTCAATTCTTCGCTCGACACCAACAAATATAATAAACTTGTTGATGAGTTCAAGTTGCCAAATCTATTTGGCACATTTTGTACCTAACCAATGTCTGTTCAACCCCAATATCACTCAAACCTGCAAAAATTACTTGCCCAACTCACCAGTGTTACAAAACTTCTCATCATGGGCAGAACCAGCTTCTTTTTTGGGGTGAAAAAATTTATTATGCAACTAAAATAATATTAAAAAGAATAAAAGGGATAATACATAATTCAAAATTAAATATTATATTTCATTCTATTCGATGAATTGAACAATAATTATAAATATTTCAACCTATTTTAATTTTTGTTAATAATGTTGCTTATTGATTTCATTAAGAATTAAGTCAATATTTTTTTTCTAAGTAGAAGAAATCAAATAGTCATTGAGCCAGTCATTATTCTTTTTATTATGCAATTGATGCTTAATAATCTTCATTGTAGAAAATATTTTATCTAATATAATACTAACAACTAGTAATTTAATAACAAATTAATAGTTTGTAAATTAGGGGATACACACCATTAATCTTTACCTTAATAATTTTTTTTTGCAAGATCAATAATCCCGCTTAAATATACTCATCACTGGTGTTTTTATTAATAATGTAAGTAGATAGTGAGATAGCCGATGCTGAAGTGACACAAGCTTAATGGTAGAAAACTCACTTGGATATAACTTAATAAGGTAAATTAATTTTTCTTTGCTAAAAGCATAATATGAATCACTTTAGTTTAGAACGGAAATATAGATGTAATTCAATACTAGCTTCAAAAAATTTATTTTTTAGCTTTTAAAGTTGCATATCAACAACTATATAAAATAACTCAATATAATAATGCAAGTTTATTAACTTTATTATTTTAGACTCTTTGTATTAATCGTTAGTGAGGTTTGAATGTAGAGTTCATAATTTGAATTTGGTTAAATTTTTAAATTAGGCTTAATTAAAACTTTAATTAGCTAATTAGGCATGAAAAAAAAATTAAAAATATGTTTTAATTGCGCCTCAATGCTGTTTGACGAGACCACGTACGCCTAATTAAATAAAGGACCGACATTAGCTTAATTTAAAAAAAAAAAATAATTGGGGTAGCCGTAGTATTTTGTCCGTATCAGAAGCATCCAGTGTCGGAATCGAGTGAGTTTGGTATCGTTGGAATCGTAACGAAATTTTCACGACTTTCATGTCAAAAAAGCATGGCCCGGGCTTTTTTGCAAATACCGCAAAAAAGCGTGCCGAATTTTGAAAATTTGGACCAACTACAGTATTTTTCTCGTATCGGACTCTTTCGGCGTCGTAATCGAGCGAGCTTGGTATCGTTAATCGTAACAAAATTTCATGACTTTCATGTCGATCAAAAACTGCGATTGTGGCGGTGATGCAGTTTGTAACGCTACAAAAAAGGCCGCATTTGAAATATTAGACTAGCCACAGTATTTTTCCCATTTTGGGCTCATTCGGTCTAATCGAATGATGAGATTTAGAATCTTAATGAAATTTTACGATTTTCATGTTCAAAAATTGTGATTGGCTTAAACGCATGTTTGTAAATGCGCAAAAAAATGGGTGCCACTGAAATATTGGATTAGCCACGATTTTTCGTATTTGACTCATTCTTGAATCGAGCGGCGGTATCGTTGGAACCGTAACGAAATTTTCTACTACTTTCATGTTGATAAAAAATTACGATTGTCACCCGGTACGGAGCAGTTTTTGCAAAATTAATAATTGGAAGAATTTGAAATGACTCCCTCCAATAAAACGCTCTTAATGAAGTGCAATTAACAAACTCTTAAGAGACATGACATATCAGCAGATGTTTATCTCTCATTAATCTTATTGTTTGGAGATGATCATTCAAATTAATTTCATTTACATAAGAAAAATCAATGTGCCTGAAGTAGGAATGCAACCAATTTCCTGTTAAAAATTTTCAAACATGCATAACAAGCCAACTCAAACCAAGCTCACAATGCCAACAAACTTCCTCTCTAATCTTATCAACAATGCAAATATCATCAATAAAAAATATACATCAAGATACAACCTCTTGTAAATGAGTACTAAGAACATCCATAACTAAAACAAAAAGATATGAACTTAAAGCTGATTTCTGATGTAATCTAATATAAATAAGAAAATACTTGATCAAAATGGTAACCATAATAAAAGAGGTACAAATACAACTAAATGGTATCCACCGCCTACGAAGATAATAAGGACGATCATCTTGATGATGCGTGGAATCATCACTCGGGAGTGTAATGGGTTGGTGGGCCGTCAAGATGATGCTCTTGATCTTTCCTCCTCTTCAACTTGCTCAGGTTGTTCATGTAACAAAGGTGTAAATCGGCGAAGCTTGAGAGCGAGAATCATGGTACTCATATGGGTGTTATGGAATGACGGAGGCTATATGTAGGAGGGGCCGGTACTCGGTCCACATACTTTCATATGAATCTTGTGGTACGAATGTATATGCAGGGCACAGTGGAAGGATGGACCATCGTGATCGGCGACCCGTAATGTCATGTTCCACTGCTATCGATATATGTATGTTTGCGCTCGCACAACTCTCGCAGTTGATAGATTCGAAAATCAATCCTCATTCTTCTCAAAATAACGCAAATATATCATTGGTATTCGGGATGTGGTCAAGTTGAAAGAAATTTAGTTAGGATCGGATCGATCAAAACTATAATTTTATATAAAATAAAATTATTTCTTCGATGCTCGAGGGTAATAAGTGTGCGGGGAATTGTGGTCTTGTGTAGAGTGAAGCCCATCGATATACCATCTCATGTAATTAATGGCCACTCCCCATCCTGTTGGGATGAATCTACCACCATAACTAAATCACGTTTCTCCCATTTATTCGATATCGTCGGTGGTCGATCGTATCTGCTTTTTCGCCATCCACATGCGAAGGAAGAATCTATCGGTGCTACATCAATCATAGGTGGAAGACTGAACTGTTTGAGCACACGATCGTGCAGATATCACTCAACTCGTTTCCAACTAATCAATGATACTTAGCCAGCAATATCTCATTACCTCGTAAGTATATATCCACGACATATACACGGATTTGATGTCCATATGACTCCCAAATCACCTGTGTAGTTTGGAAGGAATATTAGGTTTGCTATGTACATTCAATAATGAACTCAAAAAATAAATTTACAATGCAACGTGCACTACAACAATATAGTTTGTCTGTCTCGATGTGGGCGGTTGGTATCATCTTTCTGGACATATCCTTCATTCCATACATCTCACATTGGTCATTTATGTTTGTATGGTATATGCAATATTCACTTTACATGAATGTGCTCTCATACCCATAGGTAAATGTGCATCCATACCATTATTCCACTTCCATGTAGTTCCTTATACAAATGAGCAAACACAACTGATCCTAACAAGAACTCTCTAATTGTATCAACATCCTCTAGCAATGATATATACTGCAAGTGAACCTCAGAGCTTGATATGTGCGTAAGATAAAACAAACCAACATGTATGACAAAAATAAGCTGGGGAGATCTAAGTAGGAATCCTGTAATATGTTCAATGTAGTCTCGGTTTTGGTCGAATATAGGGTGAGCCGGCTCAACACAATAGGCCTATTTTAAAATATTTTTTTTTAAATTAATTAATATTTTAATTAGGCCTAATTTGAAAATTTAGCCTTTGAATTTTAATTTTGAAGACATTGGAAAATATGACACTTCGTTCAACAAAGAATTTCATCTATTCTTCCTCATCGGTCGCAGTAATTTTTTTAGATACTTGTACTAATTTTCTTGCGTTCTGGATGTCTTAAATTTTTTTGTAAGGATTGTGTGCTAGTTTGTTTTGAGTTTACTTTTATATATACATTAACAAAGTGCTCTAAGACATCTCTTAAAATATATCTTCAAATATCTTTAGTTTTTAGATAATCATACAAAAAGATTGTCTAAGGATAATTATATAAGTTTTTTGAATTATTATTAGAATAAATTTTGATATTCTAATAATATAACAACAAACTTTATCCTACCAAGTGGTCACATGAATCCTTTCTATTGTGTCTGATATTCTAATAGATTTTGCAAATTGTCTTTGCTAATTATAGAGCATTTGATATACTATATTTTATATATTAATTTTTTTGTGCATTGTATAATTTATTTGTAAGCCCCAAAATATCAATTATTAGATGTGTTGTGAAGATAAAGTCAAAAAATTCATTTAAAACATCATTAATTGCTGATTATGTGGCCCGAGTTTCTTGATAATATCAAGACTTTAAGTATAGAAGCATAGATTTATATGATACTAATTAAATTATGAAATATGTGAACCCAATGGGATCACATGATCATTGACAAACTAGTTTCTTCATTCAAGTTGAAGTTGTGACCATTAATTGACTCTTTAGTTTTAAGATGCAAACATATTGTGTCATATTAATTAGTTTTAAGAGTATTACTCTCCTTACAAGATATTCCAATGACATTGATAATTCTTGAGATAAATTCAAAAGATGCTTCATTTGTTAATGGTTCTTTGTTTTTTCATCTATCAACATAATTAAAGTTAATAAGCAAAGCAATGCACATAGAATACTTTTGAATTATCATTAAGAGTGAGTGCCTTAAAATTGTGAAACTCCCCTTGTATATTGGATTCCTTTTAGTAGCTACATATCTTACAAAAGCTCAATGAATATTTGACAAGTATAGCTTCAAGAGTTGCTTTCGGTGCAACTACATTGTTGGAGGAAGCATATTTAATACTAATAAATCTCAAATAATTTTTTATTTTGTTAGCAGCATATCTTATTGCGACAGTTAATTATTCCTTTGTTATCACATCATGAGATTCATTTATAAGGATGGAGAAGTAATAATCACCAATATCATTATGATGAGAACAAAAGTCTCTACAACTGCTATATTATAAGTTATTTTTAAAATGTAACTTTCTTGAATTTATTATGATTAATTAAAAAAGAAAAGAAAAGCTCAACATGACCATGGAATGACAATCCTTAACATAGAAGGAATCAAACATAATGAACATTTATAGTCAACATGGTGCGATATTGTTTTTTTTTCCTTTCATCCTTAGCCACATAATAAAAACACTTTGTTTTAGAGGCTTTATTAAATCCTCATATTTTTATCTTGCCTTGTTGGAGAACTATTATATATTTTAATATGAGGTAGAAAATTATCTTTTTTCTTCAAATTTTTAAACACTTCACTAATAAATGAGTTTCCACTACCTCTACTTGTGGAAACTTACTCTTGAGGCTTAAATAGGTGGTAATATAGATCAAATGTAACATCTTATTGCACACAAAACTCTAACAATTTTGAATATTCTTTAACCATTTGGAATTAGACGTTCATGCAACATTATCCATCATTGATTGAGAAAAATTGTGATTTTTTGGTTAATGAGGTTCTTGTACCTTATATGATTTTTGATTTTATCCATATATTAACATCATAACTCCAAATTGAAGGTCAATGCCTAAGATTCAGCTAGATGATTGTCAGCATTATTCTCCACCTTTTTCTTTTCTCTTGAAATACCTATCATTATTAAATATTTGAGAATCTTTGATCAATGGATATAACATAAACATTTATGTTAAAATGAGGCTATAACACTGCATAAAGAGAAACATTACTAGAAGATAACTTTCACACATAATTGCAAAGGAAGCATATGTAGATATAGAGGTACACTTGAATAGAAGGATGATAGTAGTTTAAAATGCAATTATTTCAATTTGACCAGGGATCTAAACATCAAGCTATTTAAATCCCTTGCAAGTCTTTTATTTTGCAGCTATGTTTTATCCAATCAAATTCTTGTCAAATCCTAGAAAGGGGTTTGGTTGATGCAAACCCAAAAAAACTTTTAATAACATGAATCTATCAAACAAACTGATCAACCCAAAAAATAAAGTTAAAATCTTAGTTATAAGTCATACTCAAAGAAAAATATAAAAAAGAATGCTAGATCCATATCTATTTCTAAATTACATTAGCAAAACCTAGTATGGATTCTCTAAAATTCAAAGCCATGATTATGAATGGGATGATGTTCATCAATAGGGAACAAGGGTGAGAATGAGTATGATAACAAAAGCATATCTATTTGCACCTCTAGGAGTGAGGGAGAGGTGGAGAGAGGTCCAGCCTGTCAACAAAGAGAGAGAGAGAGATAGATTTGTGCAATTGTGTAGGGGCAAGCCGAGATGTTGGAATGGGAGCAAACCTTTGGATTAGGAAATAGGTTTATTTTTTTTTTGGGAAAATAAATTTAATGAGAGGGAAAAAATATGAAAAAAATACTATAATATTAAGGAAACTGTATTTTTTAGGTTGTCAGTTGCCACCATTGTGAAGAGAACCTGTTCTAGTTGGTCTAAAGCAACGTTGTTGGAGACTTCATCATAACTCGTCAATTCCAAGTGAAGTCAATGACTTCACTTGAACGTGTTCTTTATTTGTAATCCATCATGATATTTCTAATTAATTAGAAAGCAACTAACTAGCTTAGTTTTTTTATTGCAACAAACAATTGCTAAGCCTTATTATATAGTTTCTCTTGTATTTCTCAAATATAATATTTTTTTATAGCATTGTGCCTTGTCTCAATTTATTAATTGGGAGTCAGAGGATAGATCTAACACATCAAGTCATGTCCTTACATTTGTATTTTTCAATCTGATGAAGTCTTGTAGCTTCTTTCTCTTTTTTCCCTCTTAGCTTGGTACTAAAGATCTGGTGACACTCATGATCAAATTTGGATCCAACATATGCTAGTCTAATCTTTTAGACAGTAGCTTTGGTTAATTTTTGTTGACCTAAAGACCGCAGTAATGACTAATGGTGCAGAATGTTGGCCAATAAAAGAGAAGCATAAGACTAAGCTAAGTGTTAAAGATGAGGATGCTTAGGTCGATGGGTGGCTTTATTGTTAGAGATAGAATGCAAAATGAGTATATTCGGGAAAAAGTTGGAGTAGCTAGATAAGATTAGAGTCCTTAGATGGTTTGATAAAGCCGGCCTTTCGACCGATTAGGAGAGTAGATGCATTATCTTTATGTTAAGAAAGGTAGAGGTAGACCTAAAAGACTTGGTTAAGATGTAAAAAAATGATCTTAGTATACTTGATTTAAATGAGAATTTGACACATAATAGGATACAATGGAGACGAAGGATTCATGTAGCCGACCCCACCTAGTGTGATTAAGGCTTGTTGTTGTTGTTGTTGTATTATTTCGAAAGAAAAATTATTAAATTCATATTAATTATGAAAACAATCTCCATAACCTAGATCTAGTCTGGTTTGTGAATCCTCACCCATGGGCACAAGTCAAGCCAACTTAAAGCTTACATGCTGTATATTCTGCAGAATTGGTTCTGGTGGGTCAGTAATCCCATTCCCAAGTCTAAGTCTATGATCATTACTCTTGTAAAAACAAGAACTATGGCTTTAGGAGTTGACTAAGTGGCTTATTAGGAGGAATATATATATATATATATATATATATATATATATATATATATATATATATAAGTAGTATTTTATTTAATGAGGTTAAATATTTGGGTGGTATAACATTGTAATTAAATGTACACTATTAGGAAACCCCAGAAAAAAAAAACAAAAAATTATTTTTGTGTTGAGGACATGCGTTTCCGGCTTATATGGTATATATTCATGTTTTCGAATCGCTTTGTAAAATTTTCAGTGCGGAGTGTGGTTTGGAAAATGTTTTCCAAAAATATCAATCGGTTTTAAAACGCACGCTTCTTTTCTGAATGCCTTAAGAATTACCATTAATTTATGAAGTAAGTTTTACAGCAAGATTGCAAAAGCGCATGTGGAAGCTTAGAAGTAAATGTCATTCATCTAGACTAGCCTTTTTTTGTTCTTCTGCCTTGGTTCTAATTATCACCAGATGATTCACCTTGGTCCTTCTGTGCAGTAATTAATAGCTCATTTGTAGGTCACTATATGATTCTTAGATAATTTAAATTTCTTTTTTTTCACTAGAAAAGGTAAAAGATGACATTAACATTTGTATTCTATATTCTAGGTGCCGTTTGGAATGATAATCCAATGTCCAATTTGTATGCTAGCAATTGCTGTTGCACAACCTCAACATGGTGTTCAGGTAATACTATTCAAGATCAGTCGGTATCTACCTTAAGTGTTTATCTAAATTCTGGATTGATTTTAAATTTTATTGTTCTTGCGTTAATAAAGCTTAAGATCTGCATATTTCTTGCCATGATTAAGTATCATTGTGCTCTTTTATCTAAGCTGGATCCTCAAATGTTGAAAATCTTAAAGAATATTTCACTTAGCTTAATTCCAACTAATCGCAAACAGGTTGATGTTGATGAACCAGACATGGTTAGGAAGATATGTTGGTTTTATGAACCAAAAGTTTGCAGAGTGATTCAATGTCAACCTTTTAACGTTATAATGCAAGTTCATAATAAGAAGGTAGAACGGATATAGAAAGAGTCTAGGATTTTTTATGGAGGTTCCTTATTAATATATGAATCAATTAATGGTGCCTCAAGCGTTATTTCAGCAACCAGTTGTTGTTTTTACTTCTATTGTGTTGAATGTTGATTACAACAACCAAATTTTTTTTGTTTTTTCTTTGGATGTGTTGCAAATAGCAATCTGTTTCTCTGCTGTTTTCTATAATATTGGCATTGTTTGCTGCTGTACTGCCGCCATTGCTATAGTGCACTGACACCCTTGCAGTGTTTGCTATAATGCTTATGTTGGTGGCAAGGGAAAAAAAAGGAAAATTGACTGATTTTGAGAGGAAATTTTTTGATTGATTTTATTTCATGAGTTAAGCTTATATATAAGCAATAACAATCGACAATAATTTAAAATAATTTTTCCATCCAAAATTAGGTCCATAATATAAGAAATTTTTTCTTAAATAAACTCCATAATGTAAGTAAAATAATGTCCAAATTTAGAATATAATTTCATCATATTTTATTTTAGACCTTAATTAAAATTCAAAGAGATAAATTTATCCAAAACAAATCAAAATTTTAAAATGTTATATGGATTCATTCCAATGGTCTAGACTTTTTGCCTTCTGATCTTGACTATGAAGTCTTCAATTTATGTTGTCTTTCTTTGCAGTGCATTCTTGGCGATCTTTTCTTTAATCCCAATGATGTGATATGGAAATCAACATCATTGATAACCTTCAACAAGACATGATTCCATTGATCTTTTCATGATTGGAGGCTAAAATTATGATAATAGATTATATGATCAATCATCTACTAGATTGATGCCCATTTCACACACATTTGTTGTTTTCTTGAGGGTATTTTATTAAGGAGTGTGAACCAAGGGGACCAAAATTGGACTAGATATATTCATGGTCAAATTCATTTTTCAATTTTAAAGCTTAAGTCTATGTTTGACCAACCACTTGGTATATTTACACATATTTTTTAATTATTTGATGCAAGATTATACCCGAAGTCCCATGCGCTTTAACATTTTTCCTGTTACATAAAATCTTTCTACATTGGCCATGAGTGTTCTTCAAATAGAAACATTATAGTGTTATTATGTATCAAGAACCCATTCAAACATATAGATCCATTGTGTGAGTCACCCACTTTTGAATATTACTTAACCATGGTTGAAGAGCCTATACTATGAGAATCATAAACCACATGAATCATTTGATCTCAACCAAACCATTAGATTTGATACCATTTATTGTGGAGTGTGAACAAATGAGAGATCATATACACTAATATTTATGGGCTTCGAAAATTCGCCACCGACCTCGATGAATGAAGACAGTATAATTAAAATATCGTAATTTTAAGATGGAATAGTAAATAAGACACTACCTCGAGATTTCACCTCATTTGGTGAGAACTTTAGATATGGTTCCTGTGTCTATAGCAAGCACCTATAGTTAATTACCTCCCAATCAGAGAGAACTTTGAAAGGCTACGTTAGATCGCTAAATAGCATATAAGAAGATGTGGAGTTTAAAATTTATTTAGAATTTATGAAATTCACCATTATTTAATTTAAAGAATGAATGACGGCCTGATCTAGATCCCATAGTTATCCGGTCGTATTCCTAGTACTTAATAATAATGACAACCCGAAAGGATTCTTATCAAGAACACACGAGTACGCCATCCAAGATCAGACCTTGAGTGATGTTTGTCAAGCATAAGTCTACCTAGATGAGTTTATCAAATATATCCTATGATTCATAACTCAAAGAGAGCCATCGTGAACATCTGAAGTTACAAATGGACGTATAATTAGTTATCGGCGCAGAACCACCGAGGAGTCTGGTGAATATATCATATGTGGAGCCAACCGGCCAAACCACGCAATATGACACGCCATGTCACAATACGAGATTATTTGAGTAATATAGATTTATTTGACTCATTATTCCTCAGGAGTTTTCTTAATCGTCATCCCCAAAGAAACAATGGTGGATGGGTGGATGAATTGTTTGCTTTAAGTATTTAAATAATAAATTTCATTAGTTCATATGTTTACTTGGTTGAAATTTAGTTTTATTATGAATTAATTTAGAGCTTAAGTATCTTTTGATGATAATATCTCTTTCGGTTGAGATTTTCAATCAACACGACTATCATCGTGGTAGATCCTGTCAACTCTACTATTTTGTTAGCAGAGGATCGGATCTATAACTTGCATTTATAAATTTGAATTTGAGATACAATAATTTAAAAATCTGAATAATAGTAATCCCCTCCGGTTGAAATCTCCATTCAACACAGCCATCATCGGGGTAAACCTTTTCAACTTTGCTATTTTGTTAGCAGAGGACCGGGTCTATGACTTATGTGTAATTTAAATTTTTCAGGAAATTGATATCATAATAGACCTTGTCAACTCTATTATAAATATAGAATATTGAGTCTTATAATCTAATGTAATCTAAGTTCATTTAGAAGTTGATTAATTAGTAGACCCTATCAACACTATTTCACACGTAGAGGATTAGGCCTACGTGATCATATTCTATGGAATTGAATATTTATCTTTTTCATTTATTTGAATTAGCATATTGATACATTCATTAACTCGCATGCATATAAGTAAATGATTGAATTGATTTCATCATTCTTATATTTTTTTTTTAAAACACAACATCCTCTCTAAAAAAAGTTTATGGTATGAGTGTCGCATGTATTTAGTAATTTAGGTAATTTTATTTCTAAATTATGATTAATTTCATATTTATTTAATCTCAACTTAAAGCAGCCTTTTGATATTAAAATTCAGACTTTAAATCTCTACGCATATATACAAGTGTTTATAATTTAGATAATTTCATCTAATTAATGAAGTCATTGATTTTAAAAATCATAATTAGAATAAAATTTCTTTTATTTTTGGATTGAAGGAAGCTCTATAAGTAGTATAATATTTAATTTAATATCTCCCTTTGCTTGAATCGCATCTAGGAAGGCGTTTTAAATTATTCTAATATCTTATTAGATCTTTTGGAATAATATATATTGAAGTGCCAAATTTATATTTACTGCCAAAATATTCAATTCACTTCAAGTTTATAAATCTGTTTGAGTTTAATCCATATTTTTTTATTTGAAATATAATCTTCAAATTCATTTCAAATTCATTCTCATTTATAATTCAAAATTCAATTCGATATCAATTTTATTTTAGCAGCTTAAACTTATTTGTTTAAATTTGTTTTGCAGTATGAATTTTGGATAAAATTTTGAAGATTTCGACATCGACGTCATCCCCGTAGAAGGTCACATCGAATTTGCTTCGCATTTACGGCGTAATCTGACTGTTTTCACCACAACCATCTCTAAACCTGATTAAGCATGGGTCTTGATTACCCGCTTAAAAAATATATATATAATTTCAAATCATTCAAATTTCATTTTAGATTATTTATTTTGATGTGCTCGATTTTGTTTTAAATGAAACTTGATTCCTCCTTTTTAAGTCCAAAATTTAATCAAAATTTTGGCAAGATTCCCGCCATCCTGTGGAGGCTACATCTAAATCGCTGACTTACTTTATTGAAGGTAGAATGGATCTTTTTCATACATCACTGTCTTCATACCCACTAAGCCCTATTGAACATTAGTCTTCGATCACTATAAAAGAAATATATATATGCAATTTCAAATCATTCAAATTTCATTTTAGATTATTTATTTTGATGCTATATTTCTTTTAAATGAATCTTGATTCTTCTCTTTTTTTTTCTAAGTCAAAATTCAAATCAAAATTTAAGATTTAAAGATAACGATCTAACAATTTGGCTTACCGATCACCTATTTAATAGAATGAGTTGTATCTTGTAAGACCACAAATACACCCCACTATGCCCCAATGATATAGGCTTAAACATAAAGAAGCGCAAGCATATATATAATTTTCACACATTTCTTTCCTACACATCCAAACTCATTTAATCTCATTTTTTTAAACAAATAACGCCGATCAACAACAAGTAAAGTGGAAGGAATAATGAAGAAACCTAGGTTTCCCGTTATCTCGGCTTTAAAGGGAGGAGCTGTCGAGGAATGAGAATGCCACTGGATCGCCGGATGGTGTGCACAGCTGGGAAAAAGGAGAAACACCGATGACCGTTTGCTTCTGCCCCACTGAAAAAAGAGGGAGTCGCGATTTGGGATTTAAGTCACCGACCAGCAAAATATCTCAAGTTAAATTGCCAACTATTTACTGAGAAGCCTGATGGAGGCGGAGATTTGCCTTGAAAGGCACTATGAGATTACATGGCAACGAATGCTTGCAAATTTAGAAGTAGAGCCATTGAGGGTCAACACTCTTCTCATCTTAAATGCTACTGTTTTGGACAGCAGATTTTGGGCAAGATCTAAATCAAACTCAAAAGCTACAAGAGCTACCTAAATACAAAAAATCTGAAATCCCATTTTTTTACCTTTAATTGATGCTGATTTATTATTTATTATTTTTTGCAAGTGTGAGAATTCTAGTGAAAGAGAGGGCCAGCTTTGGCTTGGATGGCATAAAGGAGGTGAGGTGGCTACTGGGGGTTTTGGGATTTCAGCATTTTCTTTGAGGGAGACGGAAGAGAGGCATTACAAAATGAAATATAGAGATTTGATGGATCGAACATATAAGGTAATTCAAGACAAGATGGAGTCTAATGAAGGAGGAGGGGAAACGGGGATCGGGAGTAAGAGCTCGATGGGAAGATTAGGTTGGCTGATACCAAAAAAGGGGAGGCTGGTTTGGGAATATGGTGAGCCCTTCCGGCTTTCATGACGATTGAGGAGAGACGAGCTCGGAAGAGTGACGAGCGTAAGAAGAAGGGAGGAGAATGACTGGATTTACCTGCAATGGGAGAAGAGCGGATGAAAGAGGGAGTTTGTTTTTATGGATTTTGGCTTTGAGGACCAACCGAGAGGGGCGAGTGAGATGCTTCAAGGAGGGAGCCCTCTTCTTTGATCTAGAGAGGAAGAAAAGGGGATTAAAACCTTTAATTGTAGATTAATTAACTTCCATCTATGTATAGCCGGGATTTCAAAATATTGATTCAAATTAAAACAATTTAGGAAGAATTTTACAATGTATTAATTACATATCAATTATGTAATCTCTAACTTAATGTTACCAAAATTCAATTATCAATTTTCAACAGATGATATTTTATATAGTTTATGCTGATCTTAACTTAGTTTTATTAATCAAGCACATGAAAATTACTTATAGGTCAACAATGTTTAACAAAGGCTTTAGCTTTTACGCGTTAAGGACCAATCATTTGGTATTTCTATATCAACATATATTTCAAATATTTGATGTGAATTAAATCTAAAGTCTCATCTGTCTTAACATACAATACAACAACAACAACAACAACAACAACAACAAGCCTTAATCCCACTAGGTGGGGTCGGCTACATGAATCCTTCATCTCCATTGTGTCCTATTATGTGTCAAATTCTCATTTAAATCATATAAGATTATTTTTATACAACTTAACCAAGTCTTTTAGGTCTACCTCTAGCTTTCTTAACATAAGAAAATCTAATGCATCTACTCTCCTAATCGGGTCATCTCGACGCTTTATGTGGCCAAACCATCTAAGGCTCTCCCTAATCTTATCTACCATTGAGCTACCCAATTTTTTTCCGAATATACTCATTTTACATTCTATCTCTAAGAGTAAAGCCACTCATCCACCTAAGCATCCTCATCTCTCAGAACACTTAACTTAGTCTTATGCTTCTCTTTATTAGCCAACATTCTACACCATAAGTCATGTGTCTTACCACCATCTTATAATTTTTTTTTTAAGTTTAAGTGGAACTTTTCTATCACATAATAGGCCAATGCATTCTCCACTTCAACCATCCAACATGAATTCTACTAATAACATCTCCTTCTATTTCACCATCATTTTGAACAATAGAGCCTAAATATCTCAAACGCCACTCTTATTAATGACTTGTTCACCTAATGTCACAACACTACCAAGAACTTCTACAACTAAAATTACACTCCATATATTCGCTTTAGATCTACTTAAACGAAAACCTTTAGACTCTAGAGTTGACCTCATAATTCAAGTTTTGGACTCTCTCTAGTCTTATCAACAAGAAGAATGCCAACAGTAAAAAGCATACACCAAGGTACATCTTATTGTAAATGGCTAGTAAGAACATCCATAACTAAAGTAAAAAAGATAAGTGCTTAAAACTGATCCTTCATGTAATCCAACTGAAATAGGAAAATATATTGTCAATCCTCCTTGTGTGACACAAGTCTCTATAGATATCCTTTAGACTCTAATGACTCTATAATTCAATATTAACTCTCTCTCTAGTCTTATCAACAGAAGAATGTCATCCAAAAAAGCATACACCTACATCTTCTTGTAAATCATAAGAACATCCATAACTAAATAAAAGATAAATATCCTTATGTAATCCCTTATTTTGTCAATCTTCCATCACACAAGTAACTAGTATAGATATCCTTAATGACTTGAATATAACCATATTAACTACTCGTGAAACTCTCCAAAGAACATCTCTTGAAACTTTATCATAAGCTTTCTCAAATCAATAAATATCATATGTAGATCCTCCTTACTTTCTCTCTGCTTCTCCATCAAACTTAACAAATGTATAACATCCATAGTAGATCTACGCATGAAACCAATTTGTAAACTTCATCACATCGTACATGCTTTATTGCTCTCTCCCAATGTATGGAACATTAACTTAATTCTTCTATAATTTGCACTCTTGTGCATCACTATATTTAACCAACAAACTCTCTTATCTTTTTTTTTAAATGACATTAAAAGATTTTAGAAATTCCTTGATCTCCTAAACATTTTCATCGGAATATTACGTCCTCTTCCATTTCATTTTCTTTAAAGCTTCATTAACTTCAGATTTACTAATCTGACGATAAAATGAAATTCTCTATTTTTGTTTAGGGTATTAAGGTTGCTCAATCGTCTTTCAAATCCCGTTGAAAAGTTTATCAAAATACCTCATCCACCTATTTTCAATATCCTTTTCTAAAAAAAATATTTTATTATTTTCATCCTTAATCTTTGAATTATGTCTTCCTATCTCTTTGGTTGGCTAACTTATACATATATCTTTCACCTTCTATTTAATCTATTGTATAAATCACTAAAAACTAAATTTTTTTGAAGGTGATGTACGGTAGTGGGTTTGAAGTTGGAAACTACCTTTTTGTGTTAATGCATGAATGAACATTGGGTTTACTCCAACATCAGATAGCTCAAAATATATTGGTATAACAGTACTAGTTGTTTACTCTCTTCAATAGGTTTAAGTTTTTGGGTTGAGCATTGACCATTGGTGATCTCTCTTTTTTCCTTGCCCTCTAGTAAGTGGTTTTAAAGCCAACGATTTGATTGTGATAGTGTAGTTTGTGAGATTGATCCCATGATTTGTTTATGGGATGGCTAGTTCGCATTGAACTTGTAGCTGCTATTTATTGGATTGTTGTCCTAATTTTGTGTTGATTCATGCGAGTCTTGTTGCAGATGTTCTATGCTATGAGGTTCAAAATGGTGTAAGCCTATCAACTTTCTCATGTAAATTATATGCATATAACTATTATTTGAGTCATGCAATCAACACTTCTAGTTTAATGAAATTTTCTATCTTGCTCAGTCTTGTGTGCTTGGTTAGATATTGATTTTTTTTAACATGCTGCAAGTGCAAATACGGGAGAAGTTATCTTCATGTAATAACCTAAGGCCTGAATTTATTTGTTTGATTATCTCTTATCTTATTCTCTTTTTATCCATGTAATTAGATACTGATTTAAGGGCATGATTTAGTTTAGTCAAAAGAATTGCAACTTATTTACTTATTACTGTGTGATTTTTCATCAACTTGTGTGCTTTTAGATGGTTTAATTTCCTTGTCATTTTTTAAAATTATTATTTTGCATATTTTTATTACTTCAAAAGAAAAGAAGTGCTTGTTTTAATGGATGGTCTTTGAAATTTGAAATTCGAATCCATTTTTTGTGATTTTTATTCACAGTATTATTTAGTTTCACAATGTTAGGACAAATAATCTATTGTAGTTGTCTTTGCTTTAGCTTATTCTTGTTTTTCAGCTCAAAGACAACTTTTGTTTTGTCAGCATGATTCTTGGCTTATATAATATTTTTCTTCCCTTGTCTTTGCCAAATTAAACATTGTCAATACAATTGAAAACTATACAAAAAACTTGACTCATTATATTTTAGGGAGGAAACGGTTACAATTTGTTTTACAAAATTAACTAGATCGTTCTTTGAATAGTACCTTGTTTATTTTTTTTTGGGCTCATCTTTATCAATCTTTGATGTCCCAAGTTATGGTCTCAACAATAACTAGCTTCAAATAACCAACAATATGAAAAACAATTGTCAGATTTTTTTTTTTTTTGGCTTCAATCTTGTTTGTTCTTATACTTTTACTAATTAAACGGTAGAAATGTGTTCAGGTTGCATCTTGTGCTAAGTGCCGTTATCAGTATGAGCTTGTGTCGGGGGTCATACATAGCATTGCTTCAGAAGTGACTAGGTTAGTATGTTCGTGCTTTTTTGAACCAAATACATGATAAGAACTAGTATTCTTACAAAGCATATCATCTCATATTAAATAATAATCAACCTCAATGTGTTTGATACTTTCAGGGAACACAACACAGGATTATTTATAATGTTTATAGTTGTATGATTGTCTCAATACTGAGCCATAGGCTCAGTTATTAGAAAATTGAATTCTCCTAACAGAGTTTGACTCATCATTTCACTAATAGAATGAGCCATGGCTTTATATTTCACTTTGACGTTGAATCTGCTACCATAATTTGTTCGTAACTTGGTGATCATATTATAGCTGACAAATATACATTTCATTGATATCGACTTTCTATCATCAATAGACCTAATATAATAAACATCAATGAATGCTTTGATATTTAAGTGCCCAATTTAAGTATACAAATTAAGTAGTTTCTAGAAGCTTTCTTGATGTATCAAGAACGCAAAAAATAATATCTCGATACCTTTATTTTAGCTTTTTCATATGTTAACTTTCAATCCCTGCAACAAAAAAAATCTGGTCACATTATTTATAAATAAATGTTTTTCAACCAATCCTTATTTTGAGATGGATTATCATGTGGTATATCTTCACTAAATATTGTGTGACTATCTATAGTGATGTAGGCTGATTGCACGCTAGCAGTTTAGTTTCTTCAAGGAGATCAATGATATATTTTCGTTGAGATAAGGGGTCTCATTTCTTATTGGAAGCAAATTTATCTCAATAAAGTTTTAAGGCATTATAGATTTTTAGTTACAAAAATTCTTCAAGTAATGCTGTTCTTTAGATATACCTCTCTGTCACTTTTGGTGATTAATATATCATTCATATAAATGATTAGCACAACTAAGCATGTTATTGTATGTTTGACAAAGTTAAAATGATCAATGATACTACTTTGAATGTTGGCATTTGCAAGAACATTACAAAATTTATCAAAGCTTGTGGACTTTCTTAATCCCATAAATGACCTTTCTAAGTAGTCATGGTGCACATCTCCCCTTGAACAATGTACTAGGGAGGTTGTTCCATATATATATATATATCATTTAGATCACTATAAAATAATATGTTACTAGCATTTAGTATAAGACAACCTTGACTGCCACCTATATTAAAATTTTGATAGAGTATGGATCTCATAGAGAATATATCAAAATAATCTACTCATAGATTTGAGTAAACATTTGACAACTAATTGAGCTTTTTATCAAGCAATGTAGCCATCAAAATGAAACATGATAATGAAAGCTTCCATGTTTGTCGATTATAAAGAGCAACCATGTTAACATCCATAGTTTATTTCCATAAATTATAATGCACTTCTAGATATGTATTGGGAATAGAGGCAACATAGAAAAATGATATGATGAGGATAAATGGTCAAAGGTCATGAAGCAGTGAATCGGATGAAAAGTAATCTGTTATTTATTTTGTTGTAGTGCAATACGAAGCATGTATATGAAAATAGTCTCATATGATCCTTAGTAGAAGTAGACAAGATGAAAGGGGGTATTGATAAAGAAAGTGATTGAGGTTTTCTAGAGCAAACTTTTAGAGGAGAGAGAAGTAATGAAATGACATGAGGAATGGACAAATGGTGATGGTTTAGAAGTGTTGGTGGCTAAGAATGTGTTTTCTCTTGAAATGTGACAGCTGCCAAAGTGTACAGATATTTGATAAAAAGATCATAACATCTTATGCTTTTTGAGTTTCGGAGTACCCAAAAAATATACAAGCTACATTGGGAGAGAGTTAATCATTGGGTGAAAAATATGAACAAAGCAAAGGCAACCAGACATCCATGGAGTAAGATAAAATATAGGTAAATTGAAAGAAAGAATGATGTTTGCAAAGTGAATGTTTATAAGTGTAGAGGGAATGTAATTTATAAGATAATAAATAATTAGGACTACATCTCAAAACAAGTACGGGATATTCATGTAGAACTGTGAGCTCCGAAAATTCGCCACCGATCTCTCGATGAAGAGAGTAGATTAAATATCGATGAAATTTTCAGAAGGCAGATGAAATAGTAGATAAGACACTACCTAGAGATTTCGCCCTCATTTTGTGAGGACTTTAGATATGATTCT
The DNA here is from genome assembly GCA_021442155.1 of Cymbidium sinense. Lineage (NCBI taxonomy): Eukaryota > Viridiplantae > Streptophyta > Magnoliopsida > Asparagales > Orchidaceae > Cymbidium > Cymbidium sinense. The sequence goes on along the minus strand of CM038226.1, from coordinate 31,299,144 downwards.
AGGTTTCCTATAGACGCAAGCAACTATAGTTAATTACTCCCGCCAATAATGAGAGAGAACTTTCGATTAAGGCTAGTCGTTAGATTGTTAAATGCGTAGCATATAGTAGCAAGAGTTTAAAATTTGGATTTATAAGTTATGAAATTTATCATCATTAGCTTAAAGCGGATGGTTAGAGAACGATGGCCGATCAAGATCCCTTCATCCCGGGTTGTGGTCCTGCTACTTAGGAGGCGGTCGACCCGACCAAGGATCCTTATCGAATGAGTTTCATCCAAGAAAACTTTAGACGGTGGTGTTTGTCCAGAGGATAAGTTTAAGTCCATCGTAGTTGATGAGGTTTTTTGCCATTAGGTCACCCTATAATTCACAGTTCTGAGCATTGGGGCATCACATACGCGTGATAAATAATATAATGGTGTCATTTGGCGAATCGTCGAGGACTCGCGTAACGCATCATATATGGAGCTATGGGTTTCTTGAAGATCTTTTCTTTGGTTATTCTAGATTTGGTTTCCTCCGACCACAGCTTTGTGCTTGATCGGGTTTGATGGAGGAATTGATTTACTTGTTTTAGATTTAAAATTCCTTTTTACTTTGTGTAAGCTTGATTGACTTGATGAAAGATTTACCGATTTGTCTATACATATTGACGAAGTGTATATACTAAGTCCGTGCTTCTTGTTTTGTGGACTCGTTGAAGGGTGCATATGGATAATCCAACCTTCCGGCTTATATTAGGTCTATAATGTTGAGTTATCAATTTAACAATGAGTGCTTTAACAGACTGAATAATCACGAAGTCCCTTTAGTTCTCCATTGGCTTCGTATGAACTATGTAATTGCTTTCTTGGTCCTATGCTTTCTGCTTTGGCGGACTTGACGAGAAAATTGGCTTTGATCTGTGCTTTGTGCTTGATCAGATCATTTTAAAAGAGATTGAAATATCACCTTGCAAGCAATACCGAGATTGATTTGAGACAGGTTTGTGCTGAGAGTTATTTCCTCAGATCGTCTTGGTTCATTTATCAAGTAGAAAGATCTCTTGGATTTTAGCTGCTTTTAATCACTAAGTTGAATTTGGGTTGAAATTGAATTGCTTGTTGTCCTTTACCTTTTCATGACTTGTTGAGTAAGGAGAGCATTAGTAACTCGGCCTTTTATGAGCTTGTTGAGTCCGACTTTTAAAACCTACCTAGGTCTTCAACTTAAGCTGTGATGGATTGCTGATTTGGTCATTAGATTAACGAACGGGGGCTTGTTGAGTGAGGGGAGCGTCAGCAACTCGGTCATTTATGGGCTTGTTGAGTTCGACCTTTAGAACCTATTTGTGTCCTAGATTTGCAGATATAGATGTTGATGTTTTTCCAACTTAGTTGATTGAAGCTTTCGAATTTGAGAGTTCTTCTAACTTATTCTTCGAAATTTGATGAATCTTGGAGAGAAATTTTTGATATTTAGGGCTGTCTTTTTGAGCATGGAAGTTGATTCTTTTTGTTCCTGCAAGAGCTTGCAATTTTAATAATAACAGTTATAAATATATTCATGGATCTTGGCATAGCATATGTAAAAAATCATCCTCTACAAGAGAGAAGATTGAATAATCTTGATCATAAAAAATGCCCTGCTAACAGCTCAACGAGATTACAGTTTATATTAAAATGTTTGATTTCCTTTACTGCAAAGTAGACATGATATGTTTTCCAATCATAATATGTATCTATCTAAGGATCTCGGCTTAAAGCACGATATCGACTTAGATAAATATATAAAATTGCTTCTTGTCTAATATAGAGCTTTAGCAGTAACTGTTGAGAGAATTTGGAATATTTTTGGTCTTATGCTTTGTGTTTTCGGACTTGTTGAAGACTTCCTCTTCAGAGTTTGAAATTTGTATTTTTTTCTGTCCTGGCTTTGTGCCTTAGTAGACTTAATGGAGTTGATGATTTATTGCTGAGATGAGAATGTCTTTGGTCTTATGCTTTGTGCTAGCTTATTGAAGATTAAATCTCGAAATTTGAAATTTGTATTTTTCTCGTGTTCTGACTTTATGTCTTAGTAGACTTGATAGAGTTGATGATTTGTTGGCGATATGAAATATCTTCGGTTCTATGCTTTGTGCTTTGACGGACTTATTGAAGACTCAATCTCAAAATTTAAAATTTGTATTTTCCTTCTGTCCTGGCTTCGTGCCGTAGTGGAATTGATGGAGTTGATGACTTGTTGGCGAGATGAGAACATTTTCGGTCTTATGCATGGTGCTTTGATGGACTTATTGAAGGCTTCATCTTGAGAATTCGTATATTGTATTTCCTTATATCCTAGCTTCGTGCCTTGATGGATTTGATGGAGGAAAGTTCTAAATTGTCTTGATGACTTGTCAGGTAATACGAAATTACCTTTGCCCCAACTTTCTGCTTTTGTGAGCTTATAGAAGGATGTCTGTCGACGACCTAGCCCTCAGAGCTTGTGTTGGGTCAATGGCGAAGAGTCATTAGTTCTATGCTTTGTGTGTAATGGACATATTGATGACATGATTTCCTTAGTTCACCTTTGGCACTTATCAAGAAGAGTTTCCTTTGTGCTTAAATAGACTTATTGAAGGAGTTGATATTTCTCGTTTGATATTGATACCAAACTTCGGCTTCATGTCTTCGAGTGAGGATCTTTTGTTGATTTTGAAGGATGATCTTACCATTAGGGGCGATCTCCTGCAGGTCACTTGAACTCATCACTTGAACTCACAAACGAAGTAAGAGGATCTCTTACTGCGGCCTTTGTGGCATGTTGAGTAAGCAGACCTGTCAGCGACTCGGTCATATTTGGGCATGTTGAGTCCTACCTTATACACCCACTCGAGTCTTGGGCTTGAGCAATTGATGGAGGATTTTATCATCAGACTAATGAGATGGAGGATCTCTTACTACGGCCTTTATGATGTTGAGTAAGCAGACCTGTCAGCGATTCGACCATATTTGGGCGTGTTGAGTCCGACTTTATGCATCAACTCAAGCCATAGATTTGATGTATAGATGAAAGATGTGTCTCCAACTTGATTTGTTAAAATTTGCAGACTTGAAATATTTTTTTTTGGTCAATAACACTTTAAAACTTGTGAATTTGAATACATAATTTGAACATGTATATGGAGATCTCGGCCTTAGGCGCGATGTCAACCCAAATACAAAAGGAGACCCCCTTTCTTAAAAGGGAAAATCTAACATTTTGCTATAAATTTAAAAAAATGCCCCTTGTCTGACAGGGGATATTTTCTTTATTTCTAAAATACATTCTTGTATTACAAGAGAATTTCTAAGCAAAACTTACACATGTAATGACGGTGATGAATAGTTGATATTCTTAGCACTAGGATTAATTCTCCTTCTTGAAAAGTTCGAGGATGCATCGTATGATTGAATGTATTCTTGTGATTACATTTTTATGTGTAATATTTTTCATATTATTGATTGGCGTTGGTGCTTTCACCAAATCAACGAACTGGTAGGCTCCTCCCTGATATACTTTCTCAAAAATGAAGGGTCTTTCCCAATTAAGCTCAAATTTACTACCAATTTTACGGTGAGGAATAATTGATATTCTCGACTGTGACTAATTTCCCCTTCCGAAAAGCTTCGAGGGTCTTGTATGATCAATGCTGACATCCTCGCAGTAGACTTTTTGAATTTTGTTGAGCTTGGAGCCTAACTTCGTCAAATGCAGCAAGCTCTTTCATCCGTAGACAGACAGTCTCATCTTAGGTAAGATCATGTTGAATGGCTACTCAGGCATTCTCATCTTAGGTACGATCATGTTGAATGGCTACTCAGCGAATGTAGTTCAACTTCGAGTGGTAGAACTGCTTTAGCCCCAAATACTAGTGCATAAGAAAGTGAATTTTGTGGGAGTCTTGTATGTTGTTCTATATGCCTATAAAGCTTCCACAAGCTTGGTATGCCGCTCCCGTTTATTTTTGTGAGAATTTTTCTAAGTAGCTTGATTAGTGTTTTGTTGAAAGCTTCGACCAAGTCATTTGCCCTTGGATTATAAATTGACAAGTGTCGTCAATCAATCTTATGCCTATCAGCAAATATATAAGGCTTAATGCTTTTGAAGGTCGGTATTATCGAAAAGATTCAGCGACACCAAATTTATGACAATATTATTGGGTGAAGAAGTTGGTATCTACAAGTTCTTTAATGGAGACTTCAACAGAGAGAAATAATTATTGGCTGATTGGATGAAATGATGACCAGTTGATGATGGTGGATCGATCGGTCCAATTACATCCATCCCCCAGCACTCAAATGGCCAAGATGCTATCGTTGGGTGCAACGGATTTGGAGACTGATGAATGATGTTGTCGTGGACTTGATATTCATGACATATTTTGGCATGATCAATATTTTACCATGTAGGCGATCAATAATATCCCATTCTTTTAATTTTGAAAGTCATTTTGGGACCCGATTGATGCGCCGAGCCCTTCGTGGATCTCAAAGAATCATTTTGTTCTTCTTCTTCTAAGCATTATCCATATCTCGATCGAAGGATCTATGATAGATTGCTAACATAAGAATATATGAAACAGACATCAACTTGTTGTTTGCGCGTTGTCTTCCTTAAAATAGTCGACGAAGGGTTGTCTCCAATCTTTCTTCTCTTCTACTATAAGGATTTCATTTCGTAGCTTTGGATTTTTCTCATATTGAGGTCTTTTATCTTGAATAGTCTGAGGCTCGTCTTGTTGCCTTTGAGAAGAACTTGGTAAGAGAGTGTGAGGAGCAATGTGAGTTGCATCCTACTGGCTTGCATTTGATGACCTCTCTTCCAGCAGGGATTTTAGGTTTATTGGCTCTAGAGCCGACGAGTGCAAACACTAATTAGCACATAACCGTCGTCATCCATACTTGCATTTATTTAGCTAACTTAGCCAGGTAATCTGCTTTGCTATTCTTAGCTCTGGAGACTCGAGTCATAATAACATTTGAGATTTGTTTCATAAGCTCGAGACATCACTTGTGGTAGTGAGCCAATGCAAGCTTGTTGATTTTGTAAAGCTTAACACTTGATTAATGATGAGTTGAGAATCGTCATAAACTTGTAGATTTTGGACTCCCATAGAGATGATTTCCTCCAGACTTGCCACCAATGTTTCATACTTTTATTGTTAGTTCGTGACTTAGTCAATATGTAGGAATACCTCATTATACCACCATCTAGCGTGATCAAGATGAGGCCAATGCCAGCTCGAGCTTTTGAGAGATTTGAGGGCTAAGTGTATTTGATGGATGAAGCTCCATCAAAATATATTTCCATATTTGCTGCTTTTCTTTCATATATATACATGATATGCTCTTTAGGAAGATCATCATTGAGCGATGAATTTGCTGGGATAGGGTGTGCAACAAGGAAGTCTACTAGAATTTACCCCTTCACCGCTTTCTGGGGAACATATATGATGTAAAATTGTAGTAAGAATAACTTCTCTTGCGCTCAATCACTCTTGTTATCAAGAATTTCAATTGATCGATTCTTGAGATGAGAGTAATTTTGTGAGATAGCATATAATGACATAGCTTTTGAACAATAAAGATTAATGCCAAAGAATACTTCTCAATTGAAGAATAGCGCATTTTCGCTCCTATCAGTCTTTGATTGATGTAATAATGAGCGTTCTCCTTTTGCTCTTCATTATGTTTAACAACAGAGCACCAAGTCCTGTTGTGTATAGGATGATGTGCTTTTCTAGGATTGGCGCTGCGAGAATGAGTAATAGATACTTCTTAATACTGTCAAAAGCCTCTTGACATTCTTTGTCCTATTTGAAAGAGTATCCTTCTTCATCGGCTTCTTCCTCTTTGACATGGATCTCTGATCGATGCCACCAATGAATTTCTGGCTCGGACTGTGGAATAGGTATTTCTTCAATCGTAGGACTGCGATCGAAACTGACCTCCTCTTGAAGAAATGGAGCTGGTTGACGACGGGATCCCTTGGACGGCTCTCGAAGGCATCGACCGTCAGAAATTTTATCACATATGGCCTTTCCCTTAAGTACCAATTCTTGACGAGTTTAATTTTTGGTGGATTTTTGGGAGCACAATCTAGATGTCACATCGCCGTCTTTCTTTAATGCAATTTTACTTCGAGGCTTTGGCCTCCAAATTTGCTTACCTTTTCGGGACCTTTCGACGACGGATTCTTGGACCTGTGGTTCAAGTGTCACGCCTCGATGCTCACCGTGTGGGACTTGAATTTGTTGACATCTTGCCGGGGTTGTAGGAGAATGTCTCCTTGGAGGAGCAACTTTAACCTCCCTGATGACATGACTTTGATATATTTTTTTTCATCAGTCCTTTCTCCTTAGCAATTTTGGGACCCGATGCACTCTTGCATATACAGTTTCGAGTTTCCTCATTGGAGAAGCTGGAACCAGTCCATAAAAGATTGTTTGATTTGACCAGAGCTTCCGCTTTATCTTACTCAAACTGTTATGGGTTGAAATACTTGCTTCTGATTTAACAATTGGTTGTATAATTTTCTGCTTGAATAATGGTTATTGAGTACAAGTTCAGATTTCTCTTTCTCCGCTATCTCAGGTTAGAAGCTTGCTTCTTTCTCGAGGCTTGACCTCCATATTTATTTTCTTTCTACCGGACCTTTCAGCGATTGAACATGTGGTTCATGTCACGTCAGATGTTCATGCAAGAATTACTTAGGGCTGACCAGCTCATACAACCATTGATGGTAGCTCGTAGTTGAGCACTTGGCTTCTATGGTAATTGGACTTTTATATATTTTATTCATAAGACATTTTCCCTTGACAACCTTTTGGACTCTATATACTCGAGTAGATAGAGTTTGTTTCTTCCTGGGTTGAGTTGATTCTTTGTTGAGCCCAAAATGCGCTTAAAATCATAAGCTATTCCTTTTCATCCATCTTAAAATTTTTAAATTTATTATAGGATAGGAATACTCGCTTCTGGTTCTAAGATTGGTTGTGTAACAGATGACCCAAGTGAGAGCTGATGAGTTCGCAGCTCAACATTCCTTCTTCTCCTCTGCCTTCTAGTTAGTTTTCATCCAGAAGATGAGGCTTTAGTATCATGTCTTTTGAGTGCAAAAGATTCAACTAAGAGTGGTCGCATTCAAGTATGATTGAAACTTTCTACCATGGCGGTTCTTTTTTATGAGCCGAGAATGACCCAATCTTTCATAAGGCTCTCTCTTTGAAACCTCGGATATAGTGGTCATTCCGGTTGTCCTCTACCGGGTTGATGTACAATATGCGTGCTTGTAGATTATTTGTAGTAGTGATGATAGGGGATATATTACTAAATTGAATGGTAGCTCCAGCATCTCCAGTATTGATTACAACATTAGCGGGACGAATGTCGCCTCCACGACCCAGCTGCATGATGAACGATATGCTCTGAAGATCCATTATTATAGAGGAAAGCAGATTAGTCATAAGGACATGGCTTAGATTTAGTTTCATTGATAATTGATTCTCTTTTTTCTTTTTAATTTCAATTTTTTATTGCTCCATTACTATAGCTCATATTCGACCCTTGATGGAAGAGAAATATATCCCTGAATCTAAATCTATGGGCTCAAAATTCGCCACCAATCTTTTGAAGAGAGTAGATTAAATAATGTCGATAAAATTTTGGCAGATGGAATAGTAGATAAGACACTAGATTTTAGCCTCATTTTGTGAGAATTTTAGATGGTTCTGGGTTTCTATGATGAACACTTAGTTAATTATCCCTCCCAATCGAGAACTTTGATTAAGGCTATGTTAGATTCTAAATGTGGCGTATAATAAGACATGTGGAGTTTAAATTTTAGGATTTAGAATTTATGAAATTTATCATCATTAGCTTAAAGCGATGGTTGTGAGCGATGGCCACGTCGATTAAGATCCCATGGTTCGTCGTCCATGTCAATCTACTTAGTCGAGGAGATAGTCGACCAACCCCCAATGAATTCTTATCGGCCAGCCATGGGTTTCATCTAAGGAAACCTTGTAGGGGTGATGTTTGTCTAGAAGCTTTAAGTTCATCCGAGAACTTTTCTTACATATCATATAGTTCTCAAGTTCATATTGGAGAGCTTATGAGTACATTGTGATAAATAATATAATAGTATCGTTAGCGACAATACCGTCGAAGACTCACGGTTGTAAATACATCATATGGGCTATTGTTAAAACCACCATTGAGGACATATCATAAGCATGTAGATTGATTGAGAGTAAACATTGTTGTGTTAACTGACATTATTTCCTGTGGTAAAGTTTTCTTAATTTGTCACCTTCGATAAATAATTGTGGAAGATGGGTTGAATTTTAGTTTTATGTTTTTAGATTGAATTTCATTTTAGCATTTAATACTTAGTAATTTATCCGATTTTATATTTTGTATTAATAATTAATTTAGATTAATTTGATTTGAGTTTGCAAGCACATTTTGATGATAAGTATCCCCTCTAGTTGAAATCTTCATTCAACACAGCCATTATCGGGGTGTGAATGATTGAATATTCATATTGCAATTTGATAATTTTATTTTTTAACATAGAACTCCTTCGATTGAAATCTACAATCAGCAATCATCACTAGGGTATAGACTTTGTCAACTCTGCTTGCCTATTAGCAGATGATCGGGTTAATAGTTAAAATTTGTGATTATATTTTTCATGTCAAAATAGAGCGATTATGATTTTAAAGAAATTTCTCTATCAATACATTTGATAGTCATATGCAAATGTAAAAATTAAATCATCCTTTAGTAATTGAATATTTGATTTACATCTAATCTTGTCAACTCTGATCCTAATAATGAGAAGGATTAGATTGGTTAAGTGGGACTTACGACTTCACCATATAGATAAAATGACCCAATCGAATTTATTTCACCTCTTGATATAGTCATTTGTACAAAATCTCGAGTTAGTGATTAGAAGTTTGACTATCTCGTAATGTATGCATGAATTATTTTATTTTTAAATAGTTGATTGTTTATATGCATTTGAACACAAGCTTTCAACATAGGATTTGCATTGAAATTCATGCATAATACAATCTTTCAAGCCATTTGTGAGCACTCCAATATAATGAAATTGAATGTAAAAATATATCATTATATAAACCATTTTATCCGTAAGGCTATATTTCAATATATAATTTGAATGTTAAGTCATCGAGATGTATATAAACCTTGATCTTTTGGATTAGTCACACTTATCAAAGAGCTTTCAAATTCATCACAAATCTCAACCAATCCATTTGATTATATTATTTTTTAATGTGAATAGTGATACTACCAATTAAACTTAGAGATTTCTACCAAAGCTATCACTTACCCGTTTAAAATGCGCATGGGTGGTATTTTTGCAACATCGGTAAAACTCCAACCACCCTAAAAGGCGCATAGGCTCTTGATTACACCACAAGAATGAAACACAATATTTTTGTACATTCACGATATTTTTATACATTCATGCTAATTTTGCCTCGAAACTCACCTGAAATACCAGATGGGATTCCTGAGGAGGAGAATGGAAGCCACTGAGTTCGAAAGCATAAAGGCGGCTCTTGTAAATCGATGGATGAACATCGAGACAAAAGAGATAAGGGTTGCTCATTCGGTTTGGTTGTGGTGGGAGGAGGAAAGAGGAAGAGGAAGCCTCGGCTTCCTCTTTTGCAATCAGTTGGTGCTGGGGAGGATGGAAGGGAGGGAGGCTCGTTTGGCTCCGTGGGGTATAGGAAGGGTGGTCAAGGATGGAATATGCCAGTTTGCGAAGGAAGGGAAACAGATGCTCTGCTTTCGGTTTCCACAATGAGAAACGGGATGGAATCCTTGGGAGTTCGATCCAGAGCTCTACTACCCAAAGCTCCTCTTGTGACGTGTGGAATGAGTTAGCTGCGAATGGGGAGTTAGGGTTAGATCATAGGTATTTATGGAGGGTTTTTCATTTAAGCGATTAAACCAATGTTAATTGGTTATTGCGATGACATAATCATATAATATATATATATATATATATATAGATTTTTTTGATATTAACCGCGTTCTTTAATATCGAAGGTCGTTTGGTTTGAATCACGTCATTGGGTGATTCAATTCAATCACGTCGTTGCTTCGATCGCCGACATTCGCGCCCGTCCGATTTACCGTGAATGGTCTCATTTGAAAGGTTTCGACGTTACAATCGCGATCAATTTTGCGAGCTTTTTTGGGCGTCGTCGACTTCGACTCCGATGCTGCGCGAAGCGTCGTGATTTCCATCTTATGGTCGGGATTGTGCAAAATGTATATTCTGATCAATTTCGATGTTCTGAACGTGATGGTGAGTCCATTCGTCAATCGGAGGTTATTCGGCCCGATTTGGCGTCAGTGCATTTTCAAATCTCGAAGCTCGTCAATTCATCCCTGCGACTCGACGACTTATGGCATGCATGGAGGTCACAATATGAATATCCTGACGGTATTGAGGCGATGACAATGTTTATGTTATGTGATTTCATTTTGCTTAGAGGTATATGGGCATGTAGTTTAATGAAGAATATCAGTTTCATAACAAAAATTATGAAATTCAGGTTGCATGTATTCTAAAGCACTATTAGTGCACAAAACTTTTAGTGAGATAGAAATCCAAACTTTAATTTGTTGGTAAAACTTGTGAAATACATGAAAGATTTATGACAATTTTTTTAATAAATATAGTATAGCAAATCAATACAACAACAACAATAAGCCTTTATCCCACTTAGTGGGTTCTGAGAATCCTTTGTCTCTGTGTCAAATTCTCATTTAATTCAAGTATACTAATGTCATTTTTATACATTTTAACCATGTTTAAGTCTATTTTTCTTAACATAAGGCAAATCTAATGTATTCTCATGTATCATTAGGCGGTACTTATGTAAACCATAGGCTCTCTGTCTTATTTCTCTGAGCTACTCCAACTTTTCCCGAATACTCATTTCACATTGTATCTCTAAGGGTAAAGCCACTCATCCATCAGCATCCTCATCTCGCAACTTAACTTAGTCTTCTTCTCTTTTATTGTATACATTCTATAGCATAAAATCGTAAGTCTTACCACCATCTTATAAAATTTTCCCTTAAGTTTAAGCGGTCTATCGCACAATGAAGAGGATGCATACCTCCACTTCAACCATCCAACTTGAATTCTACTAATAACTCCATCTATTTCACCATCATTTTGAACAATAGAGCCTAAATATCAATTGCTCACTCTTTTTTAATGACTTTCTTTAATAATCAATCTACCACTATAACTTCAACTAAAATTACACTCCATATATTAGGTTTAGATCTACTTAAACGAAAACCTTTGACTAAGGTTGACCTCCATAATTCAAGTTTCTCTTGGACTCCTCTCCGTCTTATCAACAAGAAGAATGTCATGACAAAGCATACACCAAGGTACATCTTCCTGTAAATGCTGGTAAGAACATCCATAACTAAAGCAAAAGATAAGGCTTAAAGTGATCCTTGATGTAATCTACGAAATAGGAAAATATTTTGTCAATCCTCCTTGTGTTTGGACACAAGTAAGACTCAGTATACATATCCTTAATGACTTGAATATGACCAATATTAACTCATTTCTTTTCTAGAACTCTCCAAAGAACATCTCTTGAAATTTTATCATAAGCTTTCTAAATCAATAAATATCATATGTAGATCCTCCTTGCTTTCTATACTTCTCCATCAAACTCTTAACAAATGTATAACATCCATAATAGATTTTATGAAACCAAAGCGGTTATGAGAAACTTTTGTATCACATCGTAACTTGCTCAATTACTCTCTCCATAATTTTAATGTATGACACATTAACTTAATTTCTATAATTTGCACTCTTGTGTATCACTTTTATTCTTAAATATAGAACCAACAAACTCTTTCTCCACTCATCTACATTTTTTAGTCTTTAAAATAACATTAAAAGATTTGTAAAAGATAAATTCTTTGATCTCTTAAACATTTCCATACTTATATTGAATATTATCGATCTTGTTTTCACATTTTATTTTTTTAAAGCTTCTCAACCTCAGTTACTTCGATGATAAAAAAAATAAAATTCTCTATTTTGTTTAGGGTAAGGTTCTAAAATCAATTGTTTTTTGATCCTTTTGAAAAGTTTATCAAAATCATCATCTTTCAATATTTTTTCTCTTCTAAGAAAAGTCTTTATGATTTTCATCTTTAATACACTATTGAATTTGATCTTTTCTTATCTATCTTTTGGTGAGCTAATACATACATCTTTCACCCTTTAGTATCTAATATATTGTATAAATCATTTAAAATTTTTTCATCATATAAGCTTTCTTAGAATCTCGCAGACTTTATTTTCTCAATTAATCTAAACTAAGTTTTATAGCAACACTTCTTATTTTTTTATCTTTTGCATTCATTTCAGTTATTTTTTTATTAAAAGAACTTCCTTTGATTCTCCAAGTATATTTTTTCTTAATTTCATTCTACTTTTCATACATTAACTTTCTTATGACATCGCATAAATTCTAAGCTGTAGTTCTTTCTTAAAATATTTTATTAGTATTCTTTAAGTGCCATTTAATCTGGGATAATAATTTGATTTATTTTTTAATCTTCTCTTTCATTTTAAAATTAAGGTAATGATCGATGTTGGGTATTTAAACTTTACTTTGGAATGACCTTCTTTCTGATCTAAATGATCTATTTTTTATCGAAAATAATAAATATATGTTTTACTAGATTCATTTTATAAGTAATAATATCTCATCTCTTTTCTTAACGAAAGTATTTATTTATAAATCATTAAGCAATAATATAATTAAATATACCTTCTTCATTGTCATCATAACCATGTAATACTTTTCAAATCTTCTACCACTCTATATGTCATTTAAATCTCCATAAATATTTTTTCTTGAGGGTATATTTTGTATTAATCTCTAATTCATTCCAAAATTTTTTTTTTGAGTATACATTCAAATCTACTTGAGGGCGTAAATCTTTATATTGATAATCTTAGTATCAACAATAATCTTTAAAGCTATAATTCTATCTTTGTATCTATTAATATTTATAACATTATCCTTCAAACTTTTATCTATAATCACACTTACGCCATTTCTAATTTGACTTCTACCTGAATACCAAAGTTTAAAACCTAAACTATCAATCTTCTTGGCTTTCTCCCCAACCCATTTATTTTCTTGAATACATAAATTATTTATCTTCCATGAACCATAATATCTAAAATTAATTTTCATAGTACCTATATTAAGTTCTAACCTAATTGTTCATTGACTAACTTCTTTGCATCCATAATGTGGGAACCCTTATTTAACACTTTGTCGATCACGATGACCTTTTGCACTTTTCAGTGTTCCATACGTGCTTGCTTAGGGGCCCTAGCATTAACACAATGTTTTAAAGGATTCATGTCATGATTATTTCAATAAGTTTTATGATGGTACATTTTTGCCTTTCAACCATTTTTTACATGACTTGGGATCGACAATGGTAGTGTTAAAATAAGATTTGGACCTTAAATATAATACTTAACTCATGGAAGAAAATAATAACTATTAGTAGATAAAGGGAATGATATACAATGATGTTTACCCAATTCACAAGTTGAGGATTCAAATTTGGAAGGAGGATAAGCAAGAAATTCCTTTAGTTGAGCTGGTGAAAGATGGTCTAAGCCATAATGCCATTGATAAGGAGTAATAGTGGAGGCAGGGTAGAAATGTTGATTGTTAAGTAGTAGATGCCTCCAAATGCAATACCCCCTCTAGTCATTTTATTTTAGCTGAAATAATAAAAGATACAATGCATAGGATTAAGAATGATTACATAATAGTTGTCATAGAAAGATAATATATAGATAACAAATTTACTGAAAGTTTGCAAACATATAATTCATCCATGAGAGTAAAATTTTGGGAAGAGTAGATAATAACTTTTATAGAATTCGTGGATGGGGAACCATCAATAATGATGATATGTGACTATGGAGACATGCAATGAAAAAATGATTAGTGATTATTTTTCATATGGAAAAATGCTCATGAATCTAAAATATAAGATGTTATATGTAACATCTATAGTGCATGTGAAAGAGATGACTTTAGAAAGTGAGAGATGCCTTTATTTATTTAGGCAATTATTCATATTTATCCAATTTGTTATATGTAACATTTATCTCATTTGAATATTTGCATGTATATTGAAAGCATTTAAATTAAATGAGAGATGCTTAGTGAGACATGCAATATTCAACTAAAGTCTTCTTCTTCAAGGTTTTTCATTCAATGGATTTCTTAATTTTAATAACCCGTTATTTAATATATATTTATTTCATCTTCGCTTATCAATTAATCTCTAGTTTTCGTGTCTTATTATTTAATGGATTTCCACATCTTATAAAATACCATTAAATATTTCAAGCTTGCAAACAAATAAACTATGTTATGAACCGAGGTGCATCCTCTCTTTTTGATTCGTCCTTCAATCCCACAAAATTCCTTCATGCGAGTGTTTATTTTAATTAGGCATTAGTGCCAAATCTTAAAGTACTTGACTTGGAGTTGGGCGTTATATTATGATGTGTATAAGAACTTACTCAAAGTCTCCCATATTTATGACCTTCTTAATGAATTGTATTGTTTTTATAACTTATTATTAATGAGTTTCTTGTTTTTAGAATTCATCAATTAATAGATTTAAATTGTCATCAATTGTAGTGGGGCCCACATGAAGGTTAATTCATGCTTATAAATAGAAGGGATTTTCTTCACTTCAAATATAAAGTATCATTTGCCTAGATGTGCTTGTGAGTTCTTGCAATCTCAAAGTGTTTAAGGAGGGCTTTGCTTACATTTCAAGTAAAGCCTTTTGGTTCTTTTATTCATCATTTGTAAGTTAACTTTTTTTTGAATTTTAACTTAAGTTTGTCTAAATAGGTTATGATGGTTTAAATGATCTCATTTAATCCTCATTTGAGTCTTCTGCAAGTGTTCAATTTTAATTAAATTTACATCAGAACATCATGTAGGACTACTGGGTTGCTAGATCTGCCTATCAAGCCAAGAAAAACATGTATATGTGGTATAAAATACAGCCTAAAACTCTATCTTTCCCACTACGTCAAAAAAGGCGTATATAGGGCCTTCGTAATTGCGTAAACAAAACATAATAATCTTCTTTCTTATGCTTTCTGATTTGATGTTAGCTTGCATACATAAAACTAATCAATTTGACCCCACTAAACCTAAAATTTAATACATCTCTTTCAGCCAACATATGATTATTTGAACCAACAAAAATCTGAAATTCTATCCATCACCTCACTTATTGTCTATTCAACAATGAAACAACTATTTAAACATAAGATACAAGCAAGATTCAACTTGCTTAAACAGCCAAATGATAACTTTAGATCCTAGTAAATGTGCAATTTACTTTAATTTACCTTGGCTGGAATTAGCTGCGAGAAGGTGAGTTGGAAAGGGACAGAGATCGGCAGAGATGCAGAAAGGGGGAGACGGTTAGATGGGGTGATGTATTTAGAATAGGGAGAATGCAAGAGGCTGAGGTGGCTAGGGTGTGTGTGTGCTCGAATTGGAGGAAAAGGCTGAAAGAGGAGGAAATGAGAATGTGTGTTTGGCTGAAAGCTGGGAGTTACAAAATTGATAAAAACTAGACAAATCGTTCAGCTTTTTCGTGTAGATGCTGGTCTAGTCAGTGAGGATAGGAGGGAGCCGAATGGAGAAGCTGTTGTAGATGGAAGGCTCAGCTTCTGTATGCTCGAGAGCTGCAACAACAAGAAACGAGAGAGGAAGGGGGCTGATAGGGTAGGAAATGGAAATATGAGGTGTTTGACTGGAAGTTAAGAGTTGAGATTTGCTGGTTGAGACTTGTAGGACAGCAGGAAGTGATGGAGGTGGCTGGAGATCGAGAGAGAGGAGGAAAGCCGGGTTCAGCTGGAGGCATGTGCTGGACACTTCGGAGAGGAGAGGGATTGATATGACTCCATATCTCAAAGAGCTGAGCAAAAGGAAAAGAAAAATTCAAGTTGGCTAAAAAAATCCAACATAAATAATTACTGGAAAATAAGGAGAGGCATACTTAGGACCTTCTGATACTAAGACGAGTAGATAGGATAAACAATGAGAAGAAAAGATTACAAGTATACTAATTGAGCGTAAAACAATTACAATTATGACTACAAATACAACATGTCAGAATAGCACAGAACCAAATATCATAGAATGACAACAAACACGGCATTAAAATCAAAGTATCACCAAGGACAACGGCGAAAATAGATAATTCAGAAAACCCTGCTTATCCATATGAATTAAAATGAATCAAGAGTTAATATAACAAGATAATAGCTTTTTGTTATCTTGTAACAAATTGAATGAAACAACAGAAGCTATCACAAAATCGTAATGATCTAGCAGTTGACAATAAAAGAAATTAGATCAGAACTCAAGAATCAAGAAACCAAATAACAAAATAACGTTTGTTATTTTGTACAATAGATAAAACAAGTATCAAGAAATCAAGAAGCTCGATGACTAACTAATATTCGAGAAAGGAAGTAATGAATAAACGATCCATTGTAATAAAGTAGTTACTCTTATAAAGGCTTAGATAGGTTAGAAAATAAAATAAATGGGGATAAAAGAAAAGCGAAGGAATCAACAATTTATAAAAAAACTTATCTTCTTCAAGCTTCTTCCTCTTCTTCTCTTCCTCGGGCTCCTCCTTTCTCCTGGTGATCTCGCCGGGAACCGCCATCCTCACCGATCGATAGGTTTCCTTTTCCTCGTCCTGACTCTCATTTCCTCTGGGGCGTCGGCTCGGTGAAGGAGCGAAACAAAAGCGATTAAAGATAGCTTCTGAAGATTCATAGCCACCCAACCCAAGCAAAATTTCGATTCACTCCCAGGAACACAAGCGAGGCACGGATCAAAGTCAGATGGCGTGTAATCCACTAATTTTAGAATCAAGACGCTTGAAGACACATCCAAGGGCGAGAAAAGAACACATGTCATCGGTTCAAGACTCATTAAGAAACTCAATCAGTGATTAGATCCAACGGCCAAGCACAAAGCTAATCCAATTGTCAGAAAAGCATAGCTCAACCTCCACAATACTTGTTTTCGGTGACGACTCAGAACAAACTCAAATAACCGACACTCAATTCAAGATTGACCCTATCAGGATGGTTCTGGGTCGAGGGGCTGGTGAGGATGTGAGGAAACCAGAGAGGGAGCAAGCAGGAGAAGGAGTGAAGAAGCCTTCCTGGTGAGAGGCGAGATGAGAGGAGGGGCGGGTTCTTGGGGCGGGGAGGTCACACTAACAGAAGAGCTGAGAGTCAGAATCAATTTCAGCCTCTATCTGGACCGGCTCTGGCCTTTATTAGATGCAGATTTATTTCCTCGTTTTCTTATTTTCCTACTGGATATCTTGGGCTGTAGCTGAGATTGGAGGATGGGTGGCTATAGGATTGGCAGGATGGAGGGCAGCCACTAGGGACAGCAATAGGAATATTTGGGCTGTGCTTCAGGCTCTAATGAGTGTTCCTTTTGGGTTGCATATGATGGCTGATGGGGGTTTCAAAATCCTTCTTTTAATTGCACTTGTTATTAATATTATTTAAGAAGATTTATATACATACCACACAATTCTTATGTATTTACATATCTAACACTTAAATTAGATATTTACTTATCTAATATTTTTCTATACTTAAAAATATGCATTTCACTTTTAAAAAGTGAATTATGATGGTATTTTTAATGTGATATTGAAGATTGGGGTGTTATATATGTAAAATTAAAGTTAGATATATAAATACATATGAATTGTGTGGTATGTATGTAAATCCCCCTATTATTTAATGCTCTAATGACATTATTATTAATATTAAGATCATCATTCTAAAACTTGAAATAAGTCACTTGAACTTTACAGATTTTCAAAGATTTTTTTTATATATTGAGTTTACATAATATTTTCTTGATATATGTGTGAAACTTGATGAAAATAATCTTGGCAATATGGGTGTAGTTTCTAAAATTTGATGATATAGACACAACGATGATATCGATTTTTGTGACCAGAGGTTGTTTTGGCGACCTCAGAGTAAATTTAAGCTAAAATTGTGACGTTGCATTCGAATTGCTCGATATTCGCGCAAACTCAACCGAATTGGTCGTGAAAGGTGTCATTCGATAGATTTCATCATTTCGTGACAACGGTGCAGTCAATTACGCGAATGAAGGTCATTTGAATGTCGTTGGGGCTTTTCGGTCTCGATATGCGTGCAATTATATTTAAAATTGATTTTCTTGATTGATCAATCATTAATTAAATCGATAAAATTTCTTCAATTAATTTTTGAATTCTAGATGTATCGACGCAGCTTATTTTTCAAATTGACAATATTTAGATCGATTTTGATCGCAATTAAGGCATCTTTATTCAAATTTAAGCAACATTGTATCCGATAATCGCCGATTTTAACTTATGCACTTAATTTTGTTTATAGAAGACACATATAGGTCAATAAGGCCTTATTTAGGACAATAATTAACCCAATTAATCATCTTCCATATATCTATTAATTTTGATTGAATTCACCTAATTATTAAAAATTGGTTATATTTAAATAAACATTATTCTTATGTATTTTTGTCATTATGTGCCTCAATTTTCAAGCTATTACATCGAAATTCATATGAACTTTGTTGAAATTAAGTCTATATGATATGATGTAGTTTCTAGGCAAAATGAACATTCGAGCAACGCGTAAGCGTTTTTTTCGCGAGACTCATTTGGCAACGTTGAAGTTGATCGTTAAATTGCTCATGCGTTGTTCCATTTTGAGGCTTGACACTCGCTCCACACTCGATCGAATCAACCGCGGAAAGTCTCGTTTGATAGATTTTGACATTTCAGCAATATCGGTGTAGTCCATTTCATGAAAGGAGTTCGTTTAGAAGACACTAAGGCCTCTTGACTCCAATGTGAGTGAAACTACTTCTGCGACTCATTTTTCATTATCGGACGATAACTTATTGATATGAAAGTCATTTTTAATCAATTTCAACATTTAAACACATTGATGCAGTTTGATTTGGGAACAAGAGACGTCTCAATCAGTTTTGATTACAATCGAGGTAGTTTGTGTCTAATATCCATCGATTTCATCATTTAAGTTCGATTCGACTTATGGATTATATTTATAGGCCAACAGTATGAAGACTAGAGAAAAACTTTGCAATAAAAGATTCTTCATTTTGTTATACCAATGCGACAGTTAATCTCATTTCCCCACTCAAGGTGTTATAGTACTCTTTAATTGGCTGGTTATTTATTGGAGAGAAAAAAATGTGAAGATAGAGAGTTTAGGTCTGATCTTATTAGTATCTTGAAAGTAAGTAGTACGGAGCCCAACATCTTCTTGGTGATGTCTTGAACTATGATAGTAAAGAAATGAACAATTTATGACTGTTAAGAAGCCAAGTAAGAATAACATAATTAGAAGCTTATCATTTTGAGCGCTAATGGTGCCATTGTTGTATGGAGGAGCAACATGTTGATAGAGTTTACAATGCAATCCTATAAAGAAAGTGAAATTCCTTTGACCACATGATATAGTTGGTTGCCATTAAATCATGGTACTTATGATGAAGGAAGATTTTGCCTTAGTAAGAGGAGAGACAGAAGCCATGATGTTGAGGAGAGATTTATATAGTCCAGGAGATATTTTAATGATGCTATAAAAAATCAAGTTTGAAGTAGGAGGTCTGGAGGTGCGATGCTTATGCAACTAGCTTGGAAAGCATTGAGCAGGTGCAGCTGGGAGTAGAACTCATGGGATGGCTTAAGCCACGTCGGGAAACACTTGGAAGTTTGTGATTGGGTTTGGGATGCATGCGCTTGCGAGTATGGGCCAACATGCGAGTGCTGGCAGGCTCGATTGCTAGCATGTGTGGATGCTTAGATGGATACAAATGGAGATGCAAATAATCATCCTTGGCTTTGGAGTGCGGGGATGAAGAGATGGACTTTTGCTTGGATGGGTGTTAGGGCATGAGCGATTACTTTCTTGGACAAGAGATGATGCTGGTTAAGAGGGGGTGGGCATGGAGAGGAGACTAGAGCTTAATCGTGTTTCTTTGATATCTTGTATGGGGAAGAGAATTGGATAATATTATTTAATGAATAATCATGCCTATTTATAGGCATACAAGATGAATGCAATAAGCGGAAAATAAATGACAGAATAACACAGTTAAGGAGACTGTATGTATAAATTTTTTTCAAAATATTTACTTAAATAATGCTTCCCAAATACTAGTGTCTAATAAGCTGACAACATGTCTTGCACAAATTTAGCTGTGCTTTTGTCTTCATGGAAGCTATATGAAATCCATATCATAGATGCTACTAAATAATCAATTAAGTCATCTAAAATGTATAGTGCGTATACATTAATAGTTGGATTCGTGGTTTTGATTCTCCGGTATTGACTTTTTTCTAAGGATCTGCTACTGCCGAACGCAGCATGGATACTTCAGCATGGGAAAAGGCTTTGAGACTCCTACAGTAAAAGAGACAGCACGCCTGCTGCTATCCACTCCATTGTGGTAAACATTTGGTTTAAGTTATTCATCCAATTCTTTTTTTCAACATTCAAATTTTTTTATCTTTGTTTTTATAATATTTTTTGCTCATATTGGTCAAGCTTATTGTGGTGAGTTTCTAAGAATAAGGCATTTTTTCTAGTTCAAAATGTTGCAAGTTATCTAAATCAACAAAGTTCCATTTTGTGCTATGGAAAATTGTGATTTCTCATGCTGGCATGTTATATATATATATATATATATATATATATATTTAAATTGAGTTACAAAGCTATTATTTGGTTTTTCATCGATCTAATTATTTTCTAGTTTTAGAAGTAATGCTCGACACAAAATATGTTAGAGAGATCATATATTGTAATCTCATCTCGTGCTAAATATGATCAATTTGGTCCATGGCTTTGATCTTTATATAAATTTGGAATTTATGATAGGGACTATAATATTTGTTCTTCTTGGCGACCTTGTGTTCATGCAAAACCTAATTGTGAAGTCATTCTTGCGTTAACATCCATGGAAAACCATCTCAAACAAAATCTCAATCATATTTGGGTATCTCCATTTAGGATGAATTGAAGATGATTCACTATAAGATATATTATCTTTATCAGGATTGTATGAATGTGTATTTCCCTTGCATTGGTCCCTTTAAAACTAAATGTTTTTTAGTTACCTGTTGCATTGGTCCTTGTTGGATTCAAAAATGTCCTTGAGTTATATTAAAACTTTACTAACAGATAATCGTAGAAGAGAATCAAGTACATGAGAGAAAGAAAAAAGTTTTAGAGGGAAAGTTTTGAGATTTTTTTCTTCAGTACAAGATAGATGAGAAAGATCCTAAAAATCTTGTGGCTATCCTGCAACCCCCTATTTATAAGCTTTGGTTGGTGCTTCAATGCTACAAGAATGGATACACATACATCTATATAAAAATAATAAAATTGCATCAAATGCTTGATAATGTGCAGCTTAAATGAATAAACTCGGCATTATAGAGTAAAGTTGGCTGACTCTTCTGCTGATTTTGAGTGAGTTCATACTGGGTTCGGCGAATAAGATGATGTCATATTATCTATCAGTTAATATAACTTAAATGGCTTGTGTGAAAATGAACACTTACTTTTTTTTTTTCCAATATGTAGATCTCTCAACTCTGTCTTTTTTTTGTTCTTAATCTTTCTTTGTATTGTCTCCATACAGGTGCGCACACCTTCTGGAATAGCCTGCACAAATAAATTTTCCACAAAGACAGTAGAACTTCCTGCTCAAGAAGGAGAAAGAGTGACAATTGTATTGGCTGCTCCAGCAAATATCTATCAGGAGATCGGTCCATTAAAATTGAGTGCTAAGCCTCCTGAACTTAGACCAGGGGAGCCTATGTCTCTCACAAACCACACTACCGGACAAGTGTCACAGCTACTAAGTGCTCCTCTGATAAAGGATAACTCTCTTCTATCTAACCCGTCAATTCTCCTTACTTCACTTGCTGTACTTGCTAGTGGAGATGCTGCTTCTGGTTTCATTGATATCAGTCTTCCCAGACTCGTTTCTGTAGTTGCTATTGCATCACTGGTAGTGGGAACTACAGTGAACCGTGTAATTCTTCCTCAGTTAAGTAAGGTAACCGAACTTGTTTTGTTATTTTGGCTCAGGAAAAGGCTTGTTTTTGAAACTTGATTCCCCTTATATTCCTCTCTTTCAACATGGCAAATATATACATGCATGAGATACAAACATTTTTTTTGAAGGACAATTCAGTAAGATACAATGTCAGATCATTGGATTTGTGTCTAAGCATATTCTTCTTTCCATAATTTTCAATTTACAGCCATGGATTCAACATTACTTGCTTAATGAAAGATTTCTTACTCAAACTGCTGGTGTGTTAGCTTTAGGGGCGAGGAAAATGGTGCCTCACGTATGGTGTAAAGGAACATATATTTCAGAACATCATGTTATCTGAACAGTCAAGGAGACTGAAAAAAAAAAGGATTAGGATTCTGCTGCAATTCTGAAATACTTAGATAAGCCTTTATTAGGTAAACGAAGCTGTTGATAAGTGATAATAATCTCTATGATTCTTGATGGTGTATACGATTTAAATCTCAAAGTAGTCTCCCGAATATTTCTGTGTTACCAATTTAGTCTTAGAGTATCACATTTCTCTAATGTAGTTTCTCGACTATATAAATTTGATTCAAATTGGCACCTTATATAGAAACTGTGACACAAAATTGATTCTAATTTAATCTCTAAAGACCATTTTAAATCAATTTTATATAGTTAAGGGACTAAAATGATGAAAAATGATATTTTGAGACTAAATTGGCCTCATATAAATAATCAAGGGATTGTTGTATACCATCAGGAAAAGGCAAGTTCAACTATTTAAAGAAACAAGTGTCATTGTGGCTTACACTTTGATTTTGATATTTTTCCAAGGTTCATTTTCCCTTAATCCATGCATGATGAAAGAACTGAAAGACGGATTGATGATCCATCCTTTTAAATCATGCAAAATTAAATGGACGCAACTGTGCATTACATGGAACGTCCAAGGAGGGCTTGTTGCATGCAACATTACTCCTGCAAAGCAAGAGAGGTTTCTTCGGTTCGAAGCTAAGACATATAGGTCACAAGGACACAGTCTCACCATTCCTCTAGACCTACACTCTATTCAAAACATGCTAAATGGTCTTCCAAAAAGCTTGCAGATTCCTCTAAAATTTCGATGTGTGCTTTTCAATTACATTCATTCGTTCATCAGATCCTACCAATAAACTTCAGCATCACTTTTGAAATTTATGTGCTATTTATGCTATCCTTTATTTCATGGTTTCAGCTTCCCCAGAGAATCGTGGATGTAGTTAATTTCAAACAGCAACTTCTATCTCAATATAACCTGCTACAGTCTAGGATCAAGGACCTTAGACAAGATGCAGAAAAAGAGGTTTGAAGATAGCGATTAATCTTCATAAACAAGAAGAAATATTCTATTCATTTATTTATTTTGGTTGTTGAGTAAAGCTGTAGCTTTTTTTGGCTAAACTTTACAGAGTGATCTCAACTGTTGTGCTTTCATTTTTGAAGGTTTGGATGCTGGCTCGCATGTGCCAGTTAGAGAACAAGATCATTGCAGTAGGAGAACCATCCTATCGGTAAATTTGAGTACAAGATCCATTAGTAATTTAATCGATGTGTTCATAATTCTGGACAATTTAACAATGAGGAAACTATCAAGATCAGACATATCATTAAATCTGTATGCTGTTAAGTCTTCCAGTGCTAAGACGTAGCATTTTGTAGTGTTCGACGAGCTAGAGTCAAAAGTTTGTGAGAGCTTGGAAAATCGATCTCAGCAAGGATTGAGTTAATTGATAGCTATGCTAAAGTAAGATTCCAATATGACTTATAAACTTTGGGTTTTTTTATAATTTCTGAACTGTATCTCTGCCCGCATTCCAGATATCTTCAATGATTGAAATTGAAGTTGAGATGGATTCTGATGTTCTTGCTGCTGAAGCCATTAGTAATGCGGTAAATAATGTCTGCAACTTAAAGTGTTGAACTTTATGCTGTTTGTTTATATATTCTGTCCATTAAATTCATAGAGAATTTGATATGTATATATTACTAATACAGGAAAGCATAGCAAAGCAACATAGATCATGGAGATTGAAAATCTCGAAGAGGCAAGATTTCAAATGCATGGATTAACTTCAAAGTGGTTCTTATTTTTCTTAACTAATTATTGATTTATGCTTCATTCATTGTTTGATCAGCTGGCGCATACAAGCTGAGGCTAATGATGAAGTAGAAAGGCTGCTTAATTCTCCACAACCATCGGCTGAACAATTGTAAATACGTAATCAAACCAAATTTAATTTTTATTTCATGCTGCGTAAATGTACTGAAGGTTGCTCATAAGAGTAATGGAGTTTGCTGGAATTACTAGTTTAAAATTGGAATACATACAAGTCATGGAGTCTAATTTATACTTTACAAAGAAAAATCTCATGTAGATTTACTTATAAATTAACCTATTTTGAGTTGTTTCATCAAGGATATTTTGAAAAATTTAATGTAATTTTGGTTGTAAAATTTTGCCCAAGGTAGTTTTAGGATTTAGGAGCCGTCTTGAGAGCATAAGGAGCTCTCAGTGTGCAATTAAGCGGAGAGAAAAGGCAGTAATCAGGTTGAACGAGATTGAATGCTTGTTGTTATCCAGTTCATGTTGATGATGGCATGAATGTTTCGAGTTCATTGGAAGAGAAAGAAAGGCTTAATGCATTTAGATATTGCTGAGCTCTGTTAATGCGCATCTTTCCTTCCTTCTTCCTTACAAGCAACCGTTTAATCTGTTCAAAACCTTACTGTCTCCTTCAGCCTCCAGGTTCGGTGGATAGCTCTAAAGTTCTTTTGTTGCATTGAGGATAACGGTAAGAAAAATGGATTCAGAATGCGAAGCCTGAGAGACAACATGACTTAGGGTTTTTCTGCTTCAAACACAAGATGTGGCGGTTGAAGAAGAGAAGGTTTCTTAGCTTCTTATGCTTCGTCCAATTTAAAGCTGAGTACTGTTTATTTTACAGAAGAAAATTTCACTGCTATTTAAGCTTCTGTATGTAAGTGGTGCTTGCCATATTTGTTCCATTGTAATGACAATTCAGATTTAAAACTCTTTGGTTTGTAAGTTATGGATCGTAGTGCTCATTCGTTTGCTTAGAAGCTCTCAAAGAGTAAGTTTGATAGCTCGATCTATAGTTGAAGTTATTGTAATCGGATGGAAGGCTAAGATTGAATCCAGTAGGCTATAATTTTTTTTTTTGTGGGAAATAATTCACTTTGAATATCCTCATAATTTTTTTTATTACGCTGAATCTCCATATTTTGAGATAAATGTAATATAAATTTGGGAATTTTACATACATAACATATAAATCTTATGTATTTATATATCAAATAACTAAAATTTAATATTTATAAATATATCATTTTTCATTTGTATGAAAGATACATTCACATTAAAAAAAATAGTAGCAGCGTTATTTATTCTATAATATTAAATTTTTAAGTATTAAATATTTAAATATAAGAATTATATATTATGTACGTAAATGCTTTTATAAATTTTGATTGAATTTTCATGTATTATATTCAACTCAAAAGTTGATTAAATTGTTTTGAGATTTAATTTGAATAAAATTTGACCAAGGTATACACTAATATTTTTGTAAGGTTATATCGGAATTTTATAGTTTTGAGTTAGCTAAATTGTTAATTAATCTTTAAGATATGTATAAGCGTGTGTAATCTTTTCCTCATCTCTGCCCTTCACTAAGGGTTTTGAGACAGATTTTTTTTTTTATATAGTCTTGGGATAATAGTTTTATTTAGGAGTTGTTTGGTTGTTTATATTTAGTGTGTAAAGTAAATTAAACATAAGGAATTTAATTTTTTAAGTGTTTGGTATGGTGTAAAGTAAAATTTTAACGTATTTATAGTATATTTGAAATGCATTAGAATGATCATTTTTTATATATTTGGAATTCTCTCGATTTGGGTGGATTATAAATACACAGACCAATGAAGTGTTTTTGATCTTCATCGCCGTCATGGTTTATCGTCGATTGTTGCCTATCCATCACCTGTCGCCCTCCGTCGTTGCGCCGATAATGGCCATTCATAGATTCGCATGATCGCCCTATCACCATCGTCAGGTGTATTTAGCCTTTGTCAGATGATTGCGTCATAATCTCAAAATATAATACATTACATTTATTTTAAAAAAAAAAAAAATCATGTGTATTTATAGTTTTAACTAAACAAGTTTAAGTAATCTAAATATATTATATTTATTTTATATTGTTTTTTTTTTACAATCAAATAGTCCCTTAATCATAATTTTCCTGTTATTTTGTTTTGAAACTTTTATTATGTTGTTCAACTAAATATGTTAGAGTGCATGCTTGAAATAAAATTGTTGTATAATTTTTTTTATAAGAAAACAATTTACAAAGCTATAATAGCTTTATAAAATTATTATAACTATTTTTACAGAAGTTTTATAATTATTTTACAACACCAGGTATAATTATCATCGTTGATCATTAGAAATTTTGGTCACGTAGATCCTTTTTGTTATTAGTATAGTTAATTGAGTATTATTTCTTCTAAATCTAATAATGATGGACGGATGATATATCTCTCATGCTGTCTGCCTCTATCTCTCCTATTCTTCTTCCTCTTCTTTTCTAATGAAGCTGAATTAGTGGCTCAATTTTACTGAAAATTGATCTATCATTTATCTAAAACCAAAATTTTAAATAAAAAATCGGCTCCACTAAATTAATAGAATATTTAAATTCGTCACAAAAATAATGTTTTTAAGGCCGGAAAGCAAGCTTGAAGATATACTTATAATAAAATCGAGAATATTTTATAAAAAAAAATAATGTTTTTAAGGCCGGAAAGCACGCTTGGTTTCCGGACTTTTTTTTTTTTCTGATAGGTCCTTTTTCTTTTCTTTTAAAATGAATTCCGAGATTAAAAATAAATAAATTCAAGAAATTTTGATATATTTACAGAAATTATTTTTATTCCTCTTTCTTGAAGACCCAAATTCTGAATTGAAGATATGGATCGCTTAAATCTCACAGCTAATATTGGCTGTCCCTCCGTTATGAATATTATGATAGCTCTTATTTGGTGCTTAGCACGTCAGGAACTTTGATATATATATATATATATATATATATATATATATATATAAATATAAAGAGAAAAGTCTATATTGTTTTAGCAAATTTTATGATATTACCAGAATGGATAATAAAATAAAAAAAATGTAGTTTTTTTTTTAATTTGTTAAATAAGTAAATATATAAAAATTGTGTGCTATATATGTAAATGCCCCAAATCCATTTGCTTGTTTGAATTGGTCCAATCCAGAAATTTCAATAGAGGACCACCGATTAGAACGGTGCATCTGCTCCCAATATATTTAAAAAAAAAAAATCCAATGAAAGCATCTAATTTAGATTCAACTGAATTTAGTTTGAAATAAATATAATGTAAGAAATAATTAATTATTATATGTTACATATATTTTAAAAGTAAAATTAATAAATATTTTTTTATTATTAAATTTGAATTATATTTCGACATGAAATTTTTTCTCTTAGAAAAAAAGTAGTATTTTTTAAGTATTTAATTCCTGCCAAAATAGCACAATATTTAATTGCTGCCAGACAATATCTATAGGCTATATCAAGCAATTTTCAATTCAATTATTCATAGTTTCCGTTGAATGATTAAGCAGACTTCAGAGAGACCCATTGCTAATGATTTCAATAAATTGTTAAAATAATGTTTAGCGGTGCATTTAAATAATTTAGCTTATATTAATTAATGAGTTGAAATTGCATAAAATTATTATGTAAAATATTGTTTGCTTATTATATTGAAAATGACTTCCTTTATTGATCAAATATTTAATTGTTAGCTCAGTTGGTGGGGCCTAACTGGATCAATTGAATCATCACCAGACGCCTATACCCAAGGTGGAAAAAGTAAGTGGGGGATTTATGATGATGAATGTAGATGGGATTAATGTAATATCTACCTATAAAATGAGTGAGGTGTTGGGTGGATATCTATTCCAAAATAAAAAAAAAAAAAAATGTGCACAAATGTATAGATGATTTAAGTTTAAAAAATAAATAAATATATTATATATATATATATCATCTCATATGATGTGACCTATGGGCCGCCCATAGATAGAACTGTCTAAGAATGGACAAATGAAGGCATGCGATGTGGAATCTGCGTATTATGCTTAATATTTTAGTATTTTGGATGAACTCTCCATAATATAAAAGGAGATAAGCTAATTGGAAAACATTTATCAGCTTGTTCATATAAATTTTGTTTATCTTTATTTATTTAAATGTTTAAATAAACTTATATTAAATTTATGAGGCATGATAAATAAACAAATTAATATTAATATATATATTTATTTATATTCATGAATATACTTTGTTAATATTAAGTGTGCTTACGATTAGTTATATACCATTAATATTAAGCATAAAATAATCGATAAACTAGATTAAAATAAATTGGATTTAAATTTACTTGACTTAAGTAATGCCATAATTGCTATATGCTTGTGATTAGGAGCTTAAGTTGAACTGATTAAGCTCAAACATAATCTCCTATCCATTTATTGACTCATTAATTCCTTTCGACTTTTAATTTAAAAATATATATATATACTAAAAAACCATTTGGGGTTTTTATTTTTATTTTTATTTTATATTATTTATATTTTGATTCGAAACAAAATATATTTAATGATAATAATTATTTTTAAAATATTTTAAATATTTTAAAATTTATTTTTAACTATTTATAAAAATGATACTTAAGTAATGTATTTATTTTCAAAAAAAAATACAGTAAATAAATATATATTTAAAAAATAATATAAAAAATAAAAAAAAGTTCAAAATAAAATTGATCCAAAATGGCCCTAAGAATAAAATCAATAATTTCTATTTTATGTTTTCTCTAACTTAAAATTTAAATTTAAAAGCAACAACTTTCATAAATTGAAACCAAAAATAAAAAAATAATTTTCGTTATAGATATGCAAAATGTGTACTCATTAAATCACATAAAATTTCTAAATAACATGTAATTATTTTATTGTAAGTTTTATTTTATTCTTTGATTTTTTGTTCATAGAATCATAGCAAGACATAGCGATTAAAATTTTAAACTATTTTAAGCATGAGGATGGTGCGCGTGGCTTCAAGGCGCCAAATCCAACTCTTTGAAAGCCGCCGAGTTGGACTCTGACGTGTTCTTTTGTCTAATAAACGTGCAAATTATTTGCATAGCCTTTTTTTTTTTTTTTAATGAGTATACGCTCAATATGATTAAGGATTTTATTATATACCATGTGCACAGGATTTATCACCACTGCGGTCACTCTTTTACCTTGGGTATAGGCTCCACTAGAGGATTCACTTCAGGAGATTAATCCACCAAAATAGAGACGGTGGGTATAGCCTCCTTTAGCCTTAAAAGGTCCAGCCATCCCATTTAATTGAAACACATTTTATACCAATCTCATATATATATTATAATTAAATAATTATATTTGTTAAAAAATATACTATACGTTTTTTGAAAATTAAAGATAAAGTTTTTTCTATTACATATTGATATTTATGTAAATTTATATTAATATTTATGAATAGTTAATTTGCACTTGTGACCAATTTTTATATTAGGAGCATTTGATATAATTGTTTTTAAAAGAAAATTTCTGTAAGAATATGCTGGCGAAAATTTCTTTAGGATGAGTATCAAAATACCTAGATTTACTTTATAAAATGTGCAATATATGATTAATCAATTAATTTTTATATTTAAATATATACAAAAATGATGAGTTTTATTATTCATTATTAAATTTTAGTATTTAGGATACTTTCACCCAATTTATTTTATTTATTATTTCTTTCAAATTAATGTTATATACTTGGGACCCACCAACGGTAGCTCTTCACATAATAGAGATAAAGGAATCCTAATCATACATAGCTGTTCAGTTTCTTGTCCCCAAATTATATTTTATTCTGGCACGTTGGGCTTGGTTTCATTTGTTTGGATGTGAAAAATAATTTATTTTATGAAATGTTTAATTCGTGTTGTCATTGTTAAAATTTTAAATTATAATTTTTTAAATACTATAAAAAAAATTTCATCTCTATTAAAGTTAATAGTTTAGTCATTAATATCTAGATAATGATATAGAACTCATTTATATTTTTTTCATAAATTTAATGTTAAAATAATCCCCATTAATTGACACATGAAAAATTAAAGGGGATTTAAATACATACCATACAATTCTTATGTGTTTACATATCTAACACATAAACTTCAATTTATATATATATATACCCTAATCTTCAATATCATTAGAGAATGAACCAAATACCGGCCAAGGCATGTTCTTGAGCTCGATATAACCTTTGGAGCTCGAGCTCGATTTGAGCTTGTGTGTTTGTGTTCAAGCTCGGTTCATTTAACCGAGTTGTTCAAACTTGATTTAAGCTTGGTTTGTGTTTGGTTCATTTAAAGTTAATCAATCTCTTATCGAGCGATTATTAAACGAGCTAATCAAGTGTCTTGTTATCAAGCCTTATCGAGTAGTAACTTAACGAGCCTTAACGAGCAGTAAGTAAATGAGCCTTAATGAGCACTAAGTAAACGAGCCTTAATGAGCAGTAAGTAAATGAGCCTTAACGAGCACTAAGTAAGCCATATCGACTTTAACTTTGTGTTCATGAACAAGTGAACAATAAAAAATGTGCATAAACAAGCATTTAGCAATCATGAATAGATAAATAATAAAAATTTGTAAAAGAATTGAAATATTTTTAAAAAACATCAAACAATGATAAATAAATAATAAAAATGTTTGAAAAAGGCTAAAAAGATGACATGTTACTTCTACAATCGAAGGAGGACTTGATGGCTGCTGTTTTTTTTTTTTTTAACTATAAAGAAAATTTTATTGCATTCAAGAAAAAGAATACAAAGTCCTTAAAGGGGACAACTCTCAAAACTTAATGCTCAAAGAGCTACAAGATAGCCTAAAGAAAAAAGTCCCCAAACTAAGTACAATAAAATAAAATAAAAGAACTAAAAATCTAATGGCAAAATAAAATAAAAGAGAGAAACTCCAGCCAATGCAGCCCTCCAAGAAATAAGAGACTATCGGTCGGCGTAATAAGTTATTGAATCAAATATAGCGGGAATGATTGAAAGAAGTCATTTCAGAGCGACTACAAGAACTCAAATATTAGTAATATAAAATTAGTAATATAAGCTTAAACTTAAAGAAAGAAAAGTTAGCATACAGCTATGTCTCAAACCAAACAGCCTGCAGCAAGGTCAACCACCTTAATGGATCTAGAAAGAAACAAAATCGAACAGCCAACAAAGACCCAAATGAAAGAAAGCAAATCCACCAACACTGAAAGCCGATCGAGGGATGCTGCGTCTCAAGAGCTAAACCTCACTGACCACATCTAAGCATAAGATGCAATTCTTCTTGATAATCATTCAATCAATTAAGAAATCAAACCATATTAAATAGAACAAAAAACAAAGAAATTTAAGGGCACAAACCAAGCAGTTATCATCACATTAATGGAAAACATATGTTGTTGTGCCTTGATGATAGCCAACAAGGCACTCTTATGATTCATGCTTTCTTCCTTATTGGCAGATAGGAATCTAAATGAAAAATCAAGCAGATTCTGAAAAAAATTAAGCTTCTTTCGTACACTTCAATTAATAGTCATCAGCACAATTTCTTCAACCTTGCTTTTAAACTGAAAATATCTTACCTAAACAATGTTGCCTTGAGCAGGCACCAATAAGTTTAATATTGTGCATTTAAAAGTCGACAACAATTCATACTATATATAAAATAAGAGGAAAACAACAAATAATTTCAAAATAAGATATTTTACTGGAAAGAACAAAGTAGGAGGAAATGTGAAATATAGGTCACAGAAAGAACACCAGCAGGTTCCCAGAACAATCGAAAAGCAAGAAGAAAATCACACAATAGCGTTAGCCACCCCTAAACAACCCAAGAAGCCAATACAACCAACCAAACTAGCCAACATATCGAGCCAACCACCATAGCAGTAGAAGACCCAAGTCAGTGTAAATACCAACAACAGTCATCAAGCCAAAATCACTCAAGACAGCCAGGGAAAGGATGAAAGAAAATAGCAACCACCAAACCCAACCAAGGATAAAGAAAATCCAACCTGTAAGTAGAAGCGCCCAAAGACAAAAGTGGTATAAAGCCCAGTAAGACAGACTACAAATCAACCAACATGAACAACAACAATAAAGGCACCCAACCAAGCCACCAGCACCTGAGGCCAACTAACATCCACAAAATAGCCTTCAACCAGCCAATCCAGAACAATACTCAAACCCGAAGCCACTGTAGCCAAAAGAAGAAGGCCAATCCAGGAGGGGGTCAAAACCATAACCAAAAGAAATAAAAAAAAAAACAGCAAAACCAACCACCAAGCCCCAACAACAAATTACACATAAATTCTAAACTAAAACACAGATAAAGATCAACAAATAAGAATGATATGTAATTTGTGTCACAAAAAATGTCAATATTGACTCAGGCTCATATTAAAATTAACCATCACATAGTAGCTGCCATCAACTCTGAAAGAAAGGGTAACAAATATTACATTGAAGATCTAAATTCTATAAATTACTTACCATCACAAACACATAGTAATGAGACTTCAACTTAATGGCTACCAACAATACTTAGAAGGGCTACTACAATTAATCTTTACATAATAGCTACCATCAACTCTAAAAGAAAGGGCAACAAACATTACATTGAAGATCCAAATTCTATAAATTAAGTACCTCACAAATGAATTTTAATAGGACCTCAACATAAAGGCTACCAACAATACTTAAAGAGAAGGGAAATTACTAATATAGTTGTTGCGTGCTAGAAAACCAGTTGCGGTAAAGTAAAAGCATTCGCCTTAGGTTCGTTGTGAAATCCAGCACACACAGGTATTTAAATAGTGAACAATAAAACTCCAGAATTTTTATAT
Organism: Cymbidium sinense; assembly: GCA_021442155.1. Lineage (NCBI taxonomy): Eukaryota > Viridiplantae > Streptophyta > Magnoliopsida > Asparagales > Orchidaceae > Cymbidium > Cymbidium sinense. Next base: position 31,265,751 of record CM038226.1, on the reverse strand, counting down.
GGAAAACCTCGAAAAGAGGGAAAACACCACGGGGCCTAGCCCAGTAAAAAGCTTCCACTATATATTTGTTTTGGAGTACAAGATCTTCCAGATATCAAGATTACAGAATTGTATATGAGAAAGGAACAACATCTATGTGACAACGACGTTGTCAGCTGCTGTAGTAGAGATGATGGTGAACCCATGTAGCATTACCTGAGAAATGCGCAATTCGGAAATGCGGAGAACAATCACTAACAGAACGCAGGAACAATCACCGGGTGAAGTCATCATGATGAAGATGAGAGATTGACGACGGCAAGGATCAACGCGCGGCGTGGTTGACGAGCCGAAAGTGGTGGCTTGTGCTTGGAGGAACTTTAGACTCTCTCCTCTTGCTTGGCCTCCCATATGAGGAATGAGGTTATTTATAGATTGGAGGAGGGCGCTCAGAATACACATGCAAAACCAACCACCTCCAATCGGACGCTCATGATGATTCCCTCGATCATATGATGTATTTTGTCTATTTGAATGCTCAAAGTGAATTGTAAGATGTTTGGCTTGTTGAACCGCCATCGAGACGCTCGATTTGACTACAAACACTCTATATTTAAGAGCTTTTTAGGAATTTAACTGATATCTCAAAGTTTCCAATGATATTTTAAGTGTTTGATCTCACCGGCCAATTTCTGACATTTTGCTTTTGGCATCAAGATTCGTTTCAGTGAGGAATTTTGAAAATATATTATTTTCCCCATAGATGATATTATCTCAATCATCAAAAAATATATGCGGCAAGTACTTCAAAATAATAAATTCTCAACTAAATCAGTCCATTAACCACATATTTGAGAAAGATCTTCATCAAGACAAGATTATGACTATGGAAGGGTGACACACGCCACAACAAATATGTGTAGTAATGTGCGGCAAATTTCGAGGTTACTGACCCGTTGAACATTTATGGGCACAAGGTTTTAGTTGGATTAGGAATCCGGCGCAAGAAATCGGTAATGCTGGTTTTATAAGTTGAAGAAAGGTGTTGGGCCTGCTGGGTCAAAATAGAGTGAACGGTCGTGAAAAGGCCGGATGGCCGCGCTTTTGTGACAGGGTCGAATGGGTTGAGGCACCGTGAAAGTGTCGAATGAACGCCCGTCGCGGTCGGCGCGGCTGCCAGCGTTGAAGCTGGCACGGGTTCGGCGGAGGCACGGGTCGAACTCGGTTGGTCGCTGTTCAAAATGCGGGTCGGAATGTCGCGGCGGAGGCCGGCTGGTCGCCCGAACGGACGGCAGTGGTCGCTGAAGTGACGCTGGTCGGCGACGATCGAGAGACCACGGTGAGCCAAGGGCGTGGCTCCTGACATCCGCTTTTGGCCCGTTTGTTGTTCGCTTTGAGCGGTTTTGAACGATTTGGGTGGTTTTGACGATTTTGATGCTTTTACCCTTTGCCTAAAAGGTCTATAAAGCCCCCAGAGCTTGGAGAAGGTACCTTCTTCTTCTTGAGAGAGAAGGTCGTCGAGATCAAGACCCGTAGTTCATACAACAAGGCTCCAGTTTTTCCTCAAAAGAGGTGTTAACTAACCTCGTCGGACCGACGGAGAGGCGATCAAGACCCATAGTTCATACGGCAAGGCTCTAGTTTTCCCTCGAAAGAGGTGAACTAACCTCGTCGGACAATGGACGAGGTTATCAAGACCGTAGTTCATATACCCAAGGCTCCAATTTTCCTCGAAAGAGGTGTTAACCCACCTAATCAAGGTCGGAGGCATCAAGACCCGTGAGTTCATACAAGAAGGCTCCATTTTCCCTTGAAAGAGGTGTTAATCACCTCGCCGGACCGACCGTTGAGGTGCGACCGTAGTTCACGGCAAGGCTCCGCTTTTCCTCGAAAGAGGTTAACCAACCGGACCGACCGGATCGAGGCGATCAAGACCCATAGTTCATTGCGAGAGGCTCAGGATCGGTGACTCCGCATCTCCACGAGGGCAACCGAATGATAATAGTGATGCGCCGAGTTTGCCGAATGACCGGCATTAGTGACGACGCTAAGATTGCCGTGATGGTCGGATAGACCGCGACGCAAGTCGGCTGGTGACCGCTGATAATAGCACGGGGTTGTATGAAGCTGCCGACGCGGCGACCTTGAATCTGATGAAACAATGGTGATGACCGAAGATTCCATGATGGTACGCATGACCGGCGAATTGGGGCGGTGACCGCGACAATCGGTGGCGGTGATCCACAGCGGTTGGAACGGGGTGGCTCGGCAGCAAGAATCGGCGACGCGGCGAATCGGCTCTGAATTGGCGGGATGATTGTGATGATGGTGTGACCGCCACTGGTCATGGCCGATGGGGTGGTCGCGCAACCGAGACAAGAGTCGACGGTGATGACGCCGGTAATGGCGGGATGACCGACGGCGAGAATTTTGACTATCCAGGTTGTTTGTCGTATTACCCATGACGTTAACCTGTATGGAAGAGGTCGTGGAAAGTCCTCCAAAGACCTTTGACCTATCCTGGTTGTTTCGAGGTTTGCTTAATAATGTTAACTGTATGGAAGAGGTTGAATCAATCTGAGGATTTTGACCCATCCAGGTTATTTGTCGAGTGTTACCATGACGTTAACCTGTGTGGAAGAGGTTGAATTGAATCCCCTGAGGATTTTTGACCCATCCAAGGTTATTTGTTAGAGTGTTACTCGATGACGTTACCCTGGGTGGAAGAGGTTGAATTGAATCCGCTGAGGATTTTGACCCATCCGAGGTTGTTTGTCGAGTGTTATGACGTTAACTGTATGGAAGAGGTCAATCAATCCGAGATTTTGACCCATCCGGGTTGTTGTCGAGTGTTATCGATGACGCAACTCGTGGAAGAGGTTGAATTGAATCAGAGATTTTGACCCATCCGAGGTTGTTTGTCGAAATATTACCCATGACGTTAACTTTATGGAAGAAATTTAACTGGAATTTTGACCCATCCGTTTGTCGAGTGTTATCGATGACGTTAACCTGTATGGAAGAGGTTGAATTGAATCTGAGAATTTTGACCCATCGGTTGTTTGTCAGTGTTACATGATATTAACCTATGGAAGAGGTTAATTGAATCCGCTGAGAATTTGTGACCCATCCAAGGTTGTTTGTTAATAAAGTTTACCATCAAGTTAATAATACATCAAACTAGTTCAAAATCATTAAAGTTTCATCTTCAAAGTTCTAAAAATCTTTTTCATAATATTTCAAGGTAAAAGAACTTCTTTCATCTCCTCTTTGCCCTATACAACATAACATATTTAAATATTAATGTCAAAATAGTTAAATTTATAATTCAGAGTAAAGTAAAATAAGCCACTAACCTTTGTCTTTCTTTTAATTCCATAAAAACTTCGATACCAATCACTTTCGCATAATAAATATTGAACTGTTTACATCCCTAAAGCAGCACGATATTGATCAATGACTCTATCACCAGCACTAAAAGTTGATTATGAGGCACCTGTTGTTATTGGAATAGAAAGCACATCGGAGGTCATCCTTGATAAAATACGGTATTTCTCACTATTTTCCTTCCACCAACTTAAGCAATAAAAAGTATTTGAGTTCTCACTCTCAATGACAACCCCATTATCCAAATAAACCTCAAGCTCAGATTTAACAGTTTGGTTAGTGTAATCTGTTCTGATGTAAGTTTCATACTTTCTCTTTCCATATACTGGTCTCCCTTTAAAAGTAGAAGCACTTCCCGTAACACAAGTTGATTCACCTTCTAGAGCAACCTTGTCCGCGTTGTTAGCTCTATAATCATCAACATACTCATTATAAAGCATATATAAATTTTGGCGTACCTCATCAATATGCATCTGTGCAATTTCTTCAGAGTATATAGAGTTGAATGCAAAATTTATCATCTTCATTTTATTTCGGGGGTCTAAAATAGCACCTACTGATATTAGAAGATTACAACTTCCTCAATACTTATCAAAATTTTCTTTCATTTGGATTGTCATTGCCCTAACATGTGGGTTCTACTAAGAGAATTATCATCCAACATCTCCTTCATCCCCCATAATTCTGACAAAAATAAGTTGGAGGTGGGATATTCGGAACCTACCATAATTATAAAATTAAATTTATTTAATTGAATATAAAGCAAATGAATTACAATAGTAATTACAAAATATGCAAACTTTAGAATTAAACCTGATATCAATTCTGTGGCTTGATTAAACACCTCAAGAAAAGAACAAATATCTTCTAATTTCGCCCAATCTTCTTGACTTGGACATAAAGTGTAGCTTGGATCTCTATCATGAAACCTTGGAAATACCTCCTTGAACTCTAGTGCAGAATATAGCATTGCGTAAGTAACATTCCATCTAGTGACACAATCTAGAATCAATTTTTCTTTGGCAAATGCAACTATTGAGCTATCTAACATCACTAATCGATGCTACTAAGCGGTGACATATTTCAATCGCCTCTAACCAAATCAATTGTACTTTTAATTTCAGAAATCCCATCTTGAACTAACAAATTCAAGATATGTGCACAACAACGCACATGAAAAATTCTTCCACCAAGAGGAAGTTTCTTATGGAACTCTAAACTTGCTTTCAACATATTAACTGTCAATGTATTGTACGCTGCATTATCCACTATTATTGTTGCAACTTTATTTTCAATGCCTCAATCCTTTAAGCACTTATATAACATGTCATGTACATTTGCTGCTCTATGAGGCGGGGGCACATCAACAAAGTTAAGCACTCTTTTTTGCAAATTCCAATAAGCATCTACAAAATGAAATGTCAAGACCATATAATGTATATCTCGACCAGATTTCCATAGATCAATTGTGACACTAACTCTACTGACGATATTTAATAAGTGTTTCAATCTTTTTTTTTCCCAATTTCATAGCTCGCTACACAATCATTTTTCACTGTACTCCGTGATATTCTTTCATAATGTGGACAAGCAGCTTTCATGACAATGTTGAACATCTCATATTCTACAAATTTAAATGGCAACTCATGTACCATTATCATATGAGAAATTAATTCTCTTATCCTAGCATGATTGTACCTCCAATTAGTAACACTATAAGCATTTACAGACTCAATGGTACTTACAATCATAGGTGGTTGAATTGAAATATTAAGTTGCCCTTCAGGCTGCACCATCCTCCTACCACAATGAAGTAAATATCGCTTATATTGTGTAGTAGCACCACCTTTGCTTTTTGTAAGCTTATGCTTACAATGATTACATTGTACCCTCTCAATTCCATCATTGAGTTTGATCAAAGTAAACCATACTGATGATATTTTTCTTCTTACTTTCTTAGCAAAAGGATCAACTTTCTCTATTTGACTATCATCAATTGCAACAATTATGTTCCTCATAGGCATCTCAACTACTGTTGGGCTCGATGAGGACCCTACACTAAACTCTCTCATTGGCACTTGTATAAGACTAACAATAGGTCCTATGGGACTGACATCTTCCTTTGATTGACTACAAGACATACCTTCAATATAAAAAATAATAAAAGATGAGCACGTAGAAAAAGACATAATAGTCAAAAAAATATTAATTTCATAGGGCTTTATTTCAAAATGATACCTCAGTTGAGATTTCAAAAAAATATGTAATTTGCAAGTCTCACAAATCCAACAATCTCTATAATATGCTCAGAGTCACACGCTCAAAGGGAAGCGAAAGAAGTTGTAAAGCTAGTAAGACTGTAATGTATTCCAAAATACCATTAACGACAATCAACAATTCATAAAAAATCTTCATACTCAAAAGTATTTTTTAATCCAAGAGTAAAACAAAATTAGAATTTTCATGAAATGGGAAACAATCTTACAATCTGCATTTCAGAAATGAAAAACAGTCAATGTGTAACTAAATGATAATACATCATGTTACCAATGCATAGGAATTAAGAACCCATCAATTGTGATTGATAATTAACCATTGATGATTAGATGAATGCAATTTTTTATGAGTCTATTTGACTTTTCACAAAAGAAATATATGAACATAAGTACATAACTCCTTGCAACCCTATATACCCACACCCTTCACACCTCCCAATATTTCTTCTTATATCAATACCATTAGGTACTAAAGATAGCCAACATTTCGGAATTTGTATTTCAGCACATAATCATAGGACCTTAAACCTTAAAACTCATTTGACAATTGAATCAACACTCCCTCCCCCTTTTATAACATATCATTCTTTTGTCCACACCTAAACTATCAAGAAAGAATAGTGAGTATATGAAAAAATAAACCCATAATAAATTTCATTCAGCTACATTTTTCAACATCTCAAAAAAAAAAAAAAACAGCAAGAGCCAAGATATAAAAGGATGATTTCCGGCCCAAGATATAAATTACAACTGCAAGAGCCAAGATATAAATTACATTCCACAGAATGATTTCTGGCCGAACATGCTTACACACTTGCAAACAACCGAAAAATTGAAGTTGACAGCAAGAGCCGAGAAGAATAGACTTGATTTTACCTCAAGATAATTGAATCAGAATTCAGAAAAAAGAGATAAACTCAAAGTCTCAAACATAAACTTGTCATTGCCGAACAACACTGCTCCGAGGCTCCGAGCCTCCGCGATTTGTCAAAACATTCGGAATTTACTTAGGGCATAACAATAAACAATGACATAATGGAAATAAATCAATCAAACTTCTCTACAAAGATTTTCCTCTCATTACTAAGAGTCCACGATAGTAAATGACACGACCATGATTCCCTCAATCAAATATTTCAGAGTTCGTTTCCTCTCATTCGCCAAACTCGTAAACCAAAAATATAAATCACCTACCTTGGCCATAATATATAGCATAGTCGAACTCTATGAAGAATCCAAGATCTTCCTCTTCCGCGGCTCTAGGGTTTTCTTTGCGGGGAAGAACCGAAGAAGTATGAGGCGACGGAAAGAGAGAGGAAAGCGAACTCTTACACCTTATCTCCCTATCGGGTGACACGAGAATAAGTGAATAAGAGCCTCAGCCGCTTAGGGTTACACACTTACACCGTCCATCAATAAACGGATGGCTGATGCCCTACTGAGCAGTGAGCTCCTTCACTCAGCTGCAATCAGACTCAATCACTCAAGGCTCGTGAGTAGTAGCTACGGAAGTAACGGAATGGTCCGAACAAACTCCAAGTCCGGACTGCTTGAGCACAAAGGGCAAAATATTAAAATTTTAATACAAAAATTTACAATTGAAAATTAAGTAATTTTTATTATATAATATTAAAATTAAAATTCATATAAATATAAATATATTTTAATTTAATTAATGTTTACATTTTTTTCATAAATATTAAATATTTTTCCTAAAACTACTCAACGAGCTTGTTCGCAAGTATATTTATGAACATTAAGCGTGATACTGTTCACGATCATAATCGAGCGTTATCGAGCTTCTTAACGAGCTTGTTCATGAACATAAAATGACACTGTTCATGATCATAATCGAATCGAGCTATGAGTTGTTCAAGCTTGTTCATTTACCGATTAGAGTATTTAGAAAAGTCTTCAAGCTTATTTGATTAATTAATCAAACGATCATGAACGATCGCTTTATCGAAAGTAGAGCTTCGAAAATTTGTCTAACGCTCGCTTTTGTGCCTTAAATATCACATCAAAATATAACTTTATTCACATTTTAAAAACAATAAGAATTGTGGTATGTATGTAAATCCTCCAAAATTAAAATATAACCTCAGAATTAAAGTAAAAAAAATTAACATTAAATTTTTTATAAAATATGTAAAGTGTCTTACAATTCATGGTTGGGAGAAAGGATTTAGTTGTTTACTGAATATGTTATTACATAATTTATCAAATATATTAAAAGTGAAATATATTACTGTCATATGTTTGATATTTTTGCATAAAATAATTAAATTATCATCAACATCAAATCATAATAAATCTTCAGTAAATTTTAGGCGTTAATGGTCAGAATATAAATAAAATAAAATTGAATGATTTTTAGAATATTTTACCTTAATATTTCTTAGGCAAAATGACCGTTTTGATATTTTTGGCCTACTTTTAATTGATAGTTAAAGCAATACTATTATTATTTGCTTGAATAACAGTTTTGATCAAAATTTATTAATTTCTCATTTTAAATTTTTTAAATTTATATCAATAAATGCTTAGGGATAAGTTTAAAAATTTTATTCTAATAATAAAATATTTTATTCTAATTATTAATAGATCATACGCTTATTCAGCATATTATCTAAATAATTAGTATTGTTGGGTTCTAAATGGCGTGAGATATATATACACTGCCAAAGACAATATGTATGTACAAAAATATCTTAATGATATGACACTAAAAATTTCACTAACAAGACGAATCTTGATGTCAAAAAAACAACGCGATGATTCAAGACTAACCAGCCAACCAAACGCTAATTATCAATCGACTTAAACATGGAGGGTTTATAGTGAATCGACGAGCCTTGACATCTAACAAGCCCAAAATCTCATAATTAATTTCGAGCATTCAAATACACAAAATACATCAAATGATCAAATGAATCATTTTGAGTGTCATGGAGTGAAGTGCGTGTTTTGCATGTATTTACGTAAACACCACTCTCCAATCTATAAATAGCCTCATTTTCTTATATGAAGGGAGGAAGAGAGGAGAGAGCTCTAAAGCTTGAAAATCCTCCGGGCATAATCGTACCACTAACTGTCGACCCCGTTGTTACCAACCACGCCGCCGGCCACTACATCATTGATCCGCGCCGTCATCTCGTCGCCGCTCTCACCAATTCTACCGCCACTATCATCGCCGGTCATCAACAACATCCGCGGTCATCGCTGACCACCGACGCCACCACTACCATCATTGATCATCGCCATCTTTCATCCACCATCCCGAGCGACCTTCATCGCCAATCATGAACTTGTTCACCATTATTATATGGCTGTTGTTGCCTGATTTTGGGATTCCCATTGTCAGCCCTTCTCATGTACAATTTTGTAATCCCGTTATCGAGAAATTTTGTACTCTGAAACAAATACATAGGAAGATTCTTATTGGACTAGCCCTATGGTTTTCCCTCTTTTTGAGTTTTTCCACGTAAAAGATTCCGAGTTTTCTTGTTCACTCTTTAAATACATGTGTGTGTGCTGGATTTCACAAACAAGGCTAAGGCGTAAACTTTCACTCTACCGCAACTGGTTTTCTAGCACGCAACAGTTTGGCGCCGTATGTGAGAAGTGATTTCCATTATTTCATCTTGTATGGCGACCAAGTTTCCCAACAATATCAAAACCACCATCGAGGTGGAGCATTTCAAGCTTTTAAGGAGCACAAGCGAAGAATGAAGATTCATCAAACTTCGTTCCTTCATATTTTGTCGAAAACTAGGGGCAACTCTTAATCTCAAAAGATTATCCAAATCAATATTCTAGATATCTAATTGATTATCAGTTAGAGAAGCAAGTCAGCAATACCAATATAAAAGACTAAGGTTAAGGAGCAACTTTGGCTAAAACCACAAACAGATGTTTTGATTCGACCTCTTCTATACAAGTTAACGTCATCAAGTAATACTTTGACAAACAACCTCGGATGGGTCAAAAATTTTCAGCAGATTCAATTCGATCTCTTCCATACAGGTTAACGTCATTGAGCAAAGACTCGCAAACAACCTAGATAGATCAAAACTGCGACCTACTCCATGGAGTTAACGTTATCGGCAAAGACTACAAACAACCTCGATAGGTAAAATCCTCGTGATTCAATTCGACCTCTTCCATACAACGCATCGTAACACTCTGACAAACAACCTCGGATAGGTCAAAAATTTTTAGTGGATTCAATTCGACTTCTTCCATACATGTTAACGTCATCGGGTAACACCCTAATAAACAACCTCGGATAGGTCAAAAATCCTCAACGGATTTCAACCTCTTCCATACATGTTAATGTCATCAAAGACTCGACAAACAACCGGATAGATCGAAACTTCGCATCATACTCCATGCGCATCGAGCAAAGACTCGACAAATAACCTCGGATAGGTAAAATCCTCATTGAAATTGACCTCTTCCATATGGTAACGCTTAGTAACGATAAACAACCTCGATAAAGTCAAAAATCATTAGCGGATTCAATTCAACCTCTTCCACACAGGTTAACGTCATCGAATAACACTCTGACAAACAACCTCGAATAGGTCAAAATCTCAATGGATTCAATTTAACCTCTTCCATATAGCATCGCCATCAAGTCACACCTGACAAACAACCTGGATAGGTCAAAATCCTCGCCGATTTAATTCAACATCTTCCACAGATTAATGCATAACACTTTAACAAACAACCGGATAGGTCAAAATCTCAAATTCAATTCGACCTCTTCCATACAGTTAACGCCATCAAGTCACATTTCGACAAACAACCGGATAGGTCAAAATCATCATTATCGCCGGTCATCGCTACCATCTCCGACGGTCACTCCATCGTTGCGTCCCGCTGCCGACCATCTCCGACCATCTTCGCCGAACCACCATTGTCGCCGGTGTCCCCACGACTACACGCGAATGCCACCGTTATTATGCCATTTTCCATGCCGGCCACTCGTTGCCAACCACTGTTGCGCCATCGGCCGGTTATCATATTGGTCCACTTCATGGCTATATTACCTTAAGCCATCGACCATCGCCATCTCGCATTACCACCATCGACCGGTATCCCAATACCGACAGGCTGCCACCGTCTATAGTTTAATTGCTACTACACTAATTGCTGGCTAACCACCATCATGGCCGCTGGACATTTCATGGTCACCACCATCATCGCTGCCATCTTCATGGTCATCCGCTGACTATTATTGTTGCCGCCGCCGCCATCATTGTTGCCGTATGCCATCATCACCTAAACGATCGGTCGAGAGGCGACACCTCTTCGAGGGAGAACGGAGCTCATCAGTATGAACTACGGGCCTTGATCGCCTCCAAACCGTGTCGGTCTGACAAGGGCTTGACGCTCTTCGAGGGAGAACCGGAGCTCACCATGAACTACGCCTTGATCGCCTCAAACTGGTTGGTTCGATGAGGCGGTTCTTCTTCGAGGAGAAGAGCCTCGCCGTATGAACTACAGGCCTTGATCGCCTCCAAACTCGGTCGGTCCAATAAGGGCAGTTGGCACCTCTTTTGAGGGATAACCGGAGCCTCACCGTATGAACTACGGGCCTTGATCGCCGCCAAACCCGGTCGGTTCGACAAGGGCAGTTAATGCCTCTTTCGAGGGAGAACCAGAGCCTCGTCGTATGAAATACAGGCCTTGATCGCCTCCAAACCCGGTCGGTCCGACAAGGGCAGTTGACGCCTCTTTCGAGGGAGAACTGGAGCATCATCGTATGAACTATAGATCTTGATGGCCTCCAAACCCGGTCGGTCTGACAATGGCACTTGACGCCTCTTTCGAGGGAAAATCGGAGTCTCGAAATGAACTGCAGGCCTTGATGGCCTCCGGACGACGTCCTCTTAAGAAGAAGAGGGACACTCAAGTATATGAAGAGTGTGGCTTCTCCCTTGGCCCTAAGAGGGTTTATATAGACCCCTATAGGAGCAAAAAGGTCAAAACTATCAAAACCACAAAAACGCTCAAACCGTCAAACGCGGAACAGTAAAAATGGGCAAAATGGACAAAAAAACTCGGTGGCTGCCAGCTCAGGTCTGCGGTGTGTTGTCATGGCCCATGCCGTCGTCGTCACACCCACCCATTCTTGTTTGCTCCGACGATCTCGGCCAAGAACAAGAACCACGCGACTCGCCACCAGCTCGCATAGAACACAAGTGGGCTGACCATTCACGAGCCTCCATTCTCGTCATTCCGCGATCGAACCCCCCCGCCGCATAAGGACGCAGCGCGGCCGTTTCCACGGGCCCGAACACCAGAATCGCTTGGAATGGGTCCATAACTCAAATCTTGCGCCCAGATGTCATATCGCCCCGCCACGCTTCGCTGATCATAATCTTGTGCTCCCATGAAGATCTTATCTCAAAATGTATGGTTGATGGACTGCAAATTTCATTAAAGAATCGCTATTTTCAAATATTCGATATATATTTTTGGATTTTTGAGGTAATAACATCCAAAAATAGGGGAATATGACCAAAAAATTCCACTAGTCGAAGCACGAATCTTGATGTTGAAAGCAATGTGATTCTGAATCAAGACTAACCAAGATCAAACACTTATTATCAATCAACTCTTAAACATTGAGTCAAATCGAAGCGTCTTGATGAGGATCAAGCAAGCTCATAATTCGGTTTCATTTAAGCTATCAAATACACAAAATACATCAAATGATCAAAGGAATCATTTTACAAACACTATTCCTCCAATCTATAAATACCACTCATTTCATATGAAGGCAAGAGAGAGAGAGAGAGCTCTAAAGCTTGAAAATCCTCCGTATAATCGCGTTACACTGACGGCCGCCACCACTCGTTGTTACCAACCACTGCGCCGGTCGCCGCCATCGCATCGCTGATCATTTGTCGTAATCTCCGTCCGTTGGTTGTCACACCGACCGGCGCCCTCATCCGGCCATCGTCCCAATCGCCGCCGGTCATCATCGACCACCGACGCTCACCGTTGTCTACTACGCCATCCGCCGATTCGCCGCATCTTCGCCACCATCCCGACGACCTTCATCGTCGGCCGACCACGCTTGTCACCATTACTATATGATTGTAGTTCGATTTTAGGATTCCATTTTTCCTTTCTGTAATTTTGTAATCCGTTATCGGAAATTTTGTACTGAAACAAATACATAGTGGAAGATCTTTGCTTTCGCTTTTTTTTTGAAAAAATTCAGTTTTATTCACTTTTTAAATATATGTGTGTGTGCTGGATTTCACAAAAAAGGCTAAAGCATAAACTTTCATTCTACTGCAATTGATTTTCTAACACGCAACACTTATAATTTAGTTTTTTATAAATTAAAAATATCAATATAATTTTTCAATCATTGACCCAAAATAAATGTGGGCTTGCATTTCCTCAAAATATGAAAATCTATTAAAACTCAATTTATATTTTAATCAAATTAAATTAATCTAAATTCGAAAGATGCCAAACCTAACTTTCATGATTGATCTGCCAGATGTAGGTAGAATTCAAATTGATTTTTTTTTATTTTTTTTTGGTTGCTGGTTTAATTAATTATTATTTTTGTTTGATTCCATTATGAAATATATATAAAAAAAATAAGTTTTTTTTATTGATTTATTCCATGGAATCGATATCACGAAGTATATATATATATATATATATATATATATATATATATATATATATATATATATATATATATGATAATAAATATTTCGGCGTTATTTTTAAGGGTATGATCGATGGCCTTTAAGCAAATTTAATGTTTCTTTGGCTTAATATGTTAAGATATTATAATTTTTTTTGTATCATCATAATTTATATTTTAATACTAATAAGCTATGAAGTTAACTCTAATTATCCTTAATTATTTAATTTTATGGAGTTAATTAATCCTGAAGTTTAGCCATGGACTGAACTTCAATGATTCATGCTCTAACCAAATTAATTTTACTTAATATCCCATTAATTTCAAAGTAATTACAGAATTTTAAAATTCAGTATGATCGATTTATGCGGATAAATAGGAAATTATTGAACCAACTTAAACTTTCAAGATTCTATTCTATTCAATATATATAATTGATATGACACCAAAAAATTCTACTATTCAAAGCGAATCTTGATGTCAAAAAGTAATCCGATTCTTAAGACCAACCTGCATCAAGACGTAAGAAAATTTTGTGATATCAGTCGGCTCCTAAATATGAAGTGTTTATAGTCAAATCGAGCATCTTGACGAGCCAAATTTAAGAAGCTTAAGATCTCCAAATTTTGACTTCATTTGACCATTCAAATACTTAAAATATATCAAATGATCGAAGGAATCATTTCAAGCCGTCTGATAGAGTGGTTTTGATTTTATATGTATTTACAAAAACGTCACTTATCTAATCTATAAATAACTCCTCATTCTTCATAGGGGAAAGAAAGAGAGAGCTGGCGCGAATATCTAAGATAATCGCTTACTTGATGTGCCGACCACCGCCATCGCCTCCAACCACGGCGGCCATCGCCAGAAGTTACCACCTTCGTTGCTGCCAACCATGCGCCGCCATCATTCAACCACGTTTGACCACGTCGGCGGTCATCGCATCGACCATCGGTCGCGCCGGCCACCACCATCGATCATCGCTATCAACCATCATCACTGTTATCACTGACGTTGTTGATGGCGCGCCGACCATCGGCCGTCAACCACTACCATCGATCATCATCGTCATCGACCATCGCCGTTGGTCACCATCGGGATTACCGATTATCGTTGGACATCTCGCGGCTCATCACCACGACGATTGTTTTGTCCGTCGTGCGCCACCATCACCAATCGCCACCAAGACTATATGCCTAACCACTATCGCATAGCTGTTGTTACTTGATTCTAGGATTCCCATTGTCAGGCTTTCTCATATACAATTTTGTAATCTCGTATCGGAAAAATTTTGTACTCCGAAATAGAAATATAGTGAAAATTTTTGTTGGACAGCGTGATTTTTTCCCCCTCTTTCTAGAATTTTTCAAGTAAAATCAAGTTTCTTGTTCACTTTTAAATATCTGTGTGCTCTACAAAGTGGCGATAACTAGTTTTCAAGATGCAACATACGCTGTGGAATATTCCCTTTACATCTTCACAATGGTTGACGATCTGACTTTATGTTCAGAATAGCACCACCTATAGTGAAGAAAATCATACTCTCGAAGAACACATAAGAAGAATGAAGATTCATCTAACTTCGATCATTTTGCTTTTGTTGGAGACTGGGGGCAACTCTTAATCTCAAAAGATTATCCAAATCAATATTTTGGATATCTAATTGATTATTAGAAAAAAGTCGGTGATACTAATGGAAAAGGCAAAGATTAAGGAGCAACTTTGGCTATAAACTCAAACAAATATTTTGATTTGACCCTTCTGTTAATGTCATCGAAATAAGACTTCGACAAACAACCTCGATTCAAAACTTTGTGGTTTCGATTAGACTTACTCTAAGTTAACATCATCGAAGCGAAGACTTTGACAAACAATCTTGGATAAGTCAAAACTTTAGACCTACTCCACGGTTAACGCGTCATCAATCAAGACTTTGATAAACAACCTCCGATAAAAACTTCACCTACTCCCCACAGTTAACGCCATCTAAGACTCTAACAAATAACCTTGGATAGATTGAAACTTCAGACCTACTCCACACAGGTTAACATCATCGAGCAAAGACTCTGACAAACAATCTCAGATAGGTTAAAACTTCGCACCTACTCCACATATGTTAGCGTCATTGAGCGAAGACTCTGACAAATAATCTCAGATAGGTCAAAACTTCGCACCTACTCCCCACATGTTAATGTCATCGAGCGAAGACTCTAACAAACAACCTCAGATAGGTCAAAACTTCAGACCTACTCCACACAGGTTAACGTCATTGACCAAAGACTTTAGCAAACAACCTCAGATAGGTCAAAACTTCGCGCCTACTCTAGACAGGTTAACATCATTGAGTGAAGACTCTGACAAACAACCTCGAATTGTTCAAAACTTTGCACCTACTCCCCACAGGTTAACGTCATCGAGCAAAGACTTTGACAAACAACCTCAGATATGTCAAAACTTCGCACCTACTCCATACAGGTTAACATCATCGAGCAAAGACTCTGACAAAAAACCTTAGATTGGTCAAAACTTCGCATCTACTCCACACAAGTTAACGTCATCGAGCGAAGACTCTAACAAACAACCTCGGATATGTCAAAACTTGGACTAACTCCAAAGTGTTAACGCTAGGGACGACAAACAATCTCGGATAGGTGAAAATTTCACACCTACTCTACACAAGTTAATGTCATCGAGTGAAGACTTTGACAAACAACCTCAGATGGGTCAAAAATTTTTGGCGGATTCGATTCAGCCTCTTCCATACAGGTTAACGTCATCAAGTAGCACTTTGACAAACAACCTGATAAAAATTCGATTAAACCTCTTCCATGCGTGTTATTGACAAGTAATACATTGACAAACAAACTTGGATGGGTCACAAATCCTTAACGAATTCGATTCGATCTCTTCCATACAGGTTAACGTCATCAAGTAACACTTTGACAAATAATCTCGAATGGGCCAAAAATCCTCAGCTGATTTGATTCGACTTCTTCCATATAGGTTAACGTCATCAAGTAACACTTTGACAAACAACCTCGGATGGGCCAAAAATTCTCAGCTGATTTGATTCGTCCTCTTTCATATAGGTTAACGTCATCAAGTATCACTTTGACAAACAACCTCGAATGTGTCAAAAATTCTCAGTGGATTTGATTCAACCTCTTCCATACAAGTTAATGTCATCAAGTAATAATTTGACAAACAACCTCGGATGGGTCAAAAATTCTCTGTGAATTCGATTCAACCACTTCTATACAGGTTAATGTCATCAAGTAACACTTTGACAAATAACCTCGGATGGGTCAAAAATCCTCAGCGGATTCGATTCTACCCCTTCTATACAAGTCAATAGTATCAAGTAATATCATGAAAAATGGCACTCTAAAAAATTATCTAGAATTTATTAATTTTTGAGAAATGATTTCTAATTAATGCTCCACTTTGGCGGTTGCTATTGAGTTTCAATAAAATTAATTTTCTATCAACTACGCCTTGATCGCCTACAAACTTGGTCGGTATGACAAGGTTAGAAGCCTCTACGAGAGAAAACTAGAACCTCCATAACTACGCCTTGATCGCCATGGTCCCAACGATGACTTGACGTCTATCGAGGAAAATGAGTCTCGCCGTATGAACTATGAGCCTTAATCGCCTCCAAACCCGGTCGATCCGACGATGACAGTTGACGCCTCTCTAGAGGGAAAACTGGAGCCTCACTGTATGAACTACAGGTCTTGATCACCTATAAACCCGACGGTCATGGCGATGTTGACACCTCTCTCGAGGGAAAATTGGAGCCTCGTGATGAACTACACATCTTGATCGCCTCCAAACCCGGCCGGTCCGAGACAATGATACCTCTGAGGGAAAATCAAGTCTCGCCAGTATGAACTACGAGCTTTGATCGCCGGTCGCCTAACGAGGATTGCCTCTCTGAGGGAAAACTGGAGCCTCGCCGTATGAACTACGGGTCTTGATCGCCTATAAACCTGGTTGGTCTGATAAGAATAGTTGACGTCTCTCTCGAGGAAAAATGAGAGCCTCGCAAAGATGAACTGTGTCTTGATCACCTCCAAACCGAGGTTGGGACAGACACCTCTCTCGAGAAAAAACTAGTGCCTCGCCGTATGAACTATGGGCCTTGATCGCCTTTGAACCCGGTCGGTCCGACGATGACATTTGACGCCTATTTCTAGGAAAAACTGGAGCCTCGTCATATGAACTACGAGCCACCTCTGAACCCGGTCGGTCCGACGAGATAATGGCCTCTCTTGAGAGAAAATCAGAGCATCACCGTATGAACTACGGGTCTTGATCGCCTTCAAACACGGTCGGTCCAACGAGAACAATTGACGCCTCTTTTGAGGGAGAACTGAAGCCTCGCCGTATGAACTACAGGTCTTGATTGTCTCCGAACCCGGTCAGTCCTACGAGGATAGTTGACGCCTCTCTCGAGAGAAAATAAGAGCCTCACCTTATGAATTACGGGTCTTGATTGCCTATAAACCTGATTAGTCTGACAAGGATAGTTGATGCCTCTCTCGAGGGAAAACCGGAGCCTCGCCGTATGAACTATGGGTCTTGATCGCCTCCAAACACGGTCGGTCTGACGAGGACAGTTGACACCTCTCTCGAAAAAACCGGAGTCTTGCCGTATAAACTACGAGCCTTGATCGCTTCCAAACCATGTCAGTTCGACGAGGACAATTGACTCCACTCTCAAGGGAAAACTGGAGCCTCGCTATATGAGCTATGAGTCTTGATCAGCAAAGCGAATGACCTTTTTCTTTCAAAGCTCAAAAAAAAGAAAAATTTTTTTTTACCTAGCCCTTGAACTATTAGATAATTTCTCATCCAACGCAAAAATAACACTAGAGTATATGGGATTGTCTCTTCACTTGACCATAGGGGAATTTTATAGATCAATGTAGGGAAAGAGAGAATAAATTTAAAAAAAAATCATCTATGACATTTAATTAGAAAAAACTATTTCCTAATTATGACATTTAATTTAAAAAAAACCCCTCATTATAGATATATATATATATATATATATATATATATGGTAATGAAATAAGTAATGTCATCCAAAAATAGGGGGGCAACTGATATGACACTAAAAATTCTTCTATTCGAAGTATGAATCTTAATGTTGAAAGTAATTTGATTCTTAGTCAAGACTAACCAAGATCAAGCGCTTAAAATATAATTAAAAATTTTGCGATATCAATCGGCTCCTAAATATGGAGTGTTTATAGTCAAATCGAGCGTCTTGACTAGCCGGATCTAACAAGCCTAAGATCTCCTTATTCTGACTTCATTTGAAAATTCAAATACTTAAAATATATTAGATGATCGAAGGAATCATTTCGAGCCGCCCGATAGAGTGGTTTGAATTTTGAATGTATTTCAGAAACTTCACTCATCTAATCGATAAATAACTCCTCATTCTTCACATGAGGGGAGACCGAAGCAAAAGGGAAGAGAGAGCTCTAAGGTTTAAAGATCCTCTAAACATAATCGTGCCACCACTCGACAATCGCCGACCACCACCGTCGGCCGCCAACCATAGCTAACCTGCCATCGCCACCACCATCGGTCCGCAGTCGCCAACCACCGCGGTCATCATCGCTACCACCATCGCCACCACCGCCGCCAGTCATCGCCATCGACCACCGCCGCCGCCGCCAGGTGTGTAATCGGTTTGGACGGATCGGTTTTGAAATTTGTTAAACCATTCGGTTTTAAATCCAGAATCCAAAAACTGATCCGTTTAATCAATAACACAAACCGAACCGATCCAAGCCGAATTTTTTTCAGATTTTCGGTTTGGTTTAGAAAAATAGGAAAATTGAAAATATAATTACTATAATAATTATTAATCAAAGAATTACATCATTTTATCAAATCATTTTATACAAAATTAAATTACTCTTTAATAAATTAAACTAATAATATATAAATTTATCATTGAAATTACTTTTTTGAGAGGAATTTTCTTAAAAAAATGAAAAAAAAATCGATTTTTTTAGCTATTTTCATTTTAATTGGTTTAATCGATTAAGATAATAGAAAACCGAACCAAAAACTGAAAACCGAAAACCGAATTTTACCAAATCCAAAACCAAAATCCAAAAAAAATTTATAAAATCGATCCGAATTGAAAAATTCTGTTTGGATTGGTTCCAATTTTCTATTTTAATCAAAAAACCTGCAAGTCACCGCCGCCAACCATCGTCGGCCGCCATCGTCGGTCGCCACCATCGATCATCGTCGTCATCAACTACCGTCGCTGGTCATCACCGCCGACCATCGCGCCGCCGTCAACTACCACCATCGATCATCATCGTCATCGACCACCGCCATAAGTCACCACCGCCGACTACCGCCGGCCATCGTTGCCGACCATCTCCCCCTGTCATCACCACCGATGACCGCTCTCCGCTCAGCCATTCACCATCACCAACCGCCACCAACAATCTACTATCCACCGTGATGTTTATTGTTACTTAATTCTAGGGTTCTATTGTTTTCATATATATTTGTAATCCGTAGATAGGTTTGTACTCAAATGATATATAGTGGAAAACTTAAGCTCGTCATTTTTCTCTGAATTTTTCAGTAAAATCTTAGAGTTTCTTGTTCACCTCAAATATTTGTGTGCTAGATTTCACAATAAGGCTTGTTATGAGAAACCACCATGTAGAGTAAAAGTTTATTTTAGCTTCTTTGGGGAATCCAAAGACACAGTATTTAAAGAGCAACAAGAAAACTCAATTTTACGGAAAACCTCAAAAGAGGGAAAACCACGGCCTAGCCGAAAAAAAGCTTCTACTATGTATATGTTTGAGTACAAGATCTTCCACAACGGATTACGATTGTATGTGAGAAGGGAACAACAAATGTATGAAACAATGTTGACGACGATGTTGACGCCGGTTGACGTCAAGTTGACGACGATGTTGACGATGACGACGATAGTTGCGGTCATGATGACCGCAACAATGGTCGACGATGCGAGGATGGTGGCATGATGGCGGCGATGGCGGGTTGACGACCGCCGAGTGGCACGATTGGTTTTGGAGGATCTTTAGAGCTCTCCTCTCTCTTGCTTGCCTCCTTCTCCTTCACTTCCCTCATGAGGAATGAGAGGCTTTTTATAGATTGGAGGAGTGGCATCTCTATAAATACATGCAAAACCCGTACCACTCCACTTCATCGGACGGCTCAAAATGATCCCCTTGATCATATGATGTATTTTGTTCATTTGAATGCTCAAATGATGTTGGAATTATGATATCTTGGGCTTGTTAGATTCGGCTCATCAAGACGCTCGATTTGACTATAAACACTCCATGTTTAAGAGTTGATTGATAATAAACGCTTGATCTCGGTTAGTCTTGATTTCTGATTAGCTTGCTTTCAGCATCAAGATTCGTGCTTCGACTAGAGGAATTTTCAGGGTCATATCAGTTGCCCCCCTATTTTTGGATGATATTATCTCGATCATCAAAAAATATGTGTCAAGTACTTCAAAATAGCAAATTCTTCAACAAATAGTCCATTAACCACATTTTGAGAGAACATCTTCACGTAAGCACAAGATTATGACTACGGGAAGTCGCAAATGCGCAGGTATGCTGAGGCGAGATTTCGAGGTTAACCATCCGGTGTGAACGCGGCGCGCTGGGCTGGCTGGCTCACCAATACGCTGGCGCATGCTGGCCAGAAGCGTCCGGCATCTGGGCGTGGCGCAGATCTGCATGGAAACCACGCTGGTCGCCGGCGAGGCCTGGTCGGGGCGCTGGTCGCCGTATGGGCGGCGCACCGGTCGCTGAACGATGGGTTGAACAACGCTGGTCGCTGGTCGGGATATAGGATACACTGAACGCGAGCGCTGCCGGCCTGCGCGCTGAAGTCACGCGGGTCGAACGCCGGATGATGGCGCGCGCCATGCGCCGGGTCGAGCGTTGACCGTGCCGGCGGTTACGCCGAATACGATCGAGCGGTCGCCTGCGGTCGACGGGTGCGCCGAGGAAGCGGTAAGCACCCGCGACCGGCTGAGGACCGGGTCACGGATCGTCATACCCGTGGATCGATGGCGAAAGCTGGCGGGCGTAGCGACGGATCGCGCTGCCGTGCCGGCGCTGGCCGCTGCGGCGGTCTGGAGCGTCCGAACGACGCATTTTGATGGTTTCGCGGTTTCCGCGTTTGGTTTTACCTTTTGCCTAGAAGGGTCTATAAATAGCCTCGGCTAAGGAGAAGGCACCTTCTACTTGAGAGTTCGTTGAGCGATCAAGACCAAGTTCATACCAGCGCTTTTCCCTCGAAAGAGGTGTTAACTAACCTCTTGACCAACCGGATCGGAGGCGATCAAGACCCGTTCATACTGAGGCTCCGCCTCGAAAGAGGTAACCGCTGACCGGATCATAAAGAGACCGTAGTTCATACCAAGGCTCCGCTTTTCCTCGAAAGAGGTGTTAACTAACCTCGGACCGACCGTGATCGGAGGCGATCGACCCGTAGTTCATACGGCAAGGCTCCAGTTTTCCCTCGAAAGAGGTGTTAACTAACTCGCCTGACCGACCGGGTTTGGAAGCGATCACCGTGATGGTGAAAGATGCTCAACGATGGTGGCCGTCGACATTGGTCGGCGACGATGACATGGTAGTCCGGATAACCAGCACGATGGTGGTGACCGTGGATTCCGGCGATGGTCGGCGAGACCATTCTTTAAGCCGACGGGGTGGTCGGCAGAATCGGCGACTTAGTGACCGGCATCGTAGTCGGCGATGACCGCGGACGATGGTGGTGACCGCGAGATGCCTGCGATGGTCGGCGGTGACCAGGTGATGCGCTGACCAAGCGGGTTGGCGCCGACGTGGCGGCAACAAATCCAACAAGTCGACGGCGACGCATCGAGTCGGCGGGATGACCGACGACGATGGTGGTGACCGGCGCGAAATGGCGATGGTTGGCAGCCGACGCTGGTAGTTGGCGACCGATGGGGGTGGTCGGTATTAATCGGCTGAATCGATGCCGGCGTAGCGTGATTGATGACCGACGCGATGGTGGTGACCGCCGGAGATTACCGTGATGGTCGGCGATGGTGGCGGCGCCGACGGTTTGACCTATCAGTTGAGTGTGACTGATGACGTTAACGATGGAAGGGTCGAATCAACGCCAAGGATTTTGACCTATCCGGTGTTGTTTGTCGAGTGTTACCGCGAAGTTAACCTATGTGGAGGAGGAATTGAATCCGCAGATTTTGACCCATCCGGGTTGTTTGGTATTACCCGGCGACGTTAACTGTGGGAAGACTTGAATCAATCCGGGGGATTTTGACCCATCCGGTTGTTTTCGTGTCTTTACTGGCGACGCAACTGTGAAGATGTTGAATTGAATCCCGAGATTTTGACCCATCGGTTGTTTGTCGAGTATTACCCATGACATTAACCTATGTGGAAGAGCTTGAATAATCCACGAGATTTTGACCCATCCGAGGTTTGTCGAGTCTTTACCGATGACGTTAACCGTGGAAGAGGTTGAATTGAATCCGAGATTTTGACCCATCCAGGTTGTTTGTCGAGTCTTTACCGGCGACGTTAACTCGTGGAAGAGTTGAATTGAATCAATCGGATTTTGACCCATCCATTATTGGCGTGTTACCCATGACGTTAACCTATATGGAAGAGGTTGAATTGAATCGAGGATCTTTGACCCATCCGAGGTTGTCGAGTGTTACGATGACGCGCAACTCGTGGAAGAGCTTGAATTGAATCGACCATCCGGTTGTTTGTCGAGTCTTTACTTTATCCTGTGGAAGAGGTTGAATTGAATGGGATTTTGACCCATCCGGTTGTTGTGTTATCCGATGACGTTAACTGTGGAAGAGGTTGAATTGAATCCACCGAGGATTTTGACCCATCCGAGGTTTATCGAGTCTTTATGGCGACGTTAACTGTGGAAGAGGTTGAATTGAATGAGATTTTGACCCATCCGAGATTGTTTGTCGAGTCTTTACCGATGACGTTAACTGGTGGAAGAGGTTGAATTGAATCCAAGGATTTTGACCCATCCAGATTTTTGTCGTGGTGTTACTACGACGCAACTGTATGGAAGAGGTTGAATTGAACTGAGATCTTTATCCTTGTCGAGTGTTATCCGGCGACGCAACTCCGTATGGAAGAGCTTGAATCAACGGTGGATTTTGACCCATCCGAGTTGTTTGTCGAGTCTTTACCGGCGACGCGTTAACGGTGGAAGAGGTTGAATTGAATCCGAGGATTTTGACCCATCCGGGTTGTTTGTCGGTCTTTACTGATGACGTTAACTCGGGAAGAGGTTGAATTGAATCCGGGATTTTGACCCATCCGAGGTTGTTTGTTGAGTCTTTACCGCTGACGCAACTGTGGAAGAGGCTGAATCCGAGGATTTTGACCCATCCGAGGTTGTTTGTCGAGGTGATGCTAACCTATATGGAAGAGGTTGAATTGAATCCGAGATTTTGACCTATCCGAGGTTGTTTGTCGTGTTACCCGGCGACGTTAACTGTATGGAAGAGGTTGAATTGAATCGGCCGGATTTTGACCCATCCGGTTGTTTGTCGAGTATTACCCGACATTAACCCGTGGAAGAGTTGAATTACCGGATGATTTTGACCCATCCGTTGTGAGTGTTACGGCGACGCTCCTATGGAAGAGGGAATCAATTTGCCGGGATTTTGACCCATCCGGGTTGTTTGTCGAGTGTTACCCGACGCAACTGGAAGAGGTTGAATTGAATCCGAGATTTTGACCCATCCGGGTTGTTTGTCGAGTGTTACCCGGCGACGCTAACCTGTATGGAAGAGGTCAATTGAATCTGCCGAGATTTTGACCCATCAGGTTGTTTGTCGAGTGTTACCCGGCGACGCAATCGTATGGAAGAGGTTGAATCAATCGAGGATTTTGACCCATCCGAGGTTGTTTGTCGATTACCCGACGTTAACTGTATGGAAGAGTTGAATTGAATCCGAGGATTTTGACCCATCCAGGTTGTTTGTCGAGTCTTTACTGGCGACGCTAACTGGAAGAGGTTGAATTGAATCGAGATTTTGACCCATCCGGTGGTTGTTTGTGTCTTTACTGATGACGCAACTGAAGAGGTTGAATTGAATCCGGTGATTTTGACCCATCCGAGGTTGTTTGTTGAAGTCTTTTACCGCGACGCAACCTGGAAGAGGTTGAATGAATCCGAGGATTTTGACCCATCCGAGGTTGTTTGTCGAGTGTTACCCGATGATGTTAACTATGGAAGAGGTTGAATTGAATCCGAGATTTTGACCTATCAGGTTGTCGGTGTATGGACGCAACTATGGAAGAGGTTGAATCAATCCGAGATTTTGACCCATCCAGGTTGTTGTCAGTGTTACCCGGCGACGTTAACCTATATGGAAGAGGTCAAGAATGCTGAGAATTTTGATCTATCCGGGTTGTTTGTCGTGGTGTTACCCATGACGCAACTGTATGGAAGAGGTCAATTGAATCGGATTTTGACCCATCCGAGGTTGTTTGTCGAGTGTTACCCGGATGACGCTAACTGGTGGAAGAGGTTGAATTGAATCCGCCGAGGATTTTGACCCATCCGGAGGTTGTTTGTCGAGTGTTACCTGACGTTAACTGTATGGAAGAGGTTGAATTGAATCCCGAGATTTTGACCTATCCGGTTGTTTGTCGTGGTGTTACCGACGTTAACTATGGAAGAGGTTGAAATCGCCGAGGATTTTGACCCATCCGAGGTTGTTTGTCGAAGTCTTTACCATTGATGTTAACCCGTGGAAGAGGTTGCATCAACTGGCGATTTTGACCCATCCGAGGTTGTTTGTAGTGTTACCCGGCGATGCTAACTGTATGGAAGAGGTTGAATTGAATCCGTGAGATTTTGACCTATCCAGATTGTTTGTCGTGGTGTTACCCGGCGAAGTTAACCCATGGAAGAGGTTGAATTGAATCCGAGGATTTTGACCCATCCGAGGTTGTTTGTCGAGTATTACCCGGCGACATTAACCCGTATGGAAGAGGTTGAATTGAATCCGATGATTTTGACCCATCCGGGTTGTTTGTCGAGTGTTACCCGGCGACGCAGCCGAAGAGGTTGAATTGAATCCGGTGGATTTTGACCCATCCGTTGTTTATCGAGTGTTACCGACGCAACTGCATGGAAGAGGTTGAATTGAACTGAGAATTTTGACCCATCCGGTTGTTTGTCGAGTACACCACGACGCTAACCGTATGGAAGAGGTTGAATCACCGAGAATTTTGACCTATCCGGTTATTTGTCGGTATTTGTTTGATGACGCAACCTCGTGGAAGAGGTTGAATTGAATCACCGGTGATTTTGACCCATCCGGGGTTGTTTGTCGGTGTTACCCATGACGTTAACTGGAAGAGGTCGAATTGAACTGCTGAGAATTTTGACCTATCCAGGTTGTTTGTCGTGGTGTTACCCGGCGACGTTAACCGTATGGAAGAGGCGAATCAATCGAGGATTTTGACCCATCCGGTTGTTTGTCGAGTTACCCGATGACGTTAACCGTGGAAGAGGTTGAATTGAATCCGAGATTTTGACCCATCCGAGGTTGTTTGTCGAGTGTTACCCGGCATAACCGTATGGAAGAGGTTGAATTAATCCGCCGAGGATTTTGACCTATCCGAGGTTGTTTGTGGTGTTACCCGATGACGCTAACATGTATGGAAGAGGTTGAATTGAATCCGCTGAGGATTTTGACCCATCCGAGGTTGTTTGTCAGAGTATTACCCAATGACATTAACATATATGGAAGAGGTTGAATTGAATCCGCTGAGGATTTTGACCTATCCGAGGTTGTTTGTCAGAGTATTTGTTCGATGACGTTAACCTGTATAGAAAAGGTCGATTAAAACATCCATTTGTGATTATAGCAAAGTTCCTTAACCTTGGCCTTATTTTTTCCGTGAGTATGATTGGAAAATCATAGTTTGCAAAGCTATATCTCTTCTCAATGTTGAAATATCCTCCAACTTTAACTTGTTTCTTGGGATGATAATCAATTAGATGCTTAACATACATCTTCGAGATTAAGAGTTGCCCCGCCGACAAAATCAAGGAACAAATTTTGATGAATCTTCATTCTTCGCCATGCTTTAAAAGCTTGAAATGCTCCACCTCGATGGTAGTTTTGATCTTGTTGGGAAACTTGGTCATCATACAAGATGAAATAATGGGAATCAATATTTCCACAGACGGCGTAAACCGCTATGCTAGAAAACCAGCCATGATAGAGTAAAAGTTTACTTTACTTTGGGAGTCCAAAGACACACACGGTATTTAAAGAAGAAAACTCCAAAATTTTACGTGGAAAACCTGAAAAGAGGGAAAACCAGGCCTGCCCAAGAAAAGCTTCTATGTATATTCGAGTACAAGATCTTCCGATCTGGATTAGCAGAGAAGGAACAACAACCGCTGAATGATAATGTGACGACGATGTTGACGACGATGTTGACGCTGTGACGACGATGTTGACGCCGATGACCGACGATAGTGCCGGTCATGATGACCGCAACAATGGTCGACGGATGGCGATCGCGGTGGGTGGCGGCGCGGGCGGCGGTGGTCGAGCCGAAGTGGCGACGACAGGTTTCGGGAGAGCTCTCCTCTCTTGCTTGCCTCCTCCTTCACTCGCCTCCCCTCATAAGAATGAGGCTTTTATGATCGGTGAAATGGCTCTATAAATACATGCAAAACCCGTACTCCACTTCATCGGACGGCTCAAAATGATCCCCTGATCATATGATGTATGCATGCATTTGAATGCTCAAATGATGTCGAATTATGATATCTCTTGTTAGATTCTCGCCAAGACGCCGATTTGACTATAAACACTACGTAAGAAAGTCGATTGATAATAAACGTTGATCTTGATTTGACATTGCTTGATCAAGATTCGCCACTAAGGAATTTTCAGGATCATATCAAGGCTAATGCATAAACTTTTATTTTACCGCAATTGATTTTCTAGCACGCAACAATAATAAACAAAATTCTTTTTTTCTTAAACTTTATACAGCTAATAAAAAATCATTCTTAAAAGAGTTGGTAGAGTGGACCAATATTAAAAATATTAAATTTTTGTGATGATAATCCAAATAAATTGAATATTTTTAAACTAATAAATAAAGAAAGTAATACATATATTTTTTTTTTAAAATTGAATAGTTCAGAAAAGAACATTTCTGCTGAAATTTCTAACTCACATGGCATGGCCGGCTAGGATTTAAAAATTTATTATAACTTGAAAGGCTTTAAAATACTGTAAAATAATAAATTTGCCATCATCTTTATTATAAAGACACCGATGGATCAAATTGTTTCTTGTTTGATTAGGCTACAAGTCTACAATCAAGGCTTAGTCTAGTGCAAAAATATACAATTGTATTATTTGGAAATTATGTTTTCGCTTACTTTTTTTTTTTAATCTATGATAGAAAAGTTCTATTTTTTATATAATCTAATTACCTATGATAACGATTAAAAAATTATATTTTAATTTTTATAAAATTTAAAAAATATATATATACCATCACAATCTTTTTATATAATAAATTCTTCTGCTGCAATTTTAATATTATTTTTTTATATAATTATAATTATTCTAAATAGATCTTAAGTCAGATCCTAAAATAAGCAATATATTTTCCACTTTATGAAATTTAAACATAAATAATTAATATTATTCTCAATTTAAAATTGATTGTAATTTTTAATTTTTTTATCAAAATAATCCGATATAACAATTTTTATTTCCGTGCTATTCACATAGGAATTAAGATAAGAGGATTGTCCGGAATGGCATATTCGCTAATTTAGCTAATTTTCAATGGGACGGGTCAATTCATCCATCTAAATTCTTCAAGAATATTAATAAGAAAAATAAATAATCACTATTTGGTGGAGGTAATGACGTACTGCAATAAAATCCTATAACACAAAGAGAGTAAAATAATAAAATAAAATTTAAAGAAATCATAAAAAAAAATAACGCGAGTACTGTGAAAATTGTTTAAATAATTAATAAAACTAATATA